>JAAIXJ010000048.1:285382-404991 GCA_013403705.1 Heliconius hermathena
GATTTTGATGAACCAAACTTAAGTTGTTAAGTTGAGTTAAAACAAAGCAATTGGTGAAATTTTCAAGTAAATCGGTTCAGTACTTTCAGAGAAAAATGTGGACATAAATATCGACAGACAGACAGACAAGAAATTCAAAAAATATATTTTTGCTTTCTATTATTCTTTTTAAGTGTCCCTCTATCCATTTCAGTCAAAATTACTAAATGTACAGACAAAATATTTTTACTGTCTTATTATATATAGAGATATATACATTTTTTTATAATATGATTATAATTTTCATAGAAAATTACTTATCTTTGATCTTAAAGATAAGAAACTATATCTTAGCCGTGAATAATTTTGACCTTATCATACAATATTATCAATATTTTCTAGGGGTGCTAAAAGAAAATTAATTTATTAATTCAAAACCCAACCTTACATATACCTATTGTATTGTTATAAAGGGCAAACGGAGTGCCTTATCACTAGGTTCTAACTCCCCCTCCCCACCTTCCGCCGAATTCTAGAGGTATTCCATATTTAGTGGCGGAACTCAACACCGCGTGTTAGCTCGTTATTAGAGCTAGCAATTTAGAACCTCCTCCTTTTTAAAAATTAGTTGAAAAAAAGAGAATCTGCGGTGGTACAATGGTGAGATGCTTAACTTAAAACTATTTAATAAGCGTACAAATTTGTTTTAGATTTAAGGAAAAATGCGTATACTTCCATGTGTTAAGACTTACAATGAAGACGACTATAATTCAAGACAGATTGACAGAGACATTAAACAGTGGATCAAATCTTATAATGATGTAAGTAGTATTTTGTAATGTCATTTCCAGTATATAACTGGACAAATGGAAAGTGGGGACGGAAGTGTCTGAATGGGGGACGGAGGGTTAACATTAGGTTCCCAGGTTCCCTCTGCCTATGGGGCCGTTCAAGTATTACGTAAGCAGTTTTTTTGCAATTATTGACCCCTCCCTCCCCTATGTCATCAAAAATAAGCAATCCTCTTACCCCCTCCCCCAATGCTTACTTAAACATTGGCATATAATTTTTTTTAAGATATTTTTTATTGATATTTTATTTGTATCCACCTACATATATAAAAGGACATGTTCCCACTGACTGAGGTAAGACGCACGCACCCGTAACCGCTGATAGTAGAAACGTGAATTTTGGACAGGTTTATATTTTCAAATTCAGAAAATCCACTAAGAAGGGAATTTGAAAAATTTTAACCCTAAAGGGGTGAAATAGGGGTTGAAAGTTTGTATGGAAAAAAATTGAAATCAGCACCTATTTTTATAAAACTTTAAATTCAGACTCTTAAAAATATTTCATTGAACACATGTTTCGTGGTTTATTTTAATTCACCCCCTAAGGGTGCAAATAAGAGATTGAAAGTTTGTATGGAAAAATCATTAAATCGCCACAGATTTTTATAAAATTTGAAATTTAGACTCTTGACAATGAGCCATTCCCGCTAAATAGATATAATAAACTTATATATTATATTATAAAACTAATAGTTATATCGTCTACCATACATACGTCTACCAAATATAGCCATAATATATATGAAAAAATAAATAACTTCTGCTTACGTAATTACTAGCTAGACCCCCCCCCCCCCCACCCCCCATGTCATCAAAAATAAGCAAATCCAAGACCCCCCCGTCTCCCTACAGTGCTTACGTAATACTTAAACGGCCCCTATCCTACTATGTGCGGGATACAGAGTATAGCTTAAAAAAGTATACAGCTGGGTGTGTAAAATTAAGAAAATTAAATATCAAGATTAGAGATGCGCCAAATAATCGTTTCACCGAATAACCGAATAGCGTTTACCATTTCATTATTTTGCTACCTAAACTACGTGTCGCCGCTGGCTAGCCGACTGTACCTCATCTTTATCAGAAATTTCAGAAATATGTCCAAATGTACCAGAGATAGTACGAAGAAGTTCAAAGTCGTTTTCGAAATTTGGGAAAAGACATATTACACTATTTTAAGATTTATTGCTCCTAAAATTGCGCACTGGTAAGAAGACGGCTTTTTCTAGAAGCTATTCAGAGACCGACCGACCGACCGACCGACCTTGATGCGATAAGCTCAAGCGAATTTCATGAGGCGTTTTGGAACTGTTATGAAGAACTTGCCTCGACGAACCTGTTATTGCAGAAGATCCTTAAAACTTAATACCTGAAGGTCTTACATGTAAATATAAATCATAAGTCTAAATATACATTTACCTAATTTAGCCAGAGTGTTTTTAAGTGCTCCTGCTAGTAGGTACTATGTATTGCTATGATTATTTTCGGTAATATAGCGTGATGCCAAAGAACTACTTAAAAATTTACATTTTTTTCTCATTACCATTTAATTACCATATATGTACCTACATTTCTTGTAAACTAACATATTATGTTAATTTTTCCAAAATATTTACATAAGAATCTCCAAATATCTAATCAATAACTTTTTCATTTCGATTTTTTCTTATAATTTTCAGGCTATCAAATTATTACTCCTAGGTACTGGTGAAAGTGGTAAAACAACAATTATAAAACAAATGAAAATTCTTCACATACAAGGGTTTTCAGCCAGGTAAGCCATTATGATACATATAGTATGGGCGACGAGTTGTGGCCGTCTTAAGGTTAGGTTTTCTGAAATTTCGCGCATAGTTCACTCAGGCAGAAAACAGTCGATAGTGAAAATAACGGAAGGAGGGGAATCACTTTCACAGACATGGTGTGTTGATTAGCAGAATCCAATGCAGCGGTTTGTCTTGTGACCACAGCGAGGAAATGGAAATAATTGGTTCCTCCGAGTGAGAGTCGTATATAGTCGTAGTCGTATATGTCCATTGCGCTTACAGTCAGATAAGCAGTTAGGTCAAGAGTCATGACGTCCTCCCTTACTATAAAACATATACTTTTTAAGCTTCACGCTGCATCCCGCACATAGCAGATAGCCAGAGGGAACACTGTCTGAAAGACACTTCGTTTCCCATTTTTCTCAGAATTCTAGAGATATTCTAGCATGTTAAGTTGCAGAACTTAACGCCCCGCTTTGCCTCGACACCAGAGCACAAAAAAAATCGTCGAGTGGGAATTGACACTCCAGTCCACAGCCAGTCGCGTCAACAATCACACGCTTGTACCCTTCCACCACGACTGGCCATCAAGTATATTTTGTATTTATTTCAGTGAAAGAATGGAAAAAGCAAAACACATAAGACACAATGTACACGAATCAATATACGACATTGTACATAATATGTCTCCTTTGAGTATCGCGTTACAAAATATAAAGAATATACAATCCCAGCAATATTTATTGAAAATTGGTCCAGACGGTCCGTCTGAGTATACGCAGGTATTTATATTTTTAACTTCTTGCCCTCGTCTAGAAGGGTAGGTGGAAGGAACCTGGTGTAAAGTGTTAAAATGGATTGCGGAGCATCCGAAATCCATTTTTCACATATTTCAGAGAACTTGTGAATTGGTGGTGGAATACAACGTCGATTTGTTACGCCAGAACTAAAAAATGGAATTAGCAATTACAATAATATGTTTATAGCGTGAAGCTGATTTTTAAGAATATATTTTATTCATTATCAATTAGTATGTTGAACGAAACCTTGAGTGGAGACCGCGGATAGGCAAGCGTAGCGTAGGGCGCCGTCCAGTTCGAAGGACTGACGACCTGAAAAAAGTTGCTGGCTTCGACTGGATGCGGAAAGCTAAAGATTGAGAGCTCTGGTGCACCCTGGAGGATGCCTACCTCTAGCAATGGATCCGAATAGATTGATTTGATTGATTGACAGTTCGACATTAATTTAAGTATAATCATCCCTCACAGTACATACAAAAACCACTAGCATTGCGGTTACTGTCAGATACTGTCTCATTGCGCCACAATAGTTTACTACTACATAGAATGTAATATTGTTAGAGGTGCTGAGACACTTGAGACACTTCCCTTCCACACTCCCCGCGAAATTTAGAAACATTAATAACGGAACTCAACGCTACGCTTTGTCTTGATATCAGAGTGTCACATAGTGTGTAACATTGTAAAATACGTAAAAAGAACCTAGCAATACATTCCATTTCCCATTTTGGATACATTTAACATATGTATATTTTCAGGATTACTTCGACCATGTCAGGACACTATGGAGGGATGGAGGCGTAAAGGAATGTTTCAGACGATCCAACGAATATCAGCTATTAGATAGTGCTGAATAGTGAGTTTTATTTATCATACGTCTTTCACGTATAGCAGAAGATATTAATAATAACTAGTAGAGTTAAGACACTCTATTCTTCACTTTTTTCAAGTGTTAAGTAGTGAAAAAATGGGTAGGTCATATTTAAATTGGCAAGAGTATAGTACGGTCGACAGATCATAAAGCCGACCTGAAGTTACGTTTCCTGAACTTTTATTAATTGTTTACTCAGGAAGGAAATAATAAAAAATAATAAAGTAAGAAAAAACCTAAATTAAATATTTAATATTTTCATTTCTTCGCTCTAGTAACGAGACAAAGCACGGCGTTAAGTTCTGCTGCTCAACACGCGATGCCTCCAGAACGGAGAACGGAATTATATTAATGGAAACAGAGCGGCTTAACACTGGATTCCTATAGCGAAGAGGTAAAAAAAGAGAAAAATCTTAATATGTAATCTGCACAGCCGTCTAAAGCTAACTTCAGGGCGACCACGACTCGTCGACCGTACTATAATTAAAATATTTACATAATTCGTACATAACTACTGAACCGGGCGTACAATCGAATATTTCGAGACAACACATTAGACATTTTGAATATTTATACATATAATATATATTTCATATATTTTTCGAAATCATCCCTAAGAACCTTAACAAAACTACCCTCACATTTTAACTTTATTTTTAGTTTTCTAGATAGAATAGATCTTATAGCAAAGGATAACTATATTCCGTCCGACGCAGACATACTTCGATGTAGACAGAAGACTAGTGGAATACAGAAAATTGAATTTAAAGTTAAAGTAAGTAATATTTATTGACGAGTAAGTATAAAGTGGCTATGGAGGCTGTCCCATTAACAGTTGATTGTTATGGTTGTGGGTTCAATCCCCGTTATGGAGCAATAAACTGGAAACGAAATAATAAATAATAGTAAACAACAGAGAAAAAAATATGTAGCAAAATTAACAAATATATTTTGTAATTTTCACTTCAATTGAACAGTGTTAAGACACTCCGGTCTCTAATTTCCATCCGTTTTAATAGTATCACAACATCCGGTGTATAATTTAAATAAAATAAATAAATAAACATCAGCTTCACGCTGTACCTCGCACACAGCAGAGTAGGCAGAGGGAACCTAGTGTTAAGACACTCCGTTCCCCACTTTCCGTCGAGTTTTGGAGGCATTGCGTGTTGAGTGGCGGAACTCAACGCCGCGCTTTGCCTCGACACCAGAGACTTTTACAGTCACACTTTGTGCCCCTGCGCCACGACTGGCCTCATTTAAACGATTATAATTTAAACGTAAATATTAAATGTGGCATTTTTTGTTTAACATAATTTCATATTTTAAGGTTCCTAAGTCAATGCACGGTGGTGTCCAACAATTTTGGATGTTCGATGTCGGAGGGCAGCGCGGGGAAAGAAAAAAATGGATACAGGTATTTTTTTTGTTATTAAAATATTTGTTCCTTATATAATGTTTATATTTTAACAAAATATTGATATACAGAAAATTTAAAAAAAGTATTTTTTTATTTAATCTAAATGTAAAATATTTGTATATAGTATATACGTACTTTAAACCATGTTAAAATGGTGGGATACGTTTTTTTTACTATTATATATAAAATAAAAGAAAGATTATAATATATTATAATTTATATTATTATAAGATAGATTTATATTTTCACGTTTTTTCATATTCTCACAGGTCTTCGAAGGCATCCACGCGATATGGTTCGTAGTAGCGTGTAGCGATTTCGATCAAACTTTGCGAGAAGATAACACACAAAACAGATTGAAGGAATCGTTAGTACTGTTTGAAGACGTTTGGCAGAGCAGGTATTAATTATTTAGAACCTAGTGTCAAAAGACTTCGTTCTCCACGTACCACCCAATTCTGATATACGAGTATAACATGGCGGTACCCAACACCGCGTTTTATTTTTTAAACAAGTCTAATTAAGAAATGTACGTCATTTCATCAGTGGGAATCGAATCCACAGCCTTTATCTTATCCAATTAAACGCTTAATCAAAACTAAATAATTTTAAAAATTTAACTATGAAGCCAAGCCAACCATGAAAATAATAAAAAAATCATATAATTAATGATGCTGTATGTTTTGCAGATTTTTAATAGAAGCAGGTCTCATAGTGTTTTTAAATAAACAAGATTTACTACAAAATAAAATTGCCCAAGGCAAGAGTATAGCTCCATACTTCCCGCAATATAACAGGTTCGATTCTCAAGGCGATGAATATACACGCACGAAGCTTTTTATTAAGAGCATGTTTGCTGTAAGTGTGACTCTTTTGTATTTTTACAATTCTTGTGATTTTTTCTTACAGTAAAATTATTTTAAAGAATAATTTTACTGTGTTTATGGTAAAGGTAGATGAGTGAAAACGGTGCCACAAAAATGACAATAATTATTAAAGAAAATAGTTATAGAAATATACTTTATTTATATATTTTTTTTATTTTACTTTATCGCGTAGATATATAGTAAAGTAGACACAGAGATAGTATAGGAGAGTAGTATCAAGAACGAAGAAGAACGGAGTAAGAAGAAGAACGGAGTCACCGTTCTTCACTTTTCGTCTGAATTTGAGCGGAGAATGAAGATTCATTCCCCCGAGTGAATGTCGAAGCCACATCCATCGCGTTTATAGTAATGTAACTACTGTTGTTTTTTTTTCAGGTAATTATGGATCAGTTCCGTTTTATTTAATTTCTTCATATATATATTTTTTTTAAATATACATACAATATATGAGGTTGGTAGCGGCACAGCAGTTATAGCGTCTGACTATGATTAAGCAAGATTTTATCATTATTTCCATTTCTCCACTGAGAAAAGAAAATCTCAACTCCGAGTGTCATTAAGCGACACGATTTAGCAGAAAGTGGTAAATTTAGTTTAATTCTATAATATATATAAATATAATTAATAATTTCAGGAACTAACAATAAAAAAGCGTGAACGCCGCAACTTTAGTTCGTCAGCGGAGAGATTCGTCATATTAGAAGCTAGCCGCCCCCGTGAATGCTACTTCCACTTCACCACCGCGACCGACACCGACAATGTACGCGCGGTGTTTAAAGACGTGCACCAGATGATACTTACGCACATTTTAAATAATATTGGTGTTTATTAAATTATTAATAATATAAAAATTGTTTTACTTTTAGATATTGTTTTGTTTTTCATTGATGTGATTCGTGACATTATACTAGTCTTCGTAAATGCTTTTTTCACTTTATCACTGAAACTGCCATTAATAAAATTCTCAATTTTCCGTTCGGTTTCATTTTGTTCTGTTCTGTTCTTTTTATTATGGCGTTCCAAGCGGTTTTATTTTTGTTTTTTTTTGTAAATATTGTGAAGGTGAAGGTAGTTTTTTTACTGGATTTAACACGATGCATGTTATTTATCGTTCTACCTGACATTTGTGATTAAGGAAGCATGCACGCGTTAACAACAAAAAACAACACAAAGATTACAATTTAGATATTTAAATAGACGATACAATAGACAAAAAAAAATTGCTACTCAAGAACACCATATACAAAAATATATCTCGAAAAAAGGAGCCGTTCGATGGCCGTCATATCGTAGTAGAACAACGTGTGACTGTAACCGATGGTGTAACTTCAAAGTCTCCACTGAAGGAATCATATATTTTCATTTCATAGCTTTGGACAAAGCGTGGCGTTGGGTTCCGCCACTCAATATGCAACGTCTCCGAAATTAGGCAATAGTTCAGCACTGAGTTATCCTATCTACATGCGGAAAAAGGGCAAAACTGAAAAAAAAAAACGTCTTACCATGAAACCAAAAACTATCTGCGGCCCTGAAAAGGGCCTTGTTTTTTATATAAATAAATTAAACAACCAATTATTATATTAATTCTTTATTAATTATTAAATTGCATCAAAAATCATCCTCCAAATCCATACAACGTGCGGCCTTGTCTTTTTAATGCGTAAACTACATCCATTGCTGTAACCGTCTTCCTTTTAGCGTGTTCAGTGTAAGTTACGGCATCTCTAATTACATTTTCTAGAAAAATCTTCAATACTCCACGTGTTTCTTCGTAAATTAAACCTGAAATGCGTTTAACTCCACCACGTCTTGCTAATCTTCTTATAGCTGGTTTGGTGATGCCTTGGATGTTGTCCCTGAGTACTTTTCTGTGGCGTTTAGCGCCGCCTTTGCCCAATCCTTTGCCTCCTTTTCCACGTCCTGTCATGTCGGCGGTGTTCTGAGTACTGCTTTTCTTGATGGATTAGGTTGATATTTATAGTAAGATTTTAGTTTTATGTTTCAGGTAGTTGCATATTTTTTGTTTGTTTGTGTTTATTGTTGAAGGTAAAAGATTATTAGTTTAATTTCATTGTTCCTGGATATACATACGTATTGTATTATATATTTATTATTTTTTTTATACTCATATATAAAGGCAAAAAAAAGTAAAGTTAAAAGTAAGTTTTAATAAACTTACTTTTAACTTTACTTTTTTTTATAAATCTCTCAAAAGATGCTGCTTGTCTAATTGTTAAATTTAATTCTATTATCTATATTGTTTTCTTTACTTAAAACATGAAGGTGAACTAAATTCGTATATTGTCTTGTAAAAATAGGGAAACAAAAACAATTGCCATATTTTACTTAACGAGACGTGTATTAGAAGATTTTTGTAGTTTTCCTTTCACTTCCCGCTGTATCCCGCACACAGCAGGGTAAGCAGAAGGAATCTAGTGTTAAGATACTCCTTCCCCACGTTCGATTTTTGCGAGGCATTGCGTGTTGAATGGCGGAACTCAACGCCGGGCTTGATACAAGAGCGAGGTAATAAAAATATTAATAAGTAATAATTCATTCCCTCGAATGGGGATCGAGCCCACAACCGCGCTTACAGTCTCACACAACAGGCCTCCAAATGGGTCAAAATTAATTTCTTAAATTCTATTACAAAGTTTCATCCGTGATAAAAAGCATGTAGTTGAAGCATATGTCATATATTTGAAGGGCCAAGCCTGTGATTGCAAACGCGACAGTCTATGGGTTCAATTCCTACTCGAGGAACTAAAAACTTAATATTTTCATTTCCTCGGTCTGGTAACGAGGTGAAGCGCGGCGTTGAATTCCGCCACTCGACACGTAATGCCTTTAGAATTCAGCGGAAAGTGCAGAATGAAATGTCTTAAAGGGAACGAAATGTTTTATCTATTTTTACCATTTTTGAAGTCACACTTAGGAAAGAAAAAAAATTTTAAATAAGAAATGTTTTATCACTAGGTTCTCAGGTTCGATTTGCCTGCTTTGTGAAAGATTTAGAGTGAATTTAGAGGCCAGTGAAGCTTAAAACAATATATTGTGATTTTATTGTCGGTATATAAATCAAAAATCTATTTCAATTATAAAAATAAAATTCTGCTAAACAAAAAAATACAGTGCAAGATTGTTTGCAAAATTGGTTAAAAAGTGACAGTATTAAATAAAATCAATTAAAAAAAGAAATATGTAATTGAGGCTAGTCGTGGCGCAGCGGCACGAGGTGTGACTGCAAAACCGACTGGTTGTGGGTTCGATTCCCACTAGAGGAGATAAAATATTTATACTTAAATTTATATTTCCATTTCTTCGCTCTGGTGTCGAGGTTAAGCGCGGCGTTGAGTTCTGCCACTCAACACGCAATGCCTCCAGAATTTGGCAGAAAGTGGGGAACGCAGTGTCTTAACACTAGGTTCCCTCTGCCTACCCTGCTGTGAGCGGGATACAGCGGGAAGCTGATTTAATTTTAATTTAATTTAATTTAATTTTTAAATATGTAATTTATTTATAGTGTTGTTGATGCCAAATGCCTTTAAGCGAAATACAGGGATGACTTTCATTTAACACAAAAAATCCTATCCTCCTATTAAGATATTAGGATAATACTAAAACGAACTTAGAAGGAATTAGAACCCACAATCTCCATGATTGCTTAAAAATCAAAAAAAGAAAGAAGAAGACGTCTCATCCGAAAAAACAAACTAATATCAGCCCTAATAAGGGCTTTGTTAAATAAAATCCAATAATCAATAAAATAAATTATTATAATAACATTTCTTAGCCAAATTATCAGAATATATCATGATTCATGCTTTTGCTGACTTTTTTCATATAAATTAATTGCTTTCATTGCTTCTATGTTGGCGTGTTTTGCTAGTTCACCTGGTATCAGTAGTTTTATAGCTGAATGTATCTCCCTACTGCCCAGGGTCGTCTTCTTCCCATGAGCTACCAACCTCCCAGCCTCAGCAGCTATCTTCTCCAGCATATCATTGACAAAATTATTCATTATTAACATAGATTGTCTTGAAATACCGAAGTTTTCCTTTACAACGCTCCGGAGCAGCTTGAAGATGTATATGGCGAAACTCTTGAAGTTCTTCTTCTTCAACTTCTTGATTTTTGTAATTGGTTTCTCTATAACGTCTTTTCTGGTTTTGGGGACTGGCTTTTTCGGTACCATTTTGATTGTCTTCTTTAGTTAGAAAGTAATCATTTGAATGGTGTTTATGTAGTTTTTTGTATACCCGCAACTATATAAGTTTTGAGTGAGCTGACTAATATTGTCCAATTAAAAGTTTTTTTTGCATAATGATAATGTTACTTTAAAAATATTATACTATTGTACCTTTCTCTACTTTCTGCACAATTTTAGAGACTTAATGATGTGAGTGAGAATTCAACATCGTTGTCACCGTGTAAAAAATATTTTTGTACGTACTCATTGGTATATATGATATAATTGTAAATTTAGTAAAAAGCTGCAGTATTTTTTTATAATTTAATTATTTGAGGGCAGTCGTAGAGCAGGGGCATAAGCATTTGACTATAAACTCGACAGACTGTGGGTTACATTTCCTCTCTAGGAAATGAAATATTTAATATTTTAATTTTCTCTCTCTGGTACCGAACAAAAGCGCGGCCTCCACAATTAGACAAAGGGGAGAACAAAATTGTATTAATAGGAACGGAGTGCCTTAACACTAGGTTTCCAGATTTCTTCTATCGACGCTGCATGTGCTGGATACAGCGTGAAGCTAAAAAAAATTATAAATACTTATAATTTATTTTTCGTATAAATCTTTTGTTTATTTAAAGCCGTCGCGTCGTGCCGCAATGGGACAGCGTCTAACATGTTGTGGCGTCGATCCACACTTAGAAAAGAAAAATACTTTTTAGAAAAAGTTTATAAATTTGAACGTAGCAGGATTTGAACCCGCGCCTTTTGGTTTCTCCTTGACGGTTTACAAGAGAGAAAATTTTAGTCATCACTATTATACATGAAAATTGAAATACAACGTTGTTTAAAGTTGATAAACATTAAAAATTAGAGGTCAGTTAATTTTATGTTTAGGCCTTCGATTTCTATATTGAAAAGTTTTTTTAAAGTAGACAACGAGTTATGCTGTTTTCCACGCATAGCAGGTTAGGCAGAGGGAACCTGAAAATCTAATGTTAAACTTCTTATGTACCTGCGCCACGAAGGCTATTTACAAGAAATATAAGCGTTATATCAGCTTCACGCTATATCCCACATACAGCAGGGTAGACAAAGGGAACCTAGCGTTAAGACACTCCGTTCTCCACTTTCCGTTGACATTTTCAAGGCATTACATATTTAGTGATGGTGCTCAACGCCGGGTAATAAAAAGTAATTGTATTAAACAATTATTTAAAATATATGTAGCTATAATCTACTAATTCGTTGCAATAAAATGTATTTTCCCCACAATGTGATAAAATTGTTTCTTATAACAAAACTTATTCCTTAAAGATTTGTATATTCGTTATTTAACAAAATAAGTAATCTCACAATATCGAAAAGAGGGTATTTACACAATAAATTACGCTTTAAAGCTATAAAAACGAGAGAATAGCTCATCCAAATCATTCACAATGGCTCGGACCAAGCAGACCGCAAGGAAATCCACCGGAGGAAAGGCTCCAAGGAAGCAACTGGCCACAAAAGCGGCAAGAAAAAGTGCTCCAGCCACGGGTGGCGTGAAGAAACCACATCGCTACCGTCCTGGAACTGTAGCCTTACGAGAAATTCGGAGATACCAAAAAAGTACGGAACTGCTGATAAGAAAACTGCCTTTCCAACGCTTGGTCCGAGAAATAGCTCAAGATTTCAAAACAGATTTACGATTTCAAAGTTCGGCGGTGATGGCGCTACAGGAAGCTAGTGAAGCGTATTTAGTTGGTCTCTTTGAAGATACCAACTTATGTGCGATTCACGCGAAGAGAGTGACTATTATGCCGAAGGATATTCAGTTAGCAAGGAGAGTCAGGGGAGAGAGAGCGTAGAAAATGGAATAAATTTTCTGTGAATTTTGACAAAGTCCTTTTCAGGGCTGCAATATTTTGTTTCTTGATAGACTCGTCTTTCTAAGTGTTTGTATAATGACAAAAGGATATTTATTCATTCAGAGATGTACCTAACTTAAATGTTAGTCTCAATTTGTTGGAAATGAAAGCATTTTTTTTAATACAATCAACAATCACAAAGTGTGACTGTAAAATCACCTGGTTGTGGGTTCGATCCACAGTCGAGTAAATTGAATATTTATTTGAATTTATATTTTCATTTCTTCGATCTGGTGTCGAGGCAAAGTACGTCGAGGCGTTGATTTCTATTACTCGGTTTAAGACACTCCCACTAGGTTACCTCTGCTGTGTGCGGGATACAGCGTGAAGCTGATATATTTGTATTTATTTGTTTATAAAAGTAATGGCTTTAAAATTTTATTCTTTATATGGCATAACCATATAAATTTGAATAGATAGATATTTGATGATATATATATANATATATATATATATATATATTATACCAGCGTGCAGGTAAGTAAAACATAACACTATGACGAATAAAACTAATCCGGTAGATGTAATATATACTATAATACCTTTGAATACAATATAAAATTAAATAATGTTGTTCCAAGGCTCACTAATACAATGCTTACATATGCCAAGATTTTACAAGCCTCGGTAGCGCAGTAGGCAGCCCGTAAGTCTCATAATCTTAAGGTCGTGAGTTCGATCCTCACCCGGGGCAAAGTTTTTTGTAAAGTTCATAATTTTGTTAAAAAAAAGAAAAAGGAACAAAATAATTCATTAAAATATTTATTTAAAAAAACCATCATAATAATATCAAGCAAGACGTACAAGAAACGTAAGAAATTTTGCAGTCCTTATAAGGACTTTGTTTTTCAGGTTTATTTGTTTCAAACCTTCATCATAATAATTTAAATCTAATATATTAATCTTCTAAATTTTTCTATAATTTAAATTC
This sequence comes from Heliconius hermathena, assembly GCA_013403705.1. Classification (NCBI taxonomy): domain Eukaryota; kingdom Metazoa; phylum Arthropoda; class Insecta; order Lepidoptera; family Nymphalidae; genus Heliconius; species Heliconius hermathena. The sequence continues at coordinate 298,984 of JAAIXJ010000048.1, forward strand.
CATATTCTTCATCATCAGAACGGTCTACTGCGGTCTTTTCACGGTCTTCTTAGGTAATAGCTGCGCATTGATAGACGGTAGAACTCCTCCTTGGGAAATGGTGACGCCAGTTAACATTTTATTTAATTCTTCATCATTTTTTATCGCAAACAGTATATGCCTTGGTATAACTCGAGTTTTATTATTCTGTTTCGCTACTTCCGTTGCCAGCTCCAAGATTTCAGCGGAGAGATATTCTAAAGCTGCGGCCAAATATATTGGAGCTCCTCCACCTATCCTTGGTGCATAATTTCCTTTCTTCAAGATGCTATGGATGCGGCCTACTGGAAAGTGAAGACCGGCGCGAGAAGACCGTGATTTAGTTTTCTTTATTTTCGACATGTTTGCTTGAAGTTGTATTGTCAAATGTGTACTAGTGTCTGTTTATATAGGTTTTTATTGACGCGCAACTTTTTGTTGTTGCTGTGAGAATTGGAGGGGAGTGTATGTCAGATAATGTATATTCCTATGTATATTCAATGTATTTCATGTTTATTGTATTAAATATAAAACAATGTTATAAATTATAGTTCTAAATTAAAGTTTTGTATAAAGTATTTAATGTGTAAATATGAGTTATGAGGCCAGTCGTGGCGTACGGGCACAAATCGCGATAGATTGTGGGTTCGATTCCCACTCGAGCTAACAAAATATTTAATACTATCATTTCTTTGCTCTGGTGTAAAGTCAAAGCGCTGCGTTAAGTTCCGGGACACAGTGCCTCCAGAATTCGGCGGATAATAGGAAACGGAATGTCTTAACATTAGGTTTCCTCTGCCTAGCTAATAGCTGTTTTTGTTATGTATATCTAATAATAATTACAATCTGATATTTTTTATTAAATAAAGAAAACTCGTATAGTACCTACAATAAATATAATTAAGTATATAATGTAACTTCTTATTCATGTTTTTATAAAATGTATTATACACGAAAATGGCTTTATTTTTTAATTATTATAAATTAATATTTGGCTTTAAAAATAAAAAAGAAAACTTTTTTTTTATTATTGAAATTTTAAGACTACACACGCCACAATACTTAGTTCTAAATAATTAACTTAATAATCCATCAATAGCTTCTCTCTGCTATAAATAATATATGGGAATAATGATAATAATAGATTTCGTCGGTTTTATTAGACAAAGCGCGTGTATTGAAAAATGCGGGTGGGGTGATGTGTGCAGATAAAATAAAATCAAATTAATTAATACGTAGGTAGTTCTAAAACTTATTATTTCATTTTTACTGGAGTCACTCTGTATCCCGCCCCTAGCAGTGGTAACTTGGGAACCTAGTGTGTAGACACTCCGTTCCCCATCAAAACACTTTCGTTACCCACATTCCGCCGTATTCTCGGTTGATCTGTTCATGCTGAAACAATTTTTATGGGACTTTCACTATCCGATATAGGAGGGGAATGGAGTAACATACTATACATATAATATACATATATACTTTACTTTACTTTACCTATTCTGCCGAATAGGGATTTATGGGGAAAAACTGCGTTGGTCGCGCTCAGGTACCTAGATATATATGCCTACATGAAATAAGTAAACATTTTTCTATTTAATACGACAATGTTTGTGAGTAAAATCAAACAAAATCCAGAAAAAAATAATTATAAAGTGTAACAACAGTATAGATAACCGTACTAAAATAATCAACCAATTTCCCTAAATAGACTTAAATGATATTAAATAAGCAAGCAACGCCGCGCTAGGGCCTAGGGCTAGTTCAATAAATAAGGCTGTAATGACTTAGTGTTGAGACACTCCGTCTTCAGTTCAGTTCAGTTCTTTATTTATGGTGCCAGTTGAAGCGTGCCAGTTGAGCACCAATCCCTTCGCCAATGCCACGTTGTATGGAGAACACACGAAGGAGATTGTACGGTAAAAAAGAGACTAATACACAATAGAGAATGCATATCAAAAAGTAGTCCAATCAAAGTACTGATTTTACCTATAAAATTTAAAAATATATATAATTAGAGTAAACATGGGTTAGTAATAAATAATATTTTACAAATATGTTAGTTTATAGCTTAATATTCACTCCGTCTTAAATAAGTATTTTAAAGGTCAAAAATTTTCAATGTTACATGAAGTCAAAACAATAATGTCAATGCAATGATATAATACGAAAGCGGGTATAAAGTTGAACCTATACATCTGACATCGGGATAAATAACATTTTATTTACTTAATTTTTTTTCTTCACTAGTTCTAATATAAAATACATATTGAAATAGTAAAAATGGTTAAAAAATAAATAATCATTCATTCATAAAAAAATTATAAAATAAGATCGAAAAAAGTGTCTTTGAGTAATAGTAATAATCGTTTGCCAATAAGGTCGATAACTGATATTTAAATATATTTTTTTCGAGTCGAGGTGGCGCAGTAGGACATCATCTGACAGTAAATACTATGGTCAAAATGTTATTCCTGGAGAATGATTTATTTAACTTCCCCGCTCGAGTGGATTTAAGCTACGTTGATTTCCGCCACCCAAAACGCAATATATCGAATTCGTAAGATAAGTGGAGATTGAAGTGTCGTAACTCTCATTTCTCTCTACCCTCCCATATAAGGGATACAGCGTGGACCTAAGAGAAAAGAAAAAAAAATATATTTCTTCGATGTAATTCAAAGGTCACGTACCCCTGCACGCAGCTGGCAGGCAGATGTGAATAACGGTCGTTAGCACGTGGCACAGTGGTAGGGGGTACTATACAGAGGTGTAACACTAAGACTATAATGTGACTCTCCTTGTCAAACGCAGGTGGAAAATATTCCAAAAAAAATATCTTTATTCTCTTTTTTAGATTCCCGCTGTATCTCGAATATTGCATAGTAGGATTCTAGTGTTAGGACACTGTTCCCCACGCACGCTGAATTTTTGAGATATTGCGTGTTGTGTAACGGAACTTAACGCCGCGCTTTGTTTTGTTACAGGAGCAAGCAAATGAAAATAATTAATTCTACATTAATTGGGAATCAAACCCACAATCGTCGGGCTTACAACCAGACACTGTACGGTGGCCTCATATTTAAAAGAATTAATGAATGAATGAAATTACTTATATTTATTTTACATAAAATATCTACTTTCACTAAGTAGAATTTTTAATTAAAAATATACATTGACTTGTGTGGCTTAAACACTGGGTTTATCTTAGCTATGCTTATTACTTGTTGAAAGTGAACAACGCAGTGACTTATCACTAGGTTTTCTCTATATAATACACAAAAAAGGTATTTTCACGGTGTATCCAGCATATAGCAGGATAGGCTAAGGAAACTCAGTGTCCATTCAGTCCACTCCATTCTTCACTCAAAGCAGAAGATTCATAAAATCTAAAAAAAGTTTTTCATTTTACAACGGACCCCTAAATTCTCACCCCACAAAAACATCCGCTTGAAGCTCATTCAATAATTGCACAAGAGAGTAAATATCACGAAAAATATTATCCTAATTTAAAATAAACTTTATCTTATAGTTTATAAAATCTAAAATTCTTTAAAATAATTTAATTTCATTCAAAAATTGTCAATCATATTTTTATTAAAAAAAATTTAAAGAAATTTCAACTTTATTTCGTTTATAATAAGATTTTAGAAGTAGTACATAAAATAATATACAGTATTTCATTGTTAAAAGAAAAAATACTACATTAAATTAAAAATCAACTGTATTTGAATAAAAATAAAGTATAAATTAATTTGTCTTGAATATCGAAATGGCTCGTGCTACAGGGGTGCGCTCGCGCATTCGACCCTAAATTTTTTCGAAAAATTCTTCAGTTGACCGTTGATCGTTGCCACGTAAAGACGTTATGTTAGTCATAATTTATCTAATAATAAATATTATAATACATGTGTTTATGATTGTATTATATACTCTTTTTAGTGGTTTTAATAGTGTAAAATGAAATTTAAACATTGAAGAAGTTAGTTAATGTTAATACAATTATATACATAGTGATTATAGTAGTGTAGTTATAGTGTTTACTATATTTAAAACATTAAAAGAAATATTTAGTAATGCTATAATAATATTTCCTTAGCTACAAAACGTCTAAGTGTAAAACTTTTTCACTAAAAAACGTGTTTTAAGAAAACCAGTAGACCCCAACGGTTACGCTTGTAAAGACCCCTACAGGAACTATGGTCTAACAGAAAAGGGGAAAATATACGCTTAAAACATGGATTCGCCAAAGATCGTATACAAATATTATTCAAATCCTGCTTTTTGCGCTCAAAGCGAAGTTGTTTTTGCTCAAAAGTCATGTCTTACAAAAATCGTATCGCCAGACCGGCGGATGCCGCCACTAGGCGCTAATTCACCAAGAAAAAATATGGAAGGCAACAGAATTTTACGGACAGATATTTCGGATAATCCACTCAGAATGTTGCCTTTGGGAAGGAGGGACGAGCCGCCAGAGTTGCCGCCAAAACCACCGAAGTATAGACAGCAACAGTTCCAAAGGCAAGCATCTCTTATTTGCAAACCAACACGACCAGTCGTTAGATGCAGAACAAGAAGTGAAGATTTGGAAATGGCACAATTCAGACAAAGACGACAAACTCAATATGATAGACACGCTGAAAGTGATGATAATTTAGAAGATTCTAGACGTCATCGATATGAAGTGATCGATATTGATGATGGAATCGATTATTCTCCTACTAAAAAGAGAATAATTGAGGCAGATGAGAGTGAAGTCGAAGAATACAATGTAGATGGCCCAGATGACAACGAACTTAAGGAAATACCAACGGAAATAGTCAAAACCGTTAACGGTAAAACTCATAGATACGCAATAGTGCCTTCTGATGATGAAGATAGAAGGAATGTGACGTTCACATCTCCTGTTATGTCGAAAAAGAACTTGATTGCCACTCAGAAATTACACGAGCTTCTGTCTACTCCTAGAAAGCTGAAGAGTTATGCGAGTCAACCTTCTGTGAGGATAACGCCTAATAAATCAGACAGTCCAAGATATCCGGGCACTCCTATGAAAATAGTGTCGAGTACACCAACTCGCGTGACCCCATCGAAATCCTGTGCTAATCTAACCTTAACCAGAGGAGCTACTTCCCCAATTTCACCAAAAGCTCAGCAGAAACTAAATTATGGCATGCCCGAGTTTGAAAGGCAGGATGTGTTTGTGACTAGCTTCAGGGATAAACGAGATAGAAGTTTTGACATGGATAGACGTGAAACTAGCAGAGAGAGTAAAGGGGACAGACGGATAGACACTCACAGGAGGGATAAAACTACAGCGATCATTATGCCGAGGTATGTTACATAAAACTGTTGTTTTCAGAAAATTAAAATTTTGTATTATAATATAACCAATGTTTTTGGAAAATGGCGTTGTTCAATTGCCAGTTTTGCTTGCATTAAAAAATAATATTAGTTTCGTAAAGGAACACTTTTATTTTTTTTAGCTTCATGCTACATCCCGCGTACAGCGTAGTAGGAACAGGAACAGTGATAAGACACTATTTTCAACTTTCTTTTAAATTTTCGAGACAGGCGGAACCCATCGCCGCCCTTTATCTTTTTACCAGAGCGAGAAAATGAAGATATTAAATAATTAATTACCCCGAGTGGAAATCGAACTTTATGGCGTAACGGCAAAAATTCTCTCAGTAAACATGAAGGTTGTTGATTCTGTTCCCGCTCTCACGTATGCAACGTATAAAAAATTGGGCGTTGCGAGGGAAATAGAGTGTCTTAACACTTCTATTTCACCTTCGATACAGCGTAAAGCAAAAAAAAAATAAATTTTTCCATATAATGACTATTGCACGGCTAAATTCGTACGCCGATATAATAAGAGCAGCAAAAAATTTTTGATTTTATTATTAATATCCACATATCTCAAATTAATTAAAAGTAGATATACCTGACGTCGCACTGTACCTATCCAAAAAAGACTTTAATATTTTACCTACAATACATAATCCGACGTAGATTTGAACCAACAACTTACTCTTTATCCTGCATTGTAAGTTAAGCAGAGCAAACTTGACAAGACACTCCGTTTTCCACTTCTCTTGACTTTGAACAATCGCGTGTTGACTGGCGGACACCAACGTCGCGATTTGTTGTACTGAAGGGAGTTAAAGAAAATCATTTAAAAATAATAATTCTCTTGACTAAGAATCGAATCCACAACCATCGCATTTACACCCAGACACTATACTTCCGCAACGCTAGACATATTGACATAGATTTGAACCCGCGATATCATTAAAAGTTTTATTTCATTTATTGCAGGCCAGTCGTGGCGCAGTGGCACGAAGTGTGACTGTGAAACCGACTGGTTGCGGGTTCGATCCCCACTCGAGGAGATGAAATATTTACTTAAATTTATATTTCCTTTTCTTCGCTCTGGTGTCGAGGCTAAGCGCGGCGTTGAGTTCTGCCACTTAACACGCAATGTCTCCAAAATTCGGCAGAAAATGGGGAACGGAGTGTCTTAAGCTAGCTTCCATCTGCCTACCCTGCTGTGTGCGAGATACAGCGTGAAGTTGATTTAATTTTATTTTTTTATTTATTGCAGAGTGGCGCCCCAATCGCCCTCAGTGTACTCGGAGGACACGTACAAATCAATTTCCAGCGATAAAACAGCGAATACTCTCGCCGTCCTCGCTGTTTCCGCGTTGATGCTTACCTTGTGTGGCGCTGTTACGACGGGATTGAGTTTTTATATGATGTACAGTGTAAGTATGAATGTATTATTAAATATGTAGGTATTTAATAGGGAGAGGAACCTGATTTTGAGCACTCATTCTTCACGAACCATCCCAATTTACAAGACATTGCGTGTTAGATATGAAACTAAGTTATTCCCTCAAGTGGGAGTCGTACCCACGATCGGCGCGTTTACAGTCAGTCGCTGTGCCACATCGCAACGACGGTCTCAAGTATAGATAATATAGCCTTTTTAACTAAAATTGAACCCACAAACATTGCGTACGTAGTTGAGGTCTTTATTGTGATACAGAGTCAAAATAAAGGGCGGCGTTAAGTTTCACCAGCTGATACGCAATGTCTCGAAAAACAGGCGGTGCGCGAGACATGGAGGGTTTCAACTCTAGATTCCTTTTCCCTCTTTCTACATGTGAATGTATTGTGCAACTAAAAAATCTATATAAAAAGTTTGTTTAAATATATACGTTTTAGAGGAGTATATATAAATATGGTTTTAATTATACCCTAATTTTCAGGTGGGACGACGCTATTACCTAGACTTCGGTGTCCTCTCAGGCTTCACATGTTTTATACTAGGTCTCCTAGGCCTTAGATCTAGACGTACTTATTTAATACCAAATAGAAACTATTTATCAGGTAAGGACCGTATTATTAATTTTATTTATTTTCATGCATTTTCCAAGTCACTTTGTTCAAGTCCCGCATACAATTGGTAGAGGTTGCACATACTTTTATTCTCATTTTTCGAGACATTGTACGGGTGGTAACGGAGCTGAACTTGTTACCAGAGCGAAAAAATGAAAATAATTGATTCCCTTGTCAAAGAATATTACATTTTACATTACATTTTAATTACATTACATTACACTTTAATGCATACTAAAAACTGTCCACTTTTTAAGACACGCTTGTTCTCTTTACCATATTGGCATTTGGGACCCCGTCCTTAAGTCCCAACGTCACGGGGGGCCCTATTTGGTTTGTAAACCGTAATTATACATAGACAATAATACGTGCTCAAGAGCCGAAGAGCATTTATTAATACAGCCATAATGATGACAAATGGTTCAACTAATTGTACAACGATGATGTCAATTTTTATTTGATAATTTTAATTTTTAATCGCGAACCTGCACGCCTTAGTGACTGGCAGACAAACAAAAACGAAATTTCTGTATTTAGAAATTTGAAACTAAACATGTGCGTAAGTTAGGAAGTGTAGGGTGGACCTGGGAGAGGATTTCTCGAATTCAATATGAGAACAGGAAGTCTTTTAAAAAGGATGATCTACAATTTTGAAAGTTATTTGGACTAACGAATACAATTTCTACTAATTGTAATAACTATAATTGTTTTTATTATTTTTTTGATATTTTGTTTCCAATTTAAAAGTATTAAAGTAAACGAAATATTTTTTACTTTAATTTTCTCATTAAATTAAAAAGCTTTCTATTACGATTAATGTTATTGTAACCCGTATCCGTTGACTTTGTCTTAAACCACAATGTGGTGAAACATAACTTAGAAATTTGTATTATTAGTTAAACTGTTATGCGGGCTATAAACGTCATAATATCTTAAAAGTTATTTAGAGAAATTTAATTATTATTATTAAATTACCATTAAATTTAATTTAAAATTATTTTGTTATTAAAATCGATTTAATTAATCGATGAAAATTTAGACGGTATACAGTAAATAATTTTATTACGAATGATGTTTTTTTTTAAATAATTCGGCATTTTTTAGCGCACAAACATATTTAGAAATGTTCGAAAATATTAAATAAGCGGATCGGAACACTCGTCGCAAATTTAGCTATAAGTTCTTATTGATCTACGTCGAAATTCTTATACAAAATTTCTAAATATTTTTTTTCCTTGGTGTGTGATTAACAATTTTATAATTTTACTATCATAATTTCCATTTTTTTACAGGTTACATCGTCCTCTCCTCGTTCTCAATGCTAAGCGCTGTAGGACTATTCACTTTACTAATGATTGAGCCGAAACCTGGCACAGCTTTGAACGACATCACATCTGGAGCAGTTTGCAGCATCAGTGTATTATCTCTCTGCTTGGCTATTGTTGGTATTCTTCTTTCCTATTGTTGTGCAAGAGATCCACCTGATAACAGAGTGGGTACGGCTAGGTGGTATTAGATTTACATTATATTAAATATAAGTAATTATTTTTTTCCATGCATTTCTTTTGTGTTTTTGTGAAGAGAATTTAGAGAAGAGAAGAGAAGAATTTAGAATTAAGCCATTTCAGTTTTAACTATCTGCATATCTGCTTTCGCTAACGCTGCCCTTTATATAATTATGTAAATATTTTAGTTATAAACATTTCTCCACGTTGTAATTTACTGTAAACTATCGTGTGGCACGGCTCAGCAATAACTTTATTAAATACGACGATTATAAATTTTATTGATACTGTACGGGTAGTCAGTAGTTTTAATATAATGATATATTCTCCTCTTTGCTTTATAAAACCCATATGGGTTAAGATCAACAATTAATATTAATTATAAAATTATATGTAATATTCCAAAAAGTAGTCTTTACATTATAAATACATAGATATAATCAAATTAATATATATTATGTTACAATTAATTTATTTAATTCGGGTTAAATCGATAACAATAAGATCCTTGGTATTAAAAGTATATGTTGTAATAAGATATTTTTAATTAAATTTAAAAGATGTATGTTTATAAATATTTTTTTATGGAAACTTTGATTATTATATGATTTATTATAATGTTGTAATGTCTAAACGTATCCTTAAATTATTAATAATGGTGTATGTAAATTCTTATAAAAGTATAAACTTTGACTTTAGCTTTTTATTTAGCATAAGTAGTAGTAGGTATTTACGCTATTGATAGCTGCAGACTTAAATAAGACATTTTGTTATTAGTAAAAACTGTATATAGTACTCATAATATAATTACAAACTTTTACTATTGATTAACGGTTATTGAAAAAATATTTATATTAGAGAAATATTTTTTTAGTAACAACATTACATGTATAAATTCTGCTATTAGATATATAGATTATTGAGTTCAATTGTTAGATATTAATAAAATATATGTAATTATATATTTTTCTTTTAAATTTTAAATAATTTAATTTATTGGATGATCAAAATTAGACTTAGTGCGTTAGTAATAAATAATTACATAAAATATTATTGTTTTAATTATTTCCTAAAAACATCTGGCGAAAAAAGATTGGACTTGGATGGTCTTTTTTTGCCGACGCATACACTATTCTGTGCTCAACTATTGTAGCCTTATATTTTTTTTTATAACCTTTTACCTTAAATTAAAAAATATTCAAGAGCTCATTCATTTTGCTACCGTCCTGCTTTCTTAAAAAACTTAATACAACTAAATATATAGTTTAGTTTGAGGCCAGTCGTGGCACAGCGGCACGAGGTGTGACTGCAAAACCGACTGGTTGTGGGTTCGATCCCCACTCGAGGAGATGAAATATTTACTTAAATTTATATTTCCATTTCTTCGCTCTGGTGTCGAGGTTAAGCGCGGCGTTGAGTTCTGCCACTCAACACGCAATGCCTCCAGAATTCGGCAGAAAGTGGGGAACAGAGTGTCTTAACACTAGGTTCCCTCTGCCTACCCTGCTGTGTGCGGGATACAGCGTGAAGCTAATTTTTTTTTTAATATATAGTTTGTGGCTTTACCATTTGTGCTATCCATTATGCTTCATATAAAAACAATCATTTTAGATTTTTGAACTTTATTATCAATTTGATTTTATTATTACTTATTTTCTTTATTTTGTTTTGTGAAATAGATTATATACTTAAGTATAAATATTTCATATTAAAACACTGCGCAGCTCCATCCATTAAAATTACATTTATTTTCGAGTAATCGATATAATAAATCACTTACCATCAGGTGACCCGAATGCTCGTTTGCCTTGTACTTTTCCATAAAAAAAAACTAAAATAAAATCGATTATAAGTATCGAGTATTTTTAAGCTTAACACAAAACACTATTTGTCTATTTCATCAATATGTCAATGTCATTCAGTTTACAATATCTTTTGTGAAGAAGTTACGTTATTTTCATAATAAATACATAAATAAATAGAAATTTATAATAAAAGTAACAAAGTCTATAATATAGTGAACAAATGCTTGTTAGAAACAACGAAACCACCGAAACGCATTTTGTGTGTAAATAATGCATTTTTAACTAAGTTAAGTTTTAGAATCTCGAATAAGAAGTGAGTAATAATTTTATTGATAATTTGAATACCATAAATTAATTTATATAGTTTTCTAGGCTGTAAACACATGCTATTTTTCATTAAATTTACTAATTTATTAAATAATCCAATATTTTAAACCGTAACATAATTGTTTTGATGACTAAGATGTGAACAACAAAACAACAATATGTAAGAACATAATAAGAAAAGTAACTAAAATCTCATTTAGCAAAATAAATATTATTAATAACAGGTAAATCAATTAAAATAGTTGTTTAAAAATGTTTATTAGTTTTACTTCCTGTTTATAATGTAAACACTGATAAACAAATTATGCCTTTGTCTAACATATAATCGGTTATATTTAATTGTAGAGCTAAATTACGTTACATTTTTATGATTATTTCGGTTTAATGTTCATAAAATAATTATTTTACATAATTTTTTAATTATATAAAATGTTATTTTTTACTGAATGCTGGGAACTAAGTGTTAAGACACTCCATTCACAACCCAATGTATGAGATATTGTTTGTTGAGTGGTGGAAAACAATGCTATATTTTGCTCTGCCAAATCAAGGAAATAAAAATATTCCTTGAGTGGTAATCAAATCCACAATCAACACATTTACTGACAGGTGCTGTCTCTCTGTGCCACAATGGCTCCTCATAAATTAATAATTACCTTATGAAAAGTAATTTTTCCTATGTCTTCTAAAATAGGCAGCTTTTGACTGTAAATGTTATGTTTGTGGGTTTGATTCCTGCCTGGGGAAAGAAATTATTTGCATTTCCATACTCTGGTAACAAGACAAAGTGTGGCATTGTGTTCCACCGCTTAGCACAAAATGTCTAATAAATTGAGTGGCTCAAAAAGAGTGTGTGAGTCCTATTAGAATATGCTCATTAAGTTTTAATTTGATATATAAAAAATTGTTGTTTTATATTTTATATTCATATTATTAACCTTGAACTAATTACTGTGATAAGGCACATGCTCTAGAAACTAGATTCACATTGATTTTAAACAAAAAAAAATAGTGTAGTATAATAAAAAAGTATACAACTCAGGGCTTACTTATTACTTAGTATGGCAATTATGCTAAGAGATATCAATTAATATTTAAGTAACATTCAATCAGGACAATAGTTGGTATTCATAATTTCAATTTATGAATTGTAAAACTGCAAAAATAACAAAAAATATATAATAATCAAAAAGTTAATTATAATGAAGTTTAATCATCATTAAGTAAAGAACAAAATGTTATCATAATGATTTCAGCAAACATGGCAGATTATCACATAAGAGAGGCGGCCGAGTCGCTTTTGAGTAGTGTTACAAGTCCACCGTATAGAAATTTATGTAAGTAAACAATATGGTTACGCTGTTTTATATTTTTTTGTTTCACCCTGTATCCCAAATATAGCAAGGTAGGAGAGGGCCCCAGTACTAGACATTCTTTTTCCCACATATTGAAAATTGAACCGATAACTGTCGCTGATTGATGCTCGAGGAAATAAAGTATTTAATATTTAATTTCGTTGCTTTGGTAGTGAAGCAAACCGTGGTGTTAAGTTCTGCCACTCAATATGCAATGTGTCCAGAATTCAGCAGAAAGTGGGGATAAGTAAATAATATATATTATAATGTAATGGTTATATGATATACTTAGCTGTTATAACTAAATATATATGTATATTTAAAAGATTTTGGAATAAAACTAGGGTTTTAACATTATTTATAAAGTGTTATTTACACACAAAAGAATGTAAAATATTTTCAAACCGCAGTTTGTCTCTCAGAATTAGATTAGAAATGATTTAAATATAATCATTTCCCCAAAGGGAAATCAAACCCACACAACACATTTATTTATTTTTAAGCACTGTGTCATGATAAATATTTTTGTTTTATGTGCTTATTTGTAATGTTATATAATATTTATTACGTATGATAAATATGTATAATGTAAATTTTTGTATAATTAGTTGTGTTCTATTTTTTAGATGTTTTTTTTTTTAATTCTTATTCCAGCACAATCAGTCAATGTGGTAACAGAAGATTTAATAGCTGGTCACAGGCCAGAAGGCAGGATGTCGTCAGTTCGACGTTTCTTCTGTCTTTTTGTCACTTTTGATATATTGTTCACTAGTTTAATGTGGCTTATTTGTGTTATGGTGAGTGTTATTTTTTATGTTTTTTTTTAAATTTGAAATTGTGATCCTTTCCCAAATTTTGCAAGTATATAAAAAGCTAGCACTGAAAGTTTTATTTCGTATCGCAAGTAAAATAATAATTATTTAAACTATGATTTTTAAAAGATATGTATTAATCTTATCTAAGGGAAAGAAATAAAATTATGGTGTTTCATCATTTGTTCTCCAAATTCCACCGCACAACGCCGCTTTTTATCTGACAGATAGCTTTTTTGAAAATTTTATGACAAAATTAAGGAATTAATTTCTTTGATTAGGAAGTCTTATTTGCACATATTGTGTTATAGAGAGTTGTATAAAACAATAGTATAAAAAAATTAAATTATTTACACAAGGATTTGAATCCATACTTGAGGTTAGTCATGGTGCAGGAGCCTTAATTCTTAAAACTAAGTTGAAACTAAGTGTCTTCTCTACTAAAGATCGTAAAAAAAAATGATAAAATCTTTTTTTTAGTTTAAGACTGTAACCTGCATGTAGTAAAGTAATTAGAGAGAAATCAGTGTTAAGACTGCGTTCTTCACTTCCCCCAAATTTTCAAGACGGAAATAATTGATTACCCCGAATGAGTCGAACCCACAACCGTTCCGTTTACATTCCACTGTGACACGATGGCCTCAATTTTTTATTTCTATTTACAGATGAAAGGTGAAACGCTAATACAAATATTTAATAGGGAAATAATACATTACAATATAAAAATATCGTTATTCGACATTGTGATAGTTGCACTTCTAAGATTTATACTGCTCATATTGTTTTACGCTATACTGTATATAAATAATTGGAGTGTTATTGCGGTAAGTTGCTCTTTTTTTTAAATATGTTTTTTGAGACATTCCATTCCCCACACCCCGTCATAGAACCCATCGGTAGAACCCATGGTGGTTCCCATTAAGACACTTCTGTACTCCACTGTCCGCTAAATCCGTCACTTGGTGGCGGGGTGGCGGAATTTAACGCAACGCTTTGCTTTGTTACCTGAGGAATGAAAAAAAATATTAAATATTTCATTTCCTCAAGTGCTAATCGAACTCAAAATTTGTCGCGTTCACAGTCCCACGCGTATGTCACTGCGCCACGACTAGCCTTCGATCTGGAATAATATTAACCCAACTTAATACTTTCTTAATAGAGTAAAACTAAATAAATATCTAAGTCATTTCTTTAAAAGAAATCTATTTTTTTTTCATAATACTATTTTTACACAGCACTTTCCTCCGCCTACCCTTTCATGTTTTATCTCGCGTAGCGGCTATATTTTATTTTTATTTTTCTTTCTCATTACCAACACAAGACATTGTTAACGGATTTTCTATACATCTCAATAATATTTATGTATATTGTATTTTGTTTTTTTTTTTCTAGCTCTCGACCGGAGGGACAAGTGCCTTTATATTGGGAAAAGCGTTTGTTTATGACGTAAGTTAAATTCTTATATATTTTAATTATTAATTAACTAATGATTAAAAATGGATGTTGTGTGATATTTGTGGGTCAAATCTCATACTTAAATATATAGTTTTTTAGATATATTTAATAACTAGCGACCTACGAACGTCTTCGCTTGAAGTTATCATTATACATGTGCGGCACATAGATCTCCCCTTTTTTATAAATAATTAAAATCAAAACCTTTTGATATAAACTCAAATAAATTTTATTGTAATATAGTGCAAAGAATGCCATTTACAATAACATATTAGATTAACGAGTTTTGAACAATACATTACTCAAATGTCAGCCTCCATTGTTAATGCACTCTGTAAGCCTCTCTCGGAAATTTTCCATTACTCTGCGAATCATCTCGGGTGAAATGGCAGCATCCTCGTTTCTTATCGCCTCTTTAAGAGCTTCCATATTTCGAGGGCGACGTTGAAAGACCTTGTCTTTGAGATATCCTGACAGAAAGTAGTCGCAGGGTGTCCAGTCCGGTGACCGTGGGGGCCACCCAATATCACCTCGTAAGGAAATAACGTGTCCAGAGAACATATTTCTAAGAACTGCAAGTGAGCGACGAGATGTGTGTGCCGTTGCTCCGTCCTGCTGAAATCATACATTTTCTGCTCCATATTCATTCTTGGCCGTAGAAAATTTTGTAACATGTTACAAGAGCGATCACTGTTTATTGTAACAATCACGGCGTCCTCTTCAAAAAAGTACGGTTCTAACACACTGAACTTAAAATTGCGCACCACACTGTAACTTTTGGGCAGTGGACGTTGGTAAATTTCACGAGAATTGTTTTCACACCAATAACGTTTTGTTTATTTACCGCACCTGTAAGATGAAAATGGGCTTCGTCTGAAAAGAGAACAACATCCGTGCACCGCACATTTTCAATAAAATCGTGGCACAATCTTATACGGATGCATCTTTAGATCTCGGTGAAGAATCCTCCGCACTCTTCGGTCTGATAAGTGTAGGGCCGCTGCATGTTTTTGTGATGATCGCCGTGGAGACTGGTGAATGGAATTTCCTTTTGACCTCCCCCACCACACTGCTATATTTCATCGCGCAGCTGTGCGTCTTTACAATGAGGGAGATCTATGTTTCGCAACCTGTATTATTAGTAAATTATATTTTTTTAGCGTCACGCTGTACCCCGCACTCAGCAAACCAGGCAGAAGGAACCAAGTGTTAACAAACTCCGTTCCCCATTTTACGTCAAATCCTGGAGGCA
This sequence comes from Heliconius hermathena, assembly GCA_013403705.1. Lineage (NCBI taxonomy): Eukaryota > Metazoa > Arthropoda > Insecta > Lepidoptera > Nymphalidae > Heliconius > Heliconius hermathena. The sequence continues at coordinate 314,911 of JAAIXJ010000048.1, forward strand.
GTTTTTATTTATCGAATTGAGTAGCGGAACTCAACGTCGCAGTCGCTAGAGTAGCAGTCGAACCCATGACCTGTTGCGTTTACAGTCACACTTTGTGCCCCTGCGCCACGACTGGCCTCAAAATTATCCAAAATCTTTACATAAATTGTACTGTAGCCTATTCGGATGTATGAGCTATATTGCTGTAACAACGTGACAGGTTGTGGGTTCGAGTACCACTCGAGCAAATGAAATATTTAATATTTTCGTTTCCTCCCTCTGATAACGAGGAAAAGCGCGGCGTTAAGTTCTCTCTTAATGGTAAAGGAGTGTCTTAATACCAGGTTCCCAGGTATCTCTGCCGTGCGGGATATAGCGTGATGCCAAAATAAAGCTATATTGTTCTATAAATTTCAATAATATTTATTTGTATTCCAGTGGCCAGACGCGTCTCAGCCGGTGTTTCAAGTGTTCTTAATATTAACTTCTTTCACCATATCGTGGGGGGAGGCGTGGTTCCTTGACTTTAGAGTGTTACCTCAGGAACTGCAAGCGAGACAGATATTGGAGTCTATTGGTATGTTTGTACCTATACTATTATATTAGGCTTCACGCCGTATCCCGGACACAGCAGGATAGGCAGAGGAAACTTGGGATCCTAGTATTAAGGCACTCCATTACCATTAAAACACTTCCGTTCCCCTCTTTCCGCAGTATTCTGGAGTTTTTGCGTATTGAGTGGAACTCTTTACGAGATCGAGGAAATGAAAATATTAAATAATTTCTACATTTCTTCGAGTGGGAAACATTGTCCCTGAAGTTAGTTACCCGTAACCGGAAAGAAAATATATGAAAACTAGAAAAAAATTCAAAACCAAATCTGCGCACTAATGCGCATTTAGCTAACTTCAGGACGGCCACAACTACACTACGATTGTAGTAACGTTATTATATCCAAATATAATAATAGCCTGCGCCACGACTGGCCCAGTCGTAACGCAGGGGATAAAGTATTACTGTAAAATCGACTGGTTTTGGGTTCGATCCCCACTCCAGGAGCTAAAATATTTATTTACATTTATATTTTCATTTCTTCGCTCTGGTGTCGAGGTAAAAAGGGCGGCGTTGAGGTCCGCCACTCAACACACAATGCTTCCAGAACTCGGCGGAAAGTGAGGAACGGAGTGTCTTAACACTAAGTTTCCTCTCCCTACCCTGCTGTGTCCGTTTATTTATTTTAATTATTCTTTCACGTTTACGGTCAGATGTTATGCCTCTGGGCCAAGATGGCCCCAACATATAATTTACATAGAAATATTTTTTTTAGTTAAACACTTTATCCCGCGTATATTACGGCAGAGGGAATCTAGTGTACAGTACTCGCGCGAATTGACCGCAGGTGTGAGGGATGAGGAGGTATCGAAATTTTAAACAAACAAAATAGTACGAACAAAATAGTGTAATAGTAGTAAAAAAAACAGAATAGTAATTATTATTTATTTATATTTAATTAAAACTTAATCATCTTCAGAAATAAAAATTACACTCATTTTATAATCAGTGTCACTGTCTTTACCCTGACTGACTTCAATCAGGAATATGTCGATGACATTTTCCATTAGCCCACCTTTTTAGCAATAACTTCCTCCTAACCATACCTGAATTAAGCGTTCTAACCGTACCTGAATTACCCATAATTAAGTACCAGCTCCGTTATTTCTTTTAGGTTTTTTAGAGATGCCTTACTTAACCCCCTGACTTAACTTTGTGACACCTCACTCTTGTCTATAATGACGAATTTTTCGGAAATAAATAGATCGTGCATAAACTACAGCAGGCCTTTCCACCAAAATTCGACGTTTAATATTGCATTTTAGCCTAGAAATATTTTTTTTGTAACAAAAAAGTTAAATAAATTTGTTCGGTGTGTAACACTTCAAATCATCTACATTCAAGTGTTTTTTTTTTACATGTGGTTATCCTTTTATAGACAGCAAACAAATACTTCTTTATTAATTACAGCCTGTGTTCGTTTAGAAACACTAGAATAATGGCTGGCTCGGTCAAAAGCATTATTCAAAGGGAAGGTCAAACAATTTTTCTGTTTTTCTTTAACACACATTTCTTAGATATCGTTCGCCATTTTTCGTGCTTGGCGATGAATACAGACACGTTTTTTTATATTACTTGAAGTACTATTATAGTATATATAATATATAATAGCTTAAAATAACATGGCGCGCGGACTGTAGGTAGTCTAGGTAGTAGATATAATGATTCCCTACCCACTACTCAATTTAATAAAAAAAATATTCGATTATTATATTAAATAATAATAAAAATCCACTCATTTCAAACACCTGTCAATTTCATCGCTCCTTTGAAAATGTAAAATAAGTAACTATAAGAGTTTTCCAATAATTTTAGTTTGTAGAAAGTTCTTTTATTTGTTTATTCCATTTTTTTTGGGAGGTTAAAAGAACCCAGTGTCAAAACGCCTGCTTTGAGATATTATCATCACGTTGCAAAAACTTGAAAATGAAAACAATTGATCCAATTCCAGTAAAGGTTCACACGGGGACCCGACCATCCCATTTACAACCACATACTGTATCTAAAATACACTATTATATAATTTAACCTTATTCAACAGTACATAGAAACACAACGGAAAGAACACCACTCCTAGCCCAAAGGCCTCCGCCCTCCACCCACGGAGAATCCACAGTGAACTGGTTCTCCCCCGTCGACACGCCCGAGTCGAGTCCACATCCGAGGATCCGAGATGTTATATTGACACAAGACTTGGTGAGTGTTTATTTTTTTGTTTGTAACGAATATACAGGTGGAATCGTCTGCGCTCCTTTTACGGGATCAGCATGTAGAATAAAATAATTCAAACCCATACCTAAAAAATATAATCAAAATTCGTCAACGCTGTAGACGTAGGATTTTTTATTTTCAATTTACGATTTTTATCCATACTATATTACACATGAGACAGTTACAAATAGATACCAATAACGTAAATACTTACTACTACAAAAATACTACTACTAATAAACATTGCCCATCTGCCACTTTTCATTCTTAAAAAACATATATAAAAACAACAAAACCAGAACAAGAAAGGGATATCTCTCGTTCTATTGTTACGCAATTATCTATTTTCTATAATATAATAAACTTAAACAACGTTCAACTTCACCGCCATTACTTACGACTCGATTTCGTAAATGAGGCGTGTGCAGCGTTATAGCTTTTATAGGTTTCTGTATGTGTGCGTCATTCTTAACAAGTGATGACTATGTAGTATTCATGTAAACAATAATACATTTCGTTATGTGGCGTCCATGGTGTAAGCTTAACAAAGTGAAACAAAAACTTAACAGAATGAAAGTTTAAACTAATTTGAGGCCAGTCGTGGCTCAGGGGCACAAGCGTGCGACTGTAGACGTTGCAGGTTCATGTGGAGGAGGAAATGAAATGGTTATATTTTAATTTCCTTACTCTAATAAAAAGGCGAAGCGCGGAATTGAGTTCTGCCACTTGAGAAATTGGCGGAAAGTGGGGGAACGAAAGTGAATTTATTGAGACGGAGTGTCTTTACACTAGGTTCTCGGTACTTCTGTATAATTTTGATATTTGCGCGATACAGCGTGAAGGTACATCATGGCTATTTATTCTCTTGCAATTTGGCTTCAAAAGATTTTCAAAACCTTCAGAAAATTTAAACAAAATCAAAAAAATGTGGAAAACAATTTAGCATTTTCACAACGCGTTATGTACGTAGAAATTATGTAATTACTATATTAAATCGTAATAATATTATTATTATGTTATCGTATTTTTCTGGACCTGTTGAACTTTTCCAGTAAAAAAAATGAAAAAATGTTTTTGATGGAGGCCGGTCGTGGCGCAGCGGCACGAGGTGTGACTGCAAAAATCGACTGGTTGTGGCTTCGATCCCCACTCGAGGAGATGAAATATTTGCTTAAATTTATATTTCCATTTCTTCGCTCTGGTGTCGAGGTTAAGCGCGGCGTTGAGCTCTGCCACTCAACACGCAATGCCTCCAGAATTCGGCAGAAAGTGGGGAACGGAGTGTCTTAACACTAGGTTCCCTCTGCCTACCCTGCTGTGTGCGGGATACAGCGTGAAGCTAATTTTAATGTTTTTGATGTTTCATTTTTATGTGTATCTAATTCTATATATCTCTATAATCTATGATAAAAAAATATTTTGAAATACTGTAAAAAATAATTTTGGTTTACAATACTTTGTCTTGCCTCTACCAAAATTCGATCACCGCTCCTATATATTTTTCGTTTCACGCTGTATTCCGCACATAACAGGGTAGGCAAAGGGAACTTGGGAACTGTGTTAAGTCACTCCGTTCCCATTAAACCTTCCGCGGTCCGTCGAATTCTGGACACAATACGTGTTGAGTGGCTGACCTCACGCTATGTTTCGTGACTAGACCGAGGAAATGAAACTATCAAATATTCCATTTCCTCGACTGAGAATCAAACCCACAACTTGTTGCGTTTAGAGTCGCGCGCTTGTGGCCCTACGACGCGACTGACCTCTATATTAATTTTCACTTACAAAAAATGCGAAAGTTCTAAAGTGGCGAGGCCTTGGAGGCTTAATCTAAACTTGAAGTAATTAATATTTAAGTGATAATGGGAAGAGCACCGTTAAGATCCGCTTTTCAATTCGCATTTCCCCAAAATCGGGCGATAAGTGAACTAGATTATGGGATACCCTATGTTTGCTTAAAATGAAAAAAATATATATATTCTCCCGAATTTTTCTCTATTCTCTTATAATAATGTTTTATTATTATATAAAATAAAATCAGCTTCACGCTGTATCCCGCATCTAGGTAGGCAGAGGGAACCTAATGTTAAGACACTCCGTTCCCCACTTTCTGCCGAATTCTGGAGGCATTTCGTGATGAGTGGCAGAACTCAACGCCGCGCTTTGCCTCGACACCAGAACGAAGAAATGGAAATATAAATTTAAGTAAATATTTCATCTACTCGAGTAGGGATCGAACCGATAACCAGTCGGTTTTACAGTCACACTTTGTGCCGCTGCGCCACTACTGGTCTCTTATTTATTATTATATAATAGTTTAATATTTAGATAGCATTGACCTGCGGTTCTATTAAACCGCCCGTTCAATAAATAGGTTAATAACTAACCAATCGTTATTGATCTTTATTGGAGTTGATTGTTCCTTTGAATTTTAACCGAATTGGAAAAATTTAACTTTTGAAATGTATGTAAGTATTATAAGAAAGGAATTAAAAAAAATTGTTACTAAATAAAAATGTATATGTTTCACCAGAATCTGAGACACTGGTTCAAGTGTGGAATTTAACGCCGCATTCAGTGTTTTAGGGCAAGTTAAGGATAATAATTAATTTCTGCAAGTAGAAACTGAAGTCATAAATCAACCATATACGCTGTTGCTTGAGCCGCAACGTTAAAAAATGAAATTCTTTATTAAAACAATACGTTCAGAATTGTAATGTACAATTAAAATTACTTTTTAAAATATTTTGTTAGTAATCACGTATGTAGACGCGACAAACTTTAAAGAATATTACTAAGTATATAAAAAGTTATTAAACTATTCAAATCATCTCTTGTTTTATAATAACTTATAATTAAAAAAATAACAATAAGCTGTGTACCAAAGTAATTAATAAGAACCAAGCATCTATAGAAGGTATTAAAAATAACCCGGGGGTTTTCAGGCTATAGATCAAGACAAAATAATTAGTAGATGACGCTAAGATTAAAAATCCATTAAAAAATATTAAGTATAGATAAATAATATTATATATAAAGAAAATGTCTTCCACCATATTCTTGAAATGGCAAAATATAACGTAATTAATAATTAAATTGTACATTAATGATGATTTGTCTGGTAGATAAAATGCGGCGTTTAGTTCCGCCACACAACACACAATGTCTATAACGTTGGCCGAAAGCGGACAGTCCTAACATTAGGTTCCCTTTGCCTATACCGTTGTACGTAAGAGATACATGAACATAAAAAAACAGCACATTAACTAACTTATAAAGGAAAAATGTTCCAGGTAATTAAATATACAATTCAAATATTGATTTATATTTTGTCATTATTTATAATTGATTAAAATAAGTACTAAGGATTAATGAAGATTGGCTGTACTGTTATCGCGTTATTAAAAAAAAATCACATTTTAAAAGTAATTCGTTCGAGCCACTATCTTCGTTATCTTTATTTATGCTTGGATTAATCAAGTTATATGACAGTCAATATGCAGAGTAATTTCTTTTTTGTTGAGGTTGGTCTCAGCTATATATATATGAATACTCGCGTTTCATCCCGTATAGGTAAAACGTGAAAGGCAAAAAAAACTTCCACATCGCATGGCGTTATTTTTATAGTGTTACTTATGGAGGTGAAATCGCTGTAAAATTAATATTTTTTTGTAAATACCCAAGAAATATTAAAAAATAATTTAAAAGTTATGTTAGGATATATTTTATTTTACACATTTATTTAAATAACAGAAGAATCTACACATATAACAAACATAATAAAATTGTAATTAATCGCTGTCTGCTTATTAAAGATGAATGAGAAACTCTATTATTCCCCAATAATTTAATAAGCATTTATCTATGTAATAGAATAGAACCCTAAACAATGATTATTTTTTTTTGTCTCTTTGTCTGTGTGTTTGTGCACACTAATGTCAGAAGTCCAGTTGTCACTATTGTAAAGCATAATTTAATATTATTCTGTGTTTATTTTATTTCAATTAGTTCATAAATAAAAAAGTTATATCAATTAAAAAAAAATTGTTCGACAAAATTCCTACATTTTTTTATACAATTTTTGTATGTATATATTGTTTTTAAAGTGATAATGTTATTAGAATACGAAAGTAATAATAGATTAGTAAATAAATAATAGTGCAGTCCAAGCGGACAAAGCCGCGAGTACGTCCCTTGTAAGTAATATCCACTTTCCACCCATCTTAGATAAATTCCCATCTTAGTGTTAAATGGCGAAATCTAAAGTAAATAAAATGGTTCACCCTTAGTGAATTAGAACCCACACCATCCCAATGACTCGTGCTGACTTTACCGTTACGTTAATTAATTAATTATTTAAAAAGATAACCTAATACATTGATAATATTATTTAATCATATAAAATTATCGATTAATTACTTTTTTTTAATACTGTTACAATGTAAGTTATCAAAGCCAATGTCAAATAAGTAGTTACATTTAAAAATACTTTTAAAAAAGCGGATTCATGCTGTATGCGGACAAACCAGGGTAGTCAGATGGGAACTTAATGTTAGTACACGCACTGGCTAATTTTAGAAATATTGTATAATAAGTGGTGGAACTCAACGCCGCGAAAATATTTAGATATTCATACACGACTATTCAAAAGAAAAATATGTACATTACTGTGTTTTTCTTTCTCAATGGTTGTAGGCTCTAGTCTCATTGTGATGATTTTTATGTTTTTAATATTAGAAACAGCAATTCCAATTTTCACTCATATGAGTGACAGCAAACATCACTTATTTAGGCTAAAAATTAAAAAAAAAACTAAATTTGATTTAAACGACTGTGAGGGACGTATTTAAATAATATACTTTAAATCATTAGTCATATTTAATTTTTATCAATAAATATAGTTAGCAAATGCATTATTTTAGTTCAAAGGTCACATCACTATTGCGATAAGAGTATTTGTCGAGTTTTATTTATTTTAAATACTGTAGTATTATTATCTGTATTTGCTATCGTAGCAAAGTTGACACATCCTGGCCTACTTAGAGTTAGTTGTAGGTTCAAAGTTTGTACATTTTATCTTCACACTTTTACCTGCGACCTCGCTCTCATGGTCAAATGGAAATAGCTGTATACTCGTTGTGTATGACATATGATACGTTCCAAGTGCGGGAGGTAACTCTGTTCATAGGTACCGTGGATAACATGGGCACGACTAACGTGTTTTAATATGGCCTATAACTTTCCTATATGATCGAAATCTTTTTTTTTTAATCTTTAAAATATAATTTTACACTTAGAAAAGAAAAATACATATTTATGAAACATGTAAAAAGTTTTAAGTAACGGGATTTGAACCCATTCTCTCTCTCTCTCTCTCGCTTCTTGGAAACCGTCGAAGCGCTCTGACCACTGAGTCACGTTCTCATCAAGCTAAGTCGGAATTCTTATATGCTACACTCCCCCCCCCCCCCCCCCCCCCCCCCCCCCCCCCCCCCCCCCCCCCCCCCNCCCCCCCCCCCCCCCCTTCCCCACACAGATCTTTAGGGAGATTTTTCCAAATTTCCGCTACCCAAAAATGGCAAGGCATGGCATTTGGCAAGTGAAAATGCTATTTATCAAACATTTTTATAGTGCAATTCCACATTTGTAAGAGCACATAACATTTTAAAATATTTTAAAGATATCAAATCCGTTTAATTCCGTAGTAAAAAATAAACATAAATTTACGTTAATGTACTGTATATTATGTAATGTATAATGTAATGTATATTATATATTATACATATATATTGCATATTCTTGTCTATACCTATCTTCCGCATTTACCGTGGGAATTAAGCCTTATTTTAGACACATGCCGATTGTCTTGTCTAACTGTTGAAAGATTTTTTTACATACAAACATCCGCCCGAGTAGGCATCGAACTCACAACCGCCGCATTTACTGTTAAAAACACTCCCACTGCGCCATATACCTACGTCGTCTCTTTATTATGTTTTTAGTTTCACTGTATGCCGCACATAGCAGTGTAGGCACAAAGAACATTTATTTATTGCTTTATTACACCAAAAAGATGATACCACCACTCCTCTTTTCACCGAATTTTAAAGGTATTGCGTGTTGAATAGCGGAAATATTAAATATTTCATTTTCTCCTAGTAGGTCGAGATTTTATATTTGTAAACATTTATTTAATTAATTATCTAATTAAATAAATGTTTACAAATAATTAACTATTATAAGTAATTAATTAATTAAATAAATTATGTTTCCTTAAGATAATGAAGGGTGACATTTATTGCGGATATTTTTTTTATTAATTAAGAAAATATGGAAAATTATCTTTTTTATAAACTCTCAATCTCTCTCTCTCTCTCTCTTCATTGATTGCAGCAGAATTCTTTTAGGCAACCCTAGTGTAATGTATTCTACTATCATGTATCATTCTTAAATATAAGTTTCGTTAGAATTACTGATCCCTATAGATTTAAGCAATGGGATTAGGACGTAGTAGAGTATACTGTCGCCTGTCGCGTTAACAGTCGCCCGCTTGTGCTCTTGCACCACGACTTTCCATATCTCATGACCTGTTAGCTCATCATGTGCTTTCAAGGAATTATATTACGACACCATAAAAAAATTCTGATACATAACACTTAGGTTTTATTCTGCCATTACAAAGAACAATGCACATTGCATACATAATATTTATGTTTACTTTTTACTTTTCGGGACTTCCCGTAGATTTCTTTTGTGGCGAGATCTCATAGCGCCTATGAGATCTTGTGATATAAGCTAATAGGATTTTCTAGACAAATAGAATAATAAACTTGCAAAATATAGAAATTGGACTTTTAGTTTTTAACCGAGTTCCGTAAGGTTATCAATTCGACTGTATCTTTTGTTTGTTATCTCAGAACTTTTGACTGGGTGAACCGAATTTGATGGCTCTTTTTTTATTTGGAAGCTGGTGCTTCCCGTGTGGTCCCATTTTAATTAGGTCTATTTCTGATATTGTTTTCCATGAGAAAATCATATTATATTTTAATTTGCACTTAGTATGTGCGCGACAAATGGACAAATAACTCAATATCCCGCCAACCTATTTCTGTTATTCTTTTCTATAGGAAAGGATACACTTTAAGGGTAGTTTGGTGAGAGTTTGGTTAGGTTGTGATCGTGGGATCCGGTTGAAGTTGGTTTTTTTTTGTGAAAAATAATAATTATTGTCTTTTTTATTTAATTCGTCATTTTATTTTTGGTTTGAAGTTTTAAAATTTTATAATTCACTTAATGATGATGATTGTCTTATTTATATTATTTTCTAATTAACATTTAAAAAAGGTTAAGTTTATGTATCTGTTGGCATATAGGGTTCGCTTCTCGATCCGCTAGCTATATGAATGATCAAGGTGGTTTACGTCAAAATAGGCAAAATCAAGAATAGAGTAACATATATGTATATAATTACTATACAAATGGGGCCGTTCTTATGCACAGTGGGTCGGCGGTCGTGTTTGTTAACACGATAGTCACGAATTCAATCTCACTCGTGATAATGATTATATAAATATAGTCATTTCACTGCTTCGGTAAAACAAAACGGAGTGGTAAATTCCGCCAGTCAACATGAAATCTTTTGAAAACCGGTGTGTAGAGAACGGAGTGTCTTAACAATACGTTCTTATCTCTGTTATTTGCGGGATACAGCGTGAAGATAACAAAAAATGTAATAAGAAATTATATGAAATGATCGAAAATGTCTGCAAATATTTATTTTCTTTATCTCGTTTAAGCGTTGCTATGTCACAGTTGCTTTATCTGTTTATACATATCAGTCCGTAGATATGTTATTGTCATCACTCGACCGGTATACCTTGTCTAATTTTTGTAACTAAAATTATTAGTAAAAATGTACTATTTAAAATTTTTATTTTCTCGCTCTGGTCACATGACAATGCGCAGCGTTGAGTTCCGCCACTCAACAGGCATTGCCTGTGTCTTAAAAAATCGGTATTTCGATACAGTGCGGTCAAAGATTCATGGCCGGCTTGAAGTTATCTGTAGATATCTGTGCAGATTTAATTTTAGGAACTTACCCACTTTTTATTAATTATTTTCTTCCCGAGCGCGAGTGCACAATGCGCAAAAGTTCAAAAAGCCTTGGGCGGCCAAGACTCGTCGACCATACTACATATTTGTTCTGCGATACTAGTTTAGTTTATAATTTATATTCGTCATCAGAGTTAGTCAGACGCGGCACCGCGTGGCGTTTGCACGTGTTTTTGTTTTAATTTAAGTTGGTTAAAGTGATTTTTTTATTGAAATATTAATTTATAAACGTCGTTTTATATATATTTATATATGTTGATGTATGACAGAATTTGGTTATTAATAAACACGATATTATATACTCGTAATGCATTTGAAACGAGTCGTCTCATAATATTTGGGTGTTTAGACTCTTGTTGTACATATATTTAAATGTCAGTTCTACATAATTTTGTACTAAATTTCTTAGTGTACGGAGTGTACGGAGAGTGTAGAAACATATCACTATTTGTATGTGTGCATGTGGCATATTAATATATATTATTTATCTACCCTCCCTTTCCCTTTTATTATGATTTAATTGTTATATTAATCAAAGTAAAAAAGCTTTTGTTTGCGATTACTTTACAATTAGCGAGATCAAGAACCTTTAATTTTAATGTAATTGTATATAAATAATATTAATTAGTTTTTCTTTTAGTATATATGTAGATTTAAAGCAAAAATTATAACAAAACTTTAATAAAAAATATATTATTAGAACAATTAAATTAATATACTATAATTCATAGTAATAATTATTATGAAATAAATTTTATTTTATATTCTTCCTCATAACAGAAACAACATCTTAATTTATAAATTAATATTTTAATAAGATATAGATTTATCAAACTTAAGAACTAATAAAGTTGAATCAGTGCTAAAAATTTCAAAGAAATATATAAAAATGGCGTCCTCATCGGAAATTCCCGCCATTTCCGATAAAGAAATAGATCAACATATCGGAGAACTGGAGAATGTTGGTACTGAAGAAGAATTAGAGAAGAAGCTCGAGAGTATGAGTATTCTTGGTTTCTCCATAGCTAATATAATGAAGTCGATATTCAATAAAAGTAGCAATGAACCGTTCAAGGCTGAATGGTTGACAGTAAGTGTCTTTGTTTTGACAATTTGTATAAAAAAATAGTGACAAAATATAAAAAAAAGTTATACATATACATTATTTTTTATCAATTAATATTATATTTTTACATATTTTAATTGAATCCGTTTCCTTTTATATAGTATATCCAAACTGTCTATACCACTGGACTGTTACGGATATTTTTAGTTTTTATATACCTGCTACTAACTTTTTTCTTTAGGCTGCGTCTGAAACTTTATAAATAAGCAATTATATATTTTTTACTCTATTTTATTACTCTATTTTTTACTCGTATTTTATTTAGGCTATTGTTTAAAATTTAAATTTGATATTGATTACGCTTCACACTGAGTCCCGCCTATAACAGAGAAGCAGAGGGAAACTAGTGTTACGACACTCCTTTCTCAAATCATTTAGTATATTTAGTAGTTTTTTTTTTTTTCGTAAATGCTTACTTGTCTCCAATATAAAACATATTATGTAGATAAAAAGGTCACGGCCCCTTTAATTTAATGTACTGCAGCTGCTGTATTTATCTCGACTGGCTAATGTTTTCGAAAGTTATATTTTATGATAGTAATAAAATTGTTTTTATCTATAAAGAATAATTGATTTTGAATGTGTGAAGATAATTTTTTATTATATTCTTAAGTGTTTGAATTTTATATTAGATTAAAGTATATAAATGTAACGTAATATTAAAGTCAATCTTTTACAGTAAGTACATTTGTATATGCCATGCTCTAGGCTGCACTCAATAGATGTCTGTATCAACACATCTACCGTCGCCGGTGGCTCTCGTATTAATGACGTTAATAATCGCATCGGCCGTAAGAAAAGATAGGAAATAGAGAATTAATAATATGAATATGTATGAAAATAACAAAAAAAGTAATAGTTACTATTAATATAACATATTTAAACATCCAAACTCATTTTAGTTAAAAATATAAACTAAGACTAAAAACACATCAAATTCATCCCAAATTCATAGGCTATCGAGATCCACATCTCTGATTTTCCTTGCTATGGTAAAGAGGCAAAATGCGGCTTTAAGTTCTGCCACTCAACATGCAGTGCCTCGATAATACGGCGGTGCGTGAGAAACGGAGTGTAAAAAACTAGATTCCCTTTGCCTGCGTGAAAAGCATGGATCTAAAACAAACGTCCCGTTCAATTCTTGTCATTAGTGTTATCCAAAAGGATCTTGAAGCAAGATTGTAAGATAATACAAAATCCTATTATAACATAAACACAATAAACTTCCAGATAGACGAATACAAAAACATGGCCGAGGAGAGTTTGCAGAACGCGTACAAAACAATCAATCTGCCGAGCTGGAAGTTAGAGAAGAGAGGCAGCCACAAAGGAGACATAGTCGAGTCGAAACAGACCGAGCAGTTCGGCAAAGTCTATAGATTCTCCGTAAGTATATATTTTTGACCGATTTGAAAAAAAGTCTTATTGTGTATGTATATAATGTTGTTAGTTTAGAATTACATTTGAGCATGATAAGTATGATCTATTCAGGCTTCCGACCATACATATATGATATTTTTTTTGAGTGTATAAGTTTGTTTGTTTGTCCACAAATTTCTCGGAAACTTAAGATTATGTCACAATGATCTTTTTTGTTTTAAATATTATATATTCAAACGTTGGTAACAATTCAAGTTTCGTCAAACCGGTTCAGTAGGTTTAGACGTGCGTATTCAGGTACTACTTTGAACAAAAACTGAATATGTAAAATGTACGAACCGGAGTAATTAACAGGAATTTGAAGACAGTTTAATTTTTTGAATTATTTTTATTAACACGTAGTGCCGTCGATTCATTTATATTTATAAGCCTCAAGAATCTATTTTTTTTTTTCAAAAAATCACAAATTCTCAAATATCTATCGAACCACTGAAAATCGGCTAACATACTTACATGGGGATGAAATGGATAGGTACTGATGTCCTCAACCAATAGACAACCGTTGATCCGTCGATCGCGTTACACTCTGTATAATGAAATGAAAATAATTAAGTCCCCCGAGTGGAAATATAATCCACGTCAATTTTGCTTTAATGAGATTTATGTTGGATTTGGATTTTTTATTGAAATTGTAACATTTTGTTTAACTGTTCCATTTTTATTATTAATTCTCTAGTCTAGGAACTTGTAGTATGTAGATTGATTGTCTTCACCATCAAAACGATGATATTATTTTTTTATTATTTCTTTTCAGGGTATAGTGGATTGTCCAGCCAAATTTCTGTTTGAGGAATTCAAGAACAACTTAACGAAATTACCCGAATGGAATCCCACCATATTGAAGAGTGAATTAATTAAGGTATTCCTTTAATTTATTATTGATATATATATTTTTTTGTATGTGTTATTTTAATGAATATATTACTTACTAAAGTTAAAACATAAATGTGGTGAATTTCATAATGAAACGGCTCTTGTTAAGCTAAGCTTGAATCTAAAAAAAATGCCCCGATACCTCCAATTTTTTACGGAACCCTCGGTGGGCGAGCCCGGCTCCCGCTTTTCTCTAACATGCTCTGGTCACGAGACGCTGTCGAGTTTCGCCCCATAACACACTATCCCAGATCTCAATTCTATCGGAAAATGAATAAGTGATTATTTTGATCTAATATTTCTCTATTTTTAATTTAGGAAGTAGGTCCCGGTATCGATCTCTCGTACCAAGTAACAGCGGGAGGTGGTCGCGGGATCATAGCTCCGCGTGATTTCATCATACTACGTCGTAGCGCAGCCTTGTCCAACGAGGGGGTCGTCGTGGAGTCGAACCCGCACTGTTATATCACGAGCGGTGTGAGTGTACAAGTGCCTGGGTATCCGCCGCAGAGGGATATGGTCAGGTTAGTATGATTTTTTTAGCTTTACGCACTATTCCTCATGGTAGATAGGAAGCCTAGTGTTTATACACTCCGTTTCTCTTTTTTTATTTTTGAGTCAATGCGTGTTGGATAGCGGAATCCTATGCCGCTCTTTGCTTTTGTACCATAAAACATTTTTGTTTTGTCTTTTTGTGATAAGGCAGAGCTAGAAAAGCTTAATAAATCCGCAAAAGGATAGTTCACTCACTCTGTTTGAGAAAAACACTTAAGAAATTATCAATAAACAAAGAATCATCAAAATCGTTTCACCGAGGTTCTGAGGTAAAAAGATACAATCGAATCGATAACCTCCTCCCTTTACAGAAGTCGGTTAAAAATATTAGTTTATAGTCTATACAATAACTAAATAGTTTTATCAATGTTTCCAAATTATTTATCTATATTGATAAACAAACGAAACGGCAGCCACCATGATATGACGTCATAAGGTTTTGTAATAAAATTGCCAACTGATCGACGCAATATTCGTTTGTAATATTGTTAATTATTATTTGTGTATTTGTTTTGTCATATTTCTTCATTATTCTTTTGATGTAAAAAAAATATATACTTTTTTAATTTTAACGACTGAAACAATTATATATGTCAAGTAAGAGGAACAGGTTCAAACTGTGTTCCATACAAAGTTTTATATAGACTTTCATATAACTAATATTTTTTTTTTCTCATTTTAGAGGTCACAATAAAGTTGGCTGTTGGTGTTTAACGCCGAAAGCTGTTGAAACTTCCGATGGAAAAATCGAACAGAAAACTGTCTTCCAGTGGTTAATGTGCTGTGATTTAAAAGGTATTTCTAACGTTCTTTGTTTGTAGCTTTACGCTTATTAATTATTTCCACCGCACCAGATTAGAAAAATGAAGATATATAAGTTATAAAAATATAAATCTGCCAACCCTGATATAAGCGGGATACAAGCACAAAAGTTTATCTGTATCTTTATTTGCCGTAAAATTTGATAAAAATATTACAAATTTTGTCAAAAAACATTTGACATTATAGAACTCCTCCGTTGAACTTAACTTGTAATTAATCATAATATTTGAATTATTAAGTGCAAATAAATGTTCATTTATCGAAAAAAAATCTCTCAATTCTCTCTTCTTTGTATACAAAATAATCATTATTTAGTGACAATAATTCAGTTCATAAAAACATAAAACTTTACAGACTTTTATATAATTCTTTCCGTTTTTCAGGTAAAATACCTCAATTTGTGTTAGACGCCGCTTTCGCGACTGTAATGTTGGATTACATAGTTCATGTGAGGAAGTTTGCTTCGGAATGTAAAGCCAAGGGATTATTTTAGTACATACTGGCGACCCAAACGCGGCTTCGCCTGCTTATAATTTTTGTTATTATAGCCAAATTATACAAAAAATTTAACATAAATTGAAACCTGTGTGTTATTCTGATGTATAAGCTTTATTACTGTAAAGTTTCATCTAAATCGGTTCAGTAGTTTTTGAGGGAAAGTCGGACAAACATACATCCTCACGAACTTTCACATTTGTAATATTAGTAGGATATGTATATAGAATTATGGATATATAATTTAAGTATAAATAATGAATTTATAAAATTATATATTTTATAATGTCATAATCCAAGCAAAAATTTGTGTTGTTTATTTTTGTTTCTTTCAGTGATTCTATGTTTTAATATAAATTTTAACCCTAATATATAAAATAAACAAAATATCGATTTTTATTTTATCTACACTTGTTAATTGAAATTATAAAAATGTACGAATACATAAAGACAAAAAAACAAACAGATTTAGCAGGCTTACATTCTAAGCCACAATGTGTTTAAATTATTTACATTTCTTAGTCCAATGTGAAAAAAATTAGTCTGGTTTAAATTTTTTGTATCGTTAAATTTTGTTTTTTTTTTTATATCTACGCATTTGCATATTATTTTATCTCTCGAGTACAAATATTCTTAACATTTTTCTCATCTGTCTATACAAAGAGGTGCTTAGGGAATATACAAAAAGATTAGATTAAGAGAAAGACTTTTTGATTTAAATAAGGTATAATCCAAAGGGAATAATAAAATTGTCATCATCAGAAATGAGCTCAGTAGTTTTTGAACCCTGAATATCCACGGATTTTTAGGGAAAAGATTGAGATATGTAAAAATTTGGGTAAAATGATATAGGAACACCTAAGTAACAGGTATTTAAATTTGGTTTTAATTTTTAAATAAATTCCTTTTTATTGTGGTAATACAAAAACTATTTATTACCGGATTAATCGCGTATATTTAGAACCACATTATACATTTTTGACAACCCGGTGTTTCGTACACTTTGCAGTGGTCTTTGGTTACGGGTAGACTGGTGGTCTCCTCCGCAAAAATGTATAATACTAAATATACGCGATTAATTCGGTTAAATAGTTCCTTAGATTGTTATTTTTTTTACCGTACATTTTCCTTTATGTAATTTACTTTTAAACTCAGGAGTATCTCTAATATAATGATAAACAATATTTTCTTGAAGACTTCCACCTTATAAAGCTACAATATATATACAAATATAATAATATTATACATATAAAAAGACTACCAATAAGATTTAAAAGTTCTATACTTTGGCCTAATTGCTTGAGTTCATAGTTAAAGACCAAATGCATATATTAAATTAAACTCACATTGCTATTAAATAATCGAAATAATCTATAGAAAAGTCACAATCTTTTTTTATATAGCACAAGTCTTTTTTTTAAATAAACATGTGTTAAAATTAACTATATAAGATGTAAATTTAATGCTTGAACTAAAAATGTATTCAATGTGATTACTGCTCATTTAAATTAAGAAAAAATATATAGTTTTGGTATAAATTTGAGAAGGGTACTTTTTATTATGAAATATTTTTTTGGCTTTGGAAAATTTTTACTGTATATTAATTTTACAAATAAATCGATTTTCCTTTTAACCATGACAATTATATTTTTTTTATATTTTTTCTTTCATTAGACATTATGTTTTAATGTCTTTGCCTTTCAAAAATGAAAATAAATATATTATGTTATTTGTTATTCTTTTATGTTCCTTTTTCATAGACACAGTGCATGCATTTTTTAACTTTTAGTTAATTAAGTTTAAAACGAACGAATTTCTAAAATTTTGTACTGAAAATCGGCAGGTTTATAATAAAATCATTTATTAAATTACTTAGTTTTATTATCACCTTTCTTTTAAATAGAGGAAAAGACAAAGAAAAGAATATAAAAACCTACATCTTAATTATTTTGATAATCATAAGTTTATTTAAAATGCAAAACTATAAACCAATTATGGTATGTATTTCATATATTATTCTCAAAATAAATGTTCAAAGTTAAAACCTTGAAATTATTCGAATAAGATTTACTTTCTTAATACAAATTTCATTAATAAACTTTAATTCTTTCTATGAGGCCAGTCGTGGCGCAGCGGCACGCGGTGTGACTGTAAAACTGACTGGTTGTGGGTTCGATCTCCACTCGAGGAGATGAAATATTTACTTAAATTTATATTTCCATTTCTTCGCTCTGGTCTCGAGGTTAAGCTCGTTGATTGATTTTCGTCATAACCCATAATAGTCTCCATTAATTAACCAAAAATAGTTCCCAATATTCAATAAAACCCTTTTGTTCAAGAATTATTGAAGACTGCAAATTATGAGAATGTAATTATAAAAAAAATACTGATCGGTTATATAATTGTCTATAATAGAAAGATTTACTAATTCATATTTTTATCTAGTCTGGTGCATTTGGTAAATTTTTCCTAAGTAATTAAAAAAAAGCATAATAATTATATGAATATACAATTATTAGAGAAGACGTAATTAATAACTATGTATATAAAACTACTACAAATACTTCGATATAAATTAAATTGTGTTTTATTTCTCCTACTACCCCCAGAAACTATAATAAAAACAGGCTATCACTATGGTATAGCTTTAGTCTTCCATCTTGAATAAAACAAACACAGCCGGTTTCGCCTCAATAACAAAAATGTCAGACAGCTCAGACATTGAAATGCAGTCGGCATTGCCGAAAAAAACAACCAAGAAACCTCCAAAAAGCCCAACAGCAGAAATATTGAAGAAACAAGATCCCAAGAAAATAACTACAAAAGAAATGATTCATCAAGCATTGGTTGATTTGAAAAGTCGCAAAGGTACGTCTATGTATGCCATTAAAAAGTATATAGAAGAAAAATATCAAGTTGATGTTGAAAAAATTAATTATCTTATTAAAAAGTATATAAAAACTAGTGTCGAATTGGGAACAATTGTGCAAACTAAGGGTATAGGAGCGTCAGGATCGTTTAAACTGGCCGCTGGCAAAGATAAATTGGAAAAGAAAAAGAAAAAACCAAAAAAAGAAACGAAAATGACAGATAAAACTGAAAAATCAAAAGAGAAACCAGCTAAAGCTAAGCCTGCGAAAAAAGAAACAGAGAAAAAGATTGACAAAAAGCCTAAAAAAATGGAAATTGCTAAAAGTGCTAAAAATAAAGATGAAAAAGATAAGTCTGCTCCATCGAAAGTAAATAAGAAAAAAGATAAAGAAAAATCTGTTAAATTAATGAAAACTCCATCTAAAAAGCGGGCGGCCATGATGAAAAGAAAAAGTATTGGTTCGATCATTAAGCCGCCCAAAATGAAGCCGAAGGCTAAAGTCTAAATTCTTAATTATGTGAAAAATATTTTTAAACAAGTGTAAATTTATCATTTAGGACAATTATTATATTAAAAATGATTGTTTTTTTACTTCTTTTATTTTCATTGTGTTTAAAAATAATTTGTTTCGTTTAGGTAGTTTGTTTATGAAAAAATCTTTACGTAGATAAATTTAATTGAGGTAGGTAGAATTAAATATTTAGTTGAGTGCGTGCTAATTTTTTAGCCTGTATAAATAATAAAAACCAAAAGATAAAAAAAGGAAAAAAAATATAAAAAGTCTGTTCATAAAGCATACCCACATTACAGGTATGAATTGTCGAGACATTCGTTTTATAAAAACAAGTTTTTATTTTTACTTTTGAATTTACAAGCATATAAAAATAGGTTAGTATATTTCAGTCATTAGGCTTAATTTAAACAACATCTATTATAAATAATGTTACAGATAAAATATTCAATAGGTACAAAAATATCTAAAAAATATAAACTATACACAGCGGCGTTGAGTTCGGCCACGATGCCTCAACACGCAATGCCTCCAGAATTCGGCGGATAATGGGCAACCGAGTCTTAACGCTGGGTTCCCTCTGCCTACGCAGCTGTGTGCGGGATCTATAGAGTTTTAGTTTCATTAATAGTGTGTAGGTAGCTGACGTCTGTGTTATAATTATTGTAACGTATGTAAAAAAAACAAAGGTGTGACTGTAAGGTGACGGTTGTGGTTTCACCCCCAGTCGAGGATATGAATCATTATTTATTAATAATTTAATTTCTTCGCTCTGGCAACGAGCAAAAGCCCGGCGTTCGAGTTCTGCCACTCTACATGCAATACCTCGAAAAATTCGGCAGAATGTTGAGAACGGAGTGTCGTAACACTGGGTTCCCTCTGCCTACCACGTTGTATGCAGGATACAGCGTGAATCTAATTATTTTTTTTTTTTTGAATAAAATATAACATACACATAAAAAGTTAAATGTTTTCATGTATCTATTTTAGATACTATAGTTAAAAGAACTGTAGTATTATAATGTTCATTAAGTATTTTTATGAAGATACTGTTTGTCAGTGTGTTTATGTACTTTTATATTGTGGATTATTCAATATATTAAGGGGCGATACTTTTATTGTTTTATAGATAATAACTCAGGATATAATATGCTATCTATTTTTTTGGGAACCCCATATTAAGAACTCTAATAGTCGAGCTATATTAGATTAAAATAGCAAGATTTATTTAGCAAGATAGGGTAAATCTAAGATCTGGAACATCTAAAGTGGAACTCTAAGGAACGCTTTGATTGTTATTTTTTATTTAAATATGGAAATTGAAACTCTATCGCTAAATGAGCGATCTCTTCCTTTGGGTAGAAGAGAGAAATGAAATAGGAAGGGGTACATAGCGAATGAATATCTAAATATTGAATCATAATAGCATATAAACATACGTATAGAGGTATACACATATAAATATCGTACCTATCTAAGATATTACATTTTAAACTTGGCTATAAAAACATCGAAATGGAAATGGCAATGATTGTTCAGTAGCATATTTTGATGATAAATAAAAATTAAAGTTTACGAGAGGGTAATAGATTTTCACCAGATATTCCAAAATATAAAAAAAAAGATTAACGAACAAAAAAAAAACCTTATATTTTTTAAATTTTATCTTCGCGCTGTATCGCAAAGCTGGGCAACATATAGCGGAGTGGGTAGGAGGCATCTAGCTTTATGACGTATCGGAACGCAACGCCGCACTTTGTATTTTTACCAGAGAGATGTAATGAAAATAATTCAATCTGGTATTCCTCAGAGAGGAATCGAATCAGCAACCGACACTTTTGAAGTCAGAAGCTGTTGCGCTTCACGATGGCCCCGAATAACATTGTTTTATATAGGTCTGTGTACTTAACTAGCAGGTTCCCAGGTCACTTATGCCTTCTATACTAAATTGCAAGATTATAAAATCATAGGGATACTAGTAAGTAGTATTATATAAAACTAATGCTGAAAAGCTTTCGAATATTTAGGTATAAATTGATAAGAAAAAATATTTACTACCCGACTGCGGTGATGCCTAAAAGGAGTGTTATGTTTTTAGCGCGTAAGTATGTATGTATGTACGTTCGTTCGTTCCTTTGATGAAACAGTAAATTTTGAAGAATATTATGAACTGATGAGAGATATGCAGTAGATTGACTGGTTCAAACACTTAAAGGATCACACCAACTAAAAAAAAATTACTTACTGATTTCTAGAACATAAGCACCAAAAATGTCATTAATCAATCATTTAATCAGGGTTCCGTACCTTCTAAGGAAAAAAGGAACACTTATAAGATCAGTTTGTGTTCCATCCGTCTGTCTGTCTGACTGTCAAGAGCTTTTATCTTAAGAATGCTTAGAAATATCGAATTGAAATTCAAACCATATAGGTATTCAGATTTATGGCTCCATGAATTCTTTAAAAAAAAAGCATTTCTACATTTACTTAAAAAAAGATATGGCCGAATATATCGCAAAAAACACGTATTTCGACACTATAAAGGGAATCAAAATTCATAGGGTGCTTCCGGTTGCTCTAGAATTAAGAAAATATCTGAAAATTATTTTTTTGTGGTTAAATTCTAAAAATAGTAGCTTTAATAGGGGGATAAAATTTGGTATTAAAGCCGCTTGTTCAAGTGAGGTATCAAATGAAAAGGCTAAGCTAAGCTTGAATTTCAGAAACAGCTCGAAACTTCCAATTTTTGTACAGAACTCTCGGTGGGCGAGGCCGACGCGTCATTGTTTTTTTTTAATCAATCATTTTAAAGAGAAGCGTTCAGCGCGAGAAGCTTGCAATACCTAGTACATAAATATGTGATAACCCAGTTACAATGAAAAATAAATAAAATATATATTTCAACAGGTTTTATGGTTTAAGTTAACTACATTAAAACTAATCTAACTAGTTAACAACATAGAAAAAATAAATTACGGCCACTTTATTTGTTTTGTATTTAGAATGAAATAGCAGATCTAACACTTTAAATCAGTGGTTCCCAACCAGTGGTCCGCAGAAGCCTAAATATGGTCCGCGAACGATTTTAATTTTATGACTGGGGATGGTAAGGCGCAGTTTCTGTTTAATTATCACAGTAAATTTTTATTATACCTACATGCATAGTGGTCCCTGCTATCAAGAATGATATAAAAGTGGTCCTTGATCAAGAAAAGGTTGGGAACCCCTGCTTTAAATTGATATTTTCGTTCAAAATGCATTTATCGCGACGACAATAATCGGATTCGACTCCCAACTAGAGAATGATTAAATTTAAATAATTTACATTTTCTCTATCTCTCATAAAAAAACGCGGCGTTTGCGCAACTCAACACGCAATGTCTCGAAAATTTTGCGAAAAGTTGATCTCATTATCTTAATACTATATAGATAGGGCAGGGAAACTGCGCATCCGATGGTACGGGAGGAAAAGCGTGAAGCTTTTATGACGTTTTACCGTCATATTTTTTTATTATTTTTGCGATTATTTAAAAAATACATATTTCAAATTAAGTCTGCTTCACGCTGTATCCCGCACACACGCGGTAGGCAGAGGAAACCTAGTGTTAAGACACTGTGTTCCCCACTTTTTGCCGAATTTAAATACATACTTGTTTATTAAAATAATTTATTTACCTTTTAAATGGAGGAGGGAGTGCCTCAACATAAGTTATGTTTATGAAGAATTAATCACTAGTATAAATTATTAATATTAATGTTAGTCTCACAGATGTTTTTATTTTTTAAATGCTCTAAGAAAGCGCGGGAAGACAAATATGTAGGCACTTGATATATATTTTTTTTATTTCATAGTATAATTTTTAAGCTAATAATAACCAAGAAAAAACAAAAATCAATTCGATATAATATTCTGTTTGCCGAAGGATAGACAGGGACCCTAGTTTTAAGACAATTTGCTCCCTACTTTGCTCAGAGTTCTAGAGGTATTATGTGTTGAGTGGCGAAACTCAAGGCCGCGCTTCGCCTCGACACCAATGAAGAAATGAAAATATTAAACATTTCATTTCTTCTAGTGGGACTTTTTATTATTTTTTGTTATTACAGTTTTATTTTTTATATCATCTGAATGAAAAACGATATAAAAAGCGCGGGAAACTTAATACGTAGGCATTTGTCATATTTTTTACTTTACAGTACATCTCTAAAACTAAATGTAGTATAAATATTTCCATATAAAAAAATTGTTTATTTTTAAATTTAAATATTGTACTGTAAGGAAAATAATATAAATTTGTTATTACATGCCTGATACAATATTTATATTATTTTCTTTGTAAAATAAAATAAAATAAGGCCAGTCGAACTCGACTGGTTGTGGGTTCGATGGAGATAAAATATTTACTTACATTTATATTTTCATTTCTTCGCTCTGGTTTCGAGACAAAGTGCGGCGTTGAGTTTCGCCACTCACCACGCAATGCCTCCAGAATTCGGCGGAAAGTGGGGAACGTTGTGTCTTAACACTAGGTTTTGTCTGCCTACCCTGCTATGTGCGGGATACAGCGTGAATCTGATTTAATTTTATTTAAAATAAAATGTGTCCTACTAGTCATTTGTGTTGGAAGTTACCATGTTACGATTTATCGAACTATTATAATTTCTTAAGCAAACATATTTTTTAATAATTTCTTTCTTCAGTTTGTTGATTTTTTCAGAAATGAAATGAAATCATTAATATTTGAAAAATACTTTTCTTAACATGTTAACTAAAATCATTGTCACAGCGACGTCTGACGTCCATTATAGTATAAAAAATACAAATAAGTATTTACTTTTAACAAAATTATAATTATCATATATATTTATGTAGTATGGTAATAATGTGTCAAGCAAAAGATATAAAACGAAGCCATTTACAATAACGTAGGATGCCATTTCCTTATTAGTCTAGATCGAAATAATTAAATTATTCAACAGGCAATTTGACTTTGAAAAGGCTTTATTTTATGATCAAATTATATTATTATCTGATTTAAGAAAATAAGTTGTCAGGTCGACAAGAATGACTGTGATATTGTTAAAATTGTACTTAATTTCGTGTTTCAATATGATGATTCTTTTTAATGTAAGTCAGGCATATTCACACTTACAAATCAATTAAGTAATAACAACAGTCAAAAAGTTCTATCAAAATCGGTTTAGTCATTTTCGAGTATTTAAGCATTTGATTGAGGCCGGTAAAATTCCTTTTATATTTTTTTGAGTCGTTCTCATCTTAAATTTTATAGAAATTTTTTATAGAATATCCATCTTAATATGACCTTGGTCATATATAAAAAAAGACAAAAATAAGTTCTGCGAAAAAAATATTATATAACAAGGTTGTGGACAGTTTAGGTTATTTCATAATAAACCAATTTTTATATAATAGGGTGGAAGTGTCAGAACCACTTTAAATGAAACCACAGTTTAAAGTACTCTATAAATGCCTAATACGATTTAAAAAAATGCCAAAAATAAAAAAGTGATTTTTTCAAACAAAATAAATAATAATATTATTGTTGTAATATAAAACGCCATTTATCAAAAACGACGCACGCATATATAAACCTATCAAAAGGAAACCGCCGCATACGCCTCATTCCGAAATCGAGTCGTAAGTATTGGCGGCAAAGTTCAAAATTTGATTAGCCTTTAGTAGTATTTTTGTAGTATGGTATCTATGCGTAACTCCGTCGCACGAAATATAGGTATGGTTAAACATCGTGAAATGAAAAAAAAATCCTACGTCTAAACTGTTGAGGTATCTTGATTAATGTCTTTAGGTATCGGTTTAAAATATTTTATCCTATATGCTGTTCCCGTAAAAGGAGCGCTGACACTTCCACCCTGTATTGTTTTATATCTTATAACTATAGTAATTATTTCTTATGCATATTTCTTTCGTCATAAATCATAAACTCACAAAAAAAAGCTTAAAACTTAATCATTTTTTCCTTTCTTTTCATGACTCAATAAGCATTGTTTACTCAATGCCAAAATGTTTAAAGAAAAAAAATGTACACGTGTAGAATTATTATGAAGGCATTAAAACAATTTAAGACGCTACAGTAGCTTTGTTGATGTTTACCTCAGCGCGATAGTTTTAAGTTCTATTCCCAAATAATACCTAATTTACTTATTTAGAAAACATATAAAAATTTGAACCGCTGTGTTTTTTATACGTTTTCTAAATAAGTATTTTTCTTTCCTAAGTGTGGAATAACACTTTAAAAATGTTAAAAAAAATACCTAATTTTACTCATTACATATTTATTTATTATTTGCTTTAGGTACGGATCTGCCTCAAACAAAGTCCAGCATTGTGTTTCGCTATCCAATGTCTGTTAATTGGGATAAAATTTATACTTTGGATCGATGCGTAGATAAAAAATAAAATAAATTTAGTTCATAATTTTAAAAATACAAAAAAAATATATTTTTCGGATTGATACGTTACCGGCGGTAATTTTGTAAATAATCAGCAAAATTTTGATCAATTAATTTTAATCGTTATAAAAAATATATAATATAAAAAGTCATATTAATAACATTAGACTTTAAATGAACTTTATATAAATCTACTACTGGTTGTCGTATATTTTTTATCTACATTCTGGTGATTTCATTATTAAAAATCACAAAATATCTCAGATTTTTTATTAACTAGAACTTGTATTTTCGTTTTTTGTCAATTATCGTTGTTAATAGCAATGACGAAATTACAAAACAGAAAGAACACTGTTAAAATAAAACAAAGAATCACATAAATATCACAAAGAAAAAATTAATTACAAAAGAACTCATCTTAATCTCTTGCGATGAGATTAAATATATGAAATTTGATAAAATGTTGCCGTTTCAGGTTAAAATATTAAAAATGTTACGTATAAAGCTTTAAAAACATCTTATCCTCTCTTTCCATAATAATGTCATATTGAATGGTTTATTGATGAAAAAAAAATCAGCTTCACGCTGTATCCCGCACACAGCAGGGTAGGCAGAGATGAAAAATTCGATATTATTCCATAAAGATAGAATACAATTTTTTTGTCAATATAAAACGTCTTTATTTAATTAATTTACGTGAACTTTTTTTATTTAAATTAATTAATACACAATGTATTCAATTTAGTTTAGCATTATTTAAAAACATATCCATAAAAAGTTAATACTTCATAATCATAGGTTCGACTCATTTTTTTTCCTGCCAGCTCAAAAATGTATATACTCAGGTACAACATAGACAAAGAGGACACGATACCCAAACAAAAAGTAGTTTCGCATATCATTCAACTATCTATATGATAAGTTAAGTCGTATGAATTATTTATATAAGAAAACAACCGCCATTCTTTCTACGTCAAAATTTCTAAATTACTTTACACCATTGAATTTTAAGCCTTAATAAGATAACTTAAAGTGTAGTAATACAGCTCAACTAATACACAATACAAGTTTATTACCCAACCATTTTAGTTGAGGAAGAAAAACATATAGCTGCTCTCTTTTTTCTATATATAAATTGTTTATTAGTGCGAAAGAGACAGGTATACACGCGTCACGTTCTTTTCAGTTCGAAACGGGGTCATGGCACGTGTTTGAATTTCGAACCACGTACCGTCCAATGCGAGTCGAGTTTGTGCACAACACTATCATTGGTTACATGGAACCGGTACCACGTTGTCGGTTCGGTGTAAAATCGATATTTCGTGTCGTTATTTTGTATGGAATTGGGGAATTGTGTCGTCGATTTGTGTAGGAAATGAGAAACGTGGTAGAGGTCGGGTCGATCGTGGAATGGGTGTTGTGTATCGAGCCGCCATTTCGTCGCGAAACATGTCCGATGCGAGTGTATTTAGGGCGTTCTGATACAATTTGCATTGTTTTTTCTGTGTAAAAACTGTGTTTTGTACAGAAATTCAAAATGGTAAGTGTTTTTGTGTATTATTACGTGTTAGTTATAATTTTTGTGTGTGATTAAGTTGTGTTTTGGTATTTATACCTTGAAATGTAAGTGTTCACTAAAATTAGTTTTGAGTTTGGGTCGTGACGTCACAGGATTGCATTTGGATGTGGTTTGGTATTGCCGATATGATGTTAGAATGTATTTTTCCTAAAACCACTTCCTTGTTTTGCTTCCTTATATTTGACAATTATTTTTTTTAAATAACTTGAGTGCAGTTAATTACTGGTGATTGTTTTTTTATTTTGATAATTTATTTTTATTTTATTTTATTATTTTTTTATTTAAGTACATAATAAGTACGTTATAGGTTATCACATAGGCTATAGATTGGTAATAGAGCTATAAAACCTGAAATCCATTATTGTATGCATATCACGTTAATTGGATCCGTTGGTTGTCTCTTTCTAGCGCATTTTGTTTGTTGTGTATTGCTTTCTCTTTCACACCAATTTATTTATAGTCTGCTTGGGATTTGTTGCGCCCCCGGGGCGCTCTATATTTGTCGTAGTGATATACCAGTTTTGAAAATATATCGATATTATATTTTTATTTTGGATAATAGCTTATATTTTTTATAATTATAGTCTTCTTCTACTTATAATTAGAATTTCTATTTATAAATAAATTTTACTTAAAAAATTATACATTTTTCAAATCAATGAACATGACTATTAACTTTTATTATTATTAGTTGAAAATAATGTTACATTTTTTTTTTATTTTATATATTTTTAAGAATTTGTACCACCATATCTTCGACGTTTAACGGTTTATTTTGTATTTTTTTTTAATATACATTTGTGAGTATTTATAATAATTTTATTCTATATAAAAACTGGAGTTTTTGTGTTGTCTTTGAGTTTATTACAAATTTCTAGACATTTGAAACATTTTTGATATACATATATGTATTTAAAAATAACTTTGAAAATTAACAATATTCAAAAGAGTTCTTAGAAAATAATAGAAAGAAACCACTTGACACTTGAAAACTTGCAATATGTGTATATAAAATACACGACAAGCTACACACATAAATTATAAGAAATAATATAGTTACGTTATAAATAAGCATCATCGATATACACATACAACTTCACTAGTTAAACTAAAATGTCCGCCATCAGCCGAAGGGGAACGCATTTATTAAGATTAAGACATTCGAAATCAAAAAGAACCTTATTTTAATTCATGTAAAGTCCAATTTACCATAACTCTAACAATTCCATTGACAAAAAAATCAAGCTGTTTTGAATCTTATTACAAAGTATTAAACTGTCTTAAAACATTTTTTTCAACGCTCATTGAATAATGTATAATAATAAAAATGGGTTGATTTCTTTCTAAAATAGGGTGAGAGAAGAGGAACCTCATTAGAACGAGATAGTTATTTATTATTATTAAAACTGTGAAGTCATAAAACTGTAAATAAATGGTAAATGCAAAGGAATATGGTATGGAGAATCACAATGTACATATAATAAACAAATTGTTTTATGCGTTATCTTAGATCTTTGGTTCCGGCGGATGTTTACTTTCGAGTGTTTTTTTTTATTTGATTTAATTTAACGTTTAAAAAAATAATAAGATTAAGGAATTTTTATATTACCAATCTATAGAATATTCTGGTAATGATAAAACATTGAGATTTTTATTCTACTATGAAATACTGCATTATTGAAACGGTTAGATTGCTTGCATGTGTCGCTTGGCGGGAAATGCCGTCCCTCTTTTGCCGTTCGAAATTTGGAATAATCACATACCTGTAAATCAAATAATAAGTTCCAACATTAAGCATCATTATTGCTTTCTAGTCATTACAATGTACTTATGAAAGCTAGAATATATTGCAATCGTATAAGAATTAATTAGTTCATGATTTTTTGTGTACACTTCTTAATCGTCTACATTTGGTTTTTTTTTTTCATTAGAACCCTATAAATGTCGTCTATTTTAATAAATTGATATTTTCAAAGTGATATAGATTTTATTTGTTATTTATTAAAATTATATGCAAAATTAACGATATTTAATCCAAATATCAACGTCGTTAAACTGACATTCGATTTTGTTACAGATGCAACAAATTTATCAACAAGACCCAAATTCGTAAGTATTTTGTAACACATAATATATGAGTTCGATAATAATATACAATAAGATATTATAGTTTCCCATTTTTTTCTTCTAAACTTATTCACTATTGAGTTTCTTTTTAATATTAGGACTCTATGTCTGGCGAAATGTTGATCTTATCTTAGGATGTCTTTTTGATTTCATCGTTACGTATTCTTATCTTTAAAGGCTACTTCTGATAATTTGTTATATATATGTATATTTTTACAGAACACAAGACCCAACCGGGCAACAAATGGTATTATGTCCTGTACGAGTAGTTTACGAAACACAGATGCTGGTACAGTCAGGTATGACAAATTATGTGTCTATAAAGTAATGAATACATTTATCATTTTGTTGTTAAACATAAATTAACCTTTGTTAAATTTTCAGGTGATCAAATGCAGCCAAACCAAACGATCTTGATAAATCCTCAAAATCCTCCACCATGGATCCAGAACAGACCAGTACAAAATCAAGTGCTATATGTCCAGCATATGCCCACAAATTATATGCAACCTCCCCAACAACATATCGATCCAAATCAACTATATTTACAGAACTTTGCATATCAAAATATCCAACCAATGTTCGTACAAAGTCCCCAGGATCAAATGCGGCCAATGCAAATGGTACCACCAAACGTTGTTCACAATATACAAGGTAATATAAATCCGAATTTACAAAACCAGAGGATATTAACAAATACACCTTCACTGCCACAAACTATTAATGCTGTGCCAAATCAAAATATTCACACACAAAGACCAGTAGTTCCTAATCAGATAGCTCATATAAATGAGCTGGTTAATAATATAAGGCCTCAAGATAATAATAATATTGGTCCGAATACCTATAGACAACCAGGTCCGCAAATTATGCAACAGGAACAGAAAATTCAGGTGCAACCAACTATTACAATGGTCCCTAATAACATACAAAGTATTCCGAGATTTTCATCACCTTACGATCAAAGTAATCAAGTACGACCGATAGCACAACAGAATATAGCAAATATACAGCCAACACATCAAAATGCAATGCAAAATGTACAAGAAGTTAGAAAAGCACCATCAACAGCAAATAAAGGAATACAGCATATGCCCACAGTATCCGTTAAAGGACCTCAATCGTTTAGACCCATTCAACCTCGAACTAACCAAATTAGAGCAAGTGGACCAAATGTAATATCCGTCCAGCCCAGTAGCACAATCTCACAAAATACGCCAAACACTATTAGTATAAACAATGGTCCTCGAAAAATAATACCAAACAATGTGCCAATTACGAATAGTATATCAATATCTAGTAATGGAAAAATTGAAGGAAACAACATACCTTTAAGCCGAAAAAGAAAAAGTGAATCTCCAGACGATTTACACAGGAAAATATCTAATAATCCCTCTGAAAATCCCATTATTATAAAGCGAATAGAAAACGTATCAAATGTTAGTTGTACAGACGTTGGTGTGAACACGAGCCCTATTCACAAGCCTGACGGTCGAATAATAATAAATAACATGCAAATCACACCCTTAAGGCAATCTCATGATCCAAATACAAAAATTAAGGAAGAATTAGCAAAACCTATAAGAAGTATGCCAATTTTAGAAACACAAAACATTGTTAGAAGTGCAAATGTTGCAACTCCTAATTCGTTACCAATGTTGCCAACTGAAAAAGATAAATTAGTTCGAAATACAGTATTTACACAAGCGAGAGGTAGAGTCCTAACTGACAAGGAAGTTAGTACTGAAGTAAGAAATATAAATGAAATAGACAATAAGCAACCAATTCCATCAGCATTGACTGTTAAAGAGCAAAATCCAGAAATCAAAACTGAAACTAAACAATTAAAAGAAGCGAAAGAAATAAAAGAAATCAAAGAAACAAAAGAAATCAAAGAAACAAAAGAAATCAAAGAAACGAAAGAAATAAAAGAAACTAAACAAAAAGAGACTGAAAAAGATGTTAAAGATAGGAAACTAGAAAATTTAGATAGCAAAATTGTTAAAGAGGAAAAGAAACCAAGTATTACACAAAGTAATACTAAAACTCCAGATATAAAATTAAAAGATGACAGAAATTTTGTTTTAACTCATGTTTTGGATGGATATGTAATTCAAGAATCAAATGTTGCCTTTCCGGTGAGTAAAGTAACCCTGAATTCTTTTATATAAATTATTTTAATATATAACATGTACATCAATATTAAATACTCCAGTAGAGAGGATAGTTGTGGCGCAGGGGCACAAAATGTGCCTGCAGTGAGATACAGCGTGAACCTGATTTAACATTAAATAGTAATAATGGTGGAATATTCATGAACACATTATATGTTAATTAATATTTTACAGGGGGCGTACGGGCATTTGTTCCAACTTCGCATTTTATTTTTCATACAGCACGGTAGTGTGGGCTCGTTGAAGAGCGGAATTCAACGCCGCGATATATGTTAAAACAGTGAAGAGATGAAAATAATTCATTACTTCAAATGAGTTTATAAATCCACAAGTATCACATTTACAGTTAGATAAATTAGGCCTTAACTTTTGTATGATCAGCAAAGTCTATGAGGAAGCCACAGGTGATTATTGAAAAATATATTAATTAAAAAAAAAATCTTCATGTTTTACATATTATTGTTTCAGATAAGGAAACCATTAAAAGAAAAAACTTTACAAATAAATATAAGTGAACCAGGTATAAAAAAAGAAGTCAAGGAAGAAAAAGAGACTGATATTAGAAATAATAGCAAAATTTTAGATATATCTCATCTCCAGATAAAAGAGATTGAAAATATGGATGCAACTGATGACAAAGATAAAGTTTTTGATAAGGGTATGATAAATTTCTGTATTTTTTGATACTTTTAACAATTTTGTGAAATAGCTATAACTACTTATTTAGAAAACATATAAAAATTTGAATTCTGGAGACCGACCAAGAGTTTGGATCAAGGATTCGAGTCCCGCTACTCTCAAATTTTTATAGGTTTTCTAAATAAGTATTTTTCTTTTCTCAGTGCGGAATAACACTTTAAAAAATGTTAAAAATAGCTATAACTATTGAGATGTGTAAAATGATACATAATATTTAGTACCTTTCAATTCTGCAAGATTTTATATTATTTTAATTTTATTGCTTATAGCATGTTCTAATATTATCTTCAATATTAAATGGACTAGTGAACACAAAAATGATATTACCAATCAACAATATATAAACTCTTTAGCTTTATTAACTCTTGCTTTATCTCTAGCATATCAGTATAGTAGTATATATTAAGATATTTAATATTCCAAAAATTTCATAACCAAATTTTGTATTACAGAAAATCCATTTGCAAACCTAAAAGTTGATACTGTGAAGGCATGGACGGTATGATCATTAATTTTATTTAAAAAAGTCTGCTAGATTTTGCTATTACAGAAACTATTGCTATAATTTGTAATATCCCGCATATAGCAGGGTAAGCAAAAAAACTTAATGTTGAGACATTCTTTTCCTTATGCATTGCCTAATTTTGGATACAGTGCATATTGAGTGGCCATACTCAACACTACTTTATTGTTTTACCTTAGTGAGGAATTGAAAATAATATATTCTCTGAGTGGACACTGCACCTGCAACTATTACATTTACAGTTAGATGTTGTGCTGATGCACAATAATTTTTTTATAGTTTTTATTATTATAGACATTTTTTCTTATTGCAGACAGAACAATTAACAACACATTTAAATAAATATGCTTGGAGTGAAACAATTTCAGTATTATTAGAACATGAAATTGATGGAGAATCCCTGTTTTTAGTTTCGAAAGGACAACTTGTAACAATAGGAGTTAGTGAAGAACATGCAGATGTTATATGTCAATTTGTTAAAAGCTAACATAATTTTTAACTTTTTAGCATAAAATTTCTTCTATTTATTACAATTAAATTGTGCCTTGTCGGTCACTTTCTGTATTTGGTCATTATTGAGAAGAAACTACTTAGCATTCCATGGATTCAGTATGTGGCTGCGCATTGTTGCAGGATGAGGAGCTTAGACCAATCCCTGGGATTTGCAACACAGGGATAGGCTTTTAATAAGGGCCCCTTAAAATGTGCATTAGTACTTGTCTCCATTGACCAAGCTCCTCCCTCAATTCAAAGTCTCTATTAGTGCCCCCTTCAAAGTATGCTATAGTAATGAACTGCTGATAGTTTATTCTAAGCAGGCCGAGATCTCTTAGCAATTATAAAAAAAATCTCTAAATTAGGCCTGAATCTGTCTATATTTTTATATGTTTAATTTAATATGCAATTATACAGGCACAAACTGTGTTCAATAAACTTGGCTTAAGCACTGCCGTGCACTGTGATTTCTTAGAAATCCAGTTTTAATTATAATTTAAGTGTTTTTAATTATTTATAATTAGTTTTATTTTGTATCAATTTTTTTGGAAGCAGTACAATCTTCCAATATTTTTTTGTATGTCCAAATAAAAGTGTATATACGAATGTAAAAAACGATTTACAATATGATTTTGTTTTTAATATAAGTTTGTAAGATATTTGTATATATTAAAATTGAAATGTTTTACAAAAAAGAAAATAAATGTAAAATGATCAAATAATATATTATTATCATTTACGCACTCACATTGTTCCACAAAAACATTTTAACATAATATTTATTTGAAAAATCAATACAATATACAAGGTCCCGCATGACAGCTTCAATTATTAACTTGTTTACGAAATTGTCAAAACAGATTTACATAAAATAGAGCCAGATTACTAGTTAAAATATAGCTTAGATCTCAATCGTATCGTTTTTAAAATATGAATAATAGTTTACCAGTTGTGATACAGACGTCCTTTATAGAATAAAACTAATTTCTCCTCGTGTTTTTTCCCATAAAATTTACAACTTGAGCGAATGGCGCAAACTTCCCGCGTCTGTTAATACGTTTTTTTAAACCCAGTTCTGGCATGAAATCCTGTGATTCTGCCACAGATGAATCTATATTTTTCGAAGCAACTTCCTCCGAGATATCTGTATCTTTTTCTGTGTCTGAATTATCTTTACATTTTCTGCTATACTCTGGTTTGCTTCTTACTTCTCGATATTTCATTTCTGGTGAACCAAATTTTGTCTCCGGAGGTTGACACATTAAAGCATCGTAAAAATATTTGTCGGCGCGGCCTTCTTTTCTTGATTTCATGTCTTCATCGGAACTTTCATTTGAAGAGTGAAATTGAGGTGGAACAGGAGATAAGTTTTTATGAATCCTAGAACTGATTTTATAAAATTATATTTATAGTTAGGATTCAAAATAAATATATAAAATGAAATAAGTTATCATATCCTAAATATGAAGGTTACCATCTATTAGATTCTCCTATAAATATAGGGGCCGCACCAAGACGAGGAGATTGGGAGGGCTTCACAGCTGTTGGCACGGCAGCCTCATCACCTACACCCTAACAAAAGAAGACGACTTTAAATTTAAAAATATAAAATCAATTAATTCGTAGAAAATAGTAAAATTTACCTTCCCAGCCATATGAAAATAGCAGTGGGTGATTCTTTCAACGTCTGCCCAAGCAACAAGGTAGCGTGCCATTGTCAATGGGATCTTAGGAAGGAAATTTGAATGAAATTTTCCTTGACAATAAATTGTGATAACATCTGTATCTTTAACTTCGAAAATAATCCTGAATACAGTGCCTTTAAAATAAAATAAATACATGTTTAATAAATAATATTAAAAAAAGAATTGGTAGAAACAACGATATTTAGGACAGACTAACCAGGCACAAACATATTATAATTAGTATCTAGATTGCCACTTCCTATCCAGACTCCATTTCTACGTGAAAGTGATATAATATTATCTCGATGAAAACGCACATCAAAATGCAACACAACGTCTCGTGGTTCTTCGCCTTCTTGTGCACAGAGGTTTACTGACATTCTAAGAAAATAAGAATATAAAAAATCTTTTAATGAATTATTAATAATTTAAATATCATATAAATGTACCGAAAAATATATACTACAAATGGATTAACATCATGTACACACTTCCGAGCATTTTCCTTTATTCTACCGCCGATCTCTATTCTATCGCCAATTTTAAGTATTCCTGGAATATTAGCTGTAAACACAGGCATTTTAAATGTTGTTGTAATAATAAGTCAATATTGTAATCTATCCCTGCCTTAAAGAGATTTAAGTCAGGACTAGTAGTATTTTTTGTCATTTTGAACAGAAAATTTAATCATAGCACTGACTTTTTTTGTTACAAAAATTGCGCTATCTAAGAAATATAAAAGTCAAAACCGAAGGACGTCATACTGAAAGCAATAGCAATTAACGTTTACAATAAAAAGGTTTTATATGAATAGTGCAAAATTATAAGCGACACTCGTAAGATACCATACGGCACCTACGGAAAACATTGGTACCAAGATTGCAAGGAAAATAATAAAAAATATAAAATTCCATTGAATAAATCAAAATTTGTGTAATTTACTTTAAAATATGATATACTATAAAGAAATATATAAATGTACAAGTTCCAACAATGCTTATAATTAATAAATATATACTATTTATTTATTTTTTTAAGCTGCGTCTCTACATATTCCAAAACCCACATATACTCCTTTGGCACAGATGCCAAAACCTATGCAATTTATTTTCATGAATGTATTTTTACTTATAACGTCAATGTCATATTTTAATTCGTCAAATTGATACGTCAAACTGTCAAATACGGGCGAACTATTTATCGCGGCCTGCGATTGCTAATCAGTCATAACCTCTTATTTAAATAAAACTAAAGTTTGCACTGCTTTTATGTTTTATCTTTTATATAAAATAACATTTGTAAATTAACAGTCTATATTAAAGATACTGCACTGGTAAGTTTCATATATTATTGAGTAAATGATGAAATATTGTTCATTTGTTGTGGTTACAAATTAGCTATAACTACTTAAAGTGTATAAGTGAAAAACTATTTATAACAAAATTATCGGATACCGGTTAGTGACACAGTTTCATTACAGAGAAAGTAAATGTCATTTGTATATAGAATTTGAGTCATCATTTCTGATTTATAAATAGGGAAAACTTTTCTTTTCTTACAAGTCGTTAAGTTGTTAATCTCCTTTATATGAAAGCTTTTTAGACCTTACGATTTTTTCGAATCAATCAAGATTATAACACAGACCTACTCTGTTGCAGAGGCATGCAAGTATGTTTTTTATTAAAAAAAAAAGAAATAGCCACATAGAAATAAATTAAAATTATTCATTTATTTGAAAGTGAAACATTATTTCACAAGTGTTTCATACATTTCATAATTTACTATAGTATAAATAAGCCTAGGTCAACAATTGAGCAATTAATTGATATGCAACCCACAACTTATTTATAAACTGCATATGATGACATAAGCAAACCAAGGCTATGTTTATATTGTTCATATTAGATGTACGCAATATTTATTTATAGTTGCATAGAAATAATAATATTATTGAATTTAAATTCTTATCTACCTTAAATATGAAATTGATGAAAATCTAATCTTAATTAGATAACAAATAATTAATGGCCTAGTAGTGCAGTACAGAGGAATAAGTTGTGAGTTTGATTTCCACTCAAGGTAATGAAATATTTTATATTTACATTTCTTTGCATTGAGTCCCAATTGTATTGTGTTGCTATTATTTAACACACAATACTTTGAATTTAGATGTGTAGAATAAAGTATTTTTCGACGCTAAGATTTTTGTTTTAAGCTATTATTCAAGCAAAATAATTAAATATATTTATTTCGACATATTCTTTAGAAAAACTGTTTTATTACATGAATTATCTATTTTGTTTTACTTTTACTTTGATGACCTAATACGATTATCTCTATGCAAGTTGCAATAATTGCTTATAAACAACCTAACATAGAGGAGATACCTTTTATATGTTTTACATTTCAAATGAATAACTTTTCAGAGTTTTAACCTAAGGTAGACTACTAAGTAACCCTACTTATAAAATATATGAATATTAAAAAAAACTTATTTACTGGACTATAATAATAGAAATTGAAGACATTATTATGTAAAGGTATCACTTGAAATATAATAATTTCAGTACAAATCAATATGGTAGTATCTGAAAATCAACCTCCACCAGCTGAAAGAGACGCAGCTTCAAGTAAGAAAGCTGCAAAGAAAGCAGCGAAAGCCGCTGAGAAGCAACAGAAAAAGGCTGATAACAAGGTACTATATATTTTTATATATATATATACATACAATATATTTATATGTATATAATTTATAGCCTGGCATGGCTCAAGGGCACAAGAGTGTAACTATAATGTGATGGTTGTGGGTTAAATCCCCACTCAAGGACATGAATTATTTTTTTTTAGTATTTAATTTCTTCACTCTGGCAACAAGACAAAAGTCCTCTTATTTTTTTTATATCTTATAAAATGTATTCTTTGATCTAATTTCTGTTATTTTTGGAGGCCTGGCCAAATGTAGAATTTCTTTTATACATTTCTTAATGTGATTTACGTAAAATATGAACCATTACTATTAATAAAGATAGGATACAATGAATTATGAATACTTAACATCTATATTAATTTATATTTTAATTTGCTGAGCAATAGCGCACATTCAAAAATAAATAAATTTTGTAGTACATATTATTGATTTTTGGATTCATAATCTCCTCCTTTTTTAAATAGGTTTTTTATTTGTTTCTATATATTTTTTTGAACACCACATATATAAAAAAAAATCAAAACAAATCAGTACAAAAAGATTGTCTTATGGCTAAGTAGCCAGACAACCTTTAGGGCGAAAAGAGAATGTCATAATTTTAAGAAAGTGGGTTGGTGGACATAGGTAAAAAATAGGAATAGAAATATAAGCCTAATTAATGGAGATTCGTCAATAGTTTAGACTTAGGATTTTTTTTATTACACGATGATTATCCATAACTGTATTTCGTATGTCATTAACGTAAACACCTTATACTGCAAAAATACTACTTAACGATCTGCCACTTTTCATTCTCATTTTACGCATTTTTATTTTCTATAATAAACGTAAACAACGTTCAACTTCACGGACAATACCTACGACTCGATTACGAATGAGGCGTGTGTGATGTTGTCGCTTTAACAGGTCTGTCTGTCCGTGTGCTTTTGTCATTTAAAGTGTTAAATGAAAGCACACTGACTTGTTAAAAACACAACCATAACAAATGAATCTGCCACAGGGAATTCCCTTAGGGCAGCCCAAAAATACCTTTAGTAGGTCTGCCCTTGAATGGAGAACAGTTTCTCTAATTTTAAGTACTCCCTGCCCACCTTCCTATTCACGGGAGAGTGCGGAAAACTAAAATAAACAAGAAAAATATAAGAACAAATAAAAATAAAGAAGGTACTTCATGGTTCTTTCATTGCAGGCAGTCTCATCACAAAATGAAGCACCCGAGCCTGATATATCAGAAGGCAAATATGGTAACTTAAAAATGATACAATCATCCGGTGAGAATAGGGAGAGAGTGTACACTGATGTGAAAGATCTCAATGTAGAACTACATGGGAAGAACGTGTGGGTTAGAGGTTAGTGGCAGTTCCATTTTTTGTATGGTGGAAGATATCTTCACTTTTTCTTCCCGTTTTAGGCCTTATCTTGCATATAGCAAAGTATGAAAAGAGTACAGTTCATTCTCATTTTCCGGACATTGTGTTTTGATTGGTAGAACGGAAGGTAAAAGAGCGTTGAAATAAAAATAATTTAAACATAGATATTTTACTTATTGGGAATCATACCCACAACCCAAAAACTTTTACAGTTAGAAGCTGTACTGTTGCGCCATGATGGTTTTAATCTTTATTTTTATTTTGTGAAATTAGATAATGTGGTGAGGCAAAGCGCGGCGTCGAATTCCGCCAATGATGTCTCGAAATGTCTCAAATTCAGGCGAAAAGAGATTATTGATATTACACCTAAATTATTATTAACCTACTATTATACCTAACTTAACTAACTTGAAGCTACAACATATAATCATGTCGTTGAAAATTGTTATTTTTATGTAAACCAAACGATAACTAATATTTGCATGACTAATGACGTATATTGAGACCTGTGACTGGAAACGCTATGGTTTCGAGTTCAATCCCCACTCGAGGGAATAAATTTAACTTAGCTCACCTCGCTGTTTTATGGGTTTTTTTATCTCTCTCATACTTTTATCCTTATCTGAGGCTTTATAATCCTGCCATGCTTTCGTCTTTCTTTCTACAGCATCTTGCACTTCATCTTTACACCATTTGTCGCGCTTTTTGCTATTCCTCTCTAATTGGTGGATCTTGAAGCTTCCAGAAAAATTCGGCTCCAAGTTAGGACACCTCGTGAAGCTTGCGAAAAGACCCCTTATTCTAGCAACTTACATAATGGTCAATTCCCAGCTCAGAACCCCTAAACACTCGCGTATCCATGAATTCTCTCCTCTTACATTCCACGTAGCTATTTGTAGCTCTGTCCTCCACCTCCCGCCGTTCCGGACCCAACAGCGGGGATGCACTGGTGCGCGTCACCTGCAGGCGCGGGGGGACGCCCTATCAGTGCGCTCTCTCGAGGTGCACGTGGCGGATGGAACGTTGCAGCCAAAAGCTTTCTATCGTAAACCCCATTATTTAAATTTTATTTCATCGCTCTGGTAACAAGGCAAAGCGCGGCGTTGAGTTCCGCCACTCAATACGCAATCCACTAAATTCGGCGGAAAGTAAGGAACGGAGTCTTGACAGCATGCATGCAGCATCAAGCTGAAGCAAAAAAAAATTCGCTCTTATCCAAAAAATGTTATTATTTTTTTTTCTTTTCTTAAGCTCGCCTCCAAACGTCAAGAGCCAAAGGTAAACAATGTTTTGCCGTCCTCCGTCAGAGTTCAA
Source organism: Heliconius hermathena (assembly GCA_013403705.1). Taxonomy (NCBI): domain Eukaryota; kingdom Metazoa; phylum Arthropoda; class Insecta; order Lepidoptera; family Nymphalidae; genus Heliconius; species Heliconius hermathena. The sequence goes on from JAAIXJ010000048.1 coordinate 355,621, forward strand.
GCACAGTGCAACTACTGGTCAGTGTCAACGAAAATATTAGCAAGCAAATGGTTAAATTTACTGGCAAGTGAGTTATTCTTTCTGTTTTGTTTTTTCTCTTTGTGTGTGTGTGTGTGTTTTTTATGTTTTGTGGGTGGGTGTGTCTTTTCAAACACTATGGCTGAGTATTTTTTAGTTTTAAAATATTAAGTAAGCAATCACTTATAATTTAAGATCACAGATTATTTTAAAATATATTCGCGCGAAAATAATTTTGACATTAGTCAACCCATCAGTGGTTAGACTTCATCACCCTAATGGCCAGCATGTTGAGAACAGAGTAGCTTAAGACGAGGCTCTATTACCACAAATTTTTGAAACGCACCCATGGCTCCATACTTTTCCACACATAGCAGAGTAGTCAGAGGGAACTTGGGAACCTAGTATTAAAACATTACGTTCCTGTTAAGACACTTCCATTCCCCACTGTCCGCGAAATTCCGTAGGCATTGCGTTGAAATATTACATTTTTAATTTAATAATTTCCCGAGTGAAAATGCCAGCCGTACCAACCGTAGCGCTTACAGTTACACGCTTATGGCCTCTAATAATTTTTTAACTATACAATACAAATATCTAAATAATAATAAAATCGTAATGGATTGGTGTGAAAGTGAAAGATATATATGAAAAAATGTTATTGGGGTTTTTATTAATGTAATACAACCCAAAATGATATTTTTTTGTCTGTTTGTCTGTGCGTTTGTTCATGCTAATCTCAGAATCGGCTTCACCGATTTATATTAAATGAGCTTCCGTTAACATATAGGATTTGTTTTATATCTAAATAATACTAAACAATCAAACTTTCAGCATAACAAAAGAATCAATAATCGACGTAAACGCAACAGTTGTTAAGACAAATTCCCCAGTGGAGGCTTGCACCATACAAAATGTGGAGCTATCAGGGCTCCAAGTGTGGCTCATGTCGGGGGCGAAGTCCCAATTGCCTTTGCAAGTGGAGGATGCGGCTAGGCCTGAAACTGACGTAAGTATCGACAACATTTTATGCGTGGCGATGGAAGTCAGATGAGACTTTATATTCAACTCATATTTAAATTGGTTATTTATACGATTCAAAACAATGACGGAAAATAATTAGTACTCAATTGCATTTGTAGCGAATAAATTTAGGGTGCTGACATAGTGTTTACAAATGTTATTTCCAAACAATATTAATTCTTGTGTTGAGTTTATAAATTTTCAGTGTCAGTCACATATCCATATAGAATGATTCTATCTTCTTCTCACTTAGACCCAGAGACACATACGTAATATACTTGTCTCTTTTACATATACCACACACTCATACACTAGCATATGTTTTTGTTATATCTGCCTTTTTTTCTTTTCTACTTAATATTATAAATATGAAAGGATAGATGCTTGTTACACTTTAACACAAAAATCACTGAACAAATTTAGATGAAACTTTAATACAGCTCACAGATCACAGCTACATCAGAATAACACATAGGTTACTAAATATGTTAAGATTTTGTATGTTTTTATTATAATATAAAAACAAATTTAAGCAGGCGAAGCCGAGTTCAAGTCGCTAATGTATAATATATGATTTCCGTTCTCTATTGCTCTAGGATCCAGAGGCGCTAAAAATTCGTGTGAATCAAGACACGAGGTTGGATAATCGTGTCCTAGATCTTAGAACGCCGGCTAATCAGGCCATATTTAGAATAGAAGCCGGGGTGTGTCGCCTGTTTAGAGATCTGCTTACACAACGTGGTGAGTTTTTTTTCATATATTTTTATATTTACTTTTTGGGTTGAAATGGATTTTGATTTTGGTATATAGTAAGATTCTGTTAAGCTCAAAATATTATTAATATTTTATGGCTATTATTATTATTATTCATATTATATTAGCTTCACGTTGTGTCTCGCACGAAGCAGGGTAGGCGGAGGCAATCTGAAAGTGTAGTGTTAAGAAATTCCGCTCACATTAAGACACATCCATTCCTCACTTTTTTTTCTCTCTCTCTTAGTACCAGAGTGAAGAATTGTGGTCAGAGCGCTTGTCTAAATTTTTATACGTTTTTTAAAAAGTGTGAAATAATAGTATAAAAAAATTAAAAATTATGAATGTATTGCTTGATTAGATTTCTCAAAACTCAATCAAATATGTTTGATATACTCAATTATTTTTCAATATGTGAAATGTATTTTAAATATTCAGTACCACAATTATAATATATATATAAATCGAAAGAGTCACAGCTTTTAAACCCTATGAATAATATTTTATTTTACTACTATATATATTTAGTTTTTTTTGTTTTTCAGGTTTTGTAGAAATACACACTCCTAAAATTATCTCGGCGGCTTCCGAGGGAGGCGCTAATGTGTTCACCGTATCGTATTTTAAATCGTCTGCATATTTGGCTCAATCACCACAATTGTACAAGCAAATGGCGATAGCTGCTGATTTTGATAAGGTTTTGTGTTAACAAACTAGTTTTTTGTAACTTTTTTTAGCTTTATTTAAGTTTAAAGCTTTTAATATATTATTTTAGCGTTATGTTTTTCCGTGTATAGCAGGGTAGGCAGAAGGAACTTTGGAAACGCAAACTGTTCGCCGCTTATAAAAAAAAATAAGATAGTAATATTGAAATTACCAAAAAAATACAAATCACGCCAGCTAGTAGTTAAATTAAAAAAAAGCTAAGTATGTAATAAAAATATATCATTATTTTCCATCTTTTTCTATCCAAATCATATAAAAATGATAGAAATTACGATTATAATATTATATTATATATTTTTTATTCCCTAGGTATTTACAGTAGGTGCTGTATTCCGCGCAGAGGATTCGAACACGCACCGACATTTGACAGAGTTCGTCGGCCTCGACCTCGAGATGTCCTTTAAGAATCATTACCACGAAGTATTGGAGACTATAGGACAAACGTTCACCGATATGTTTAGAGGGCTTAGAGATCAGTAAGTAGCTCAAAATTAATAGATTCTGTTAAAAAAAAGAATTTATAATTTAAGATCTAGTGGCTTTTTAAAAATAAAAAATAAAACATTTTTTTGAAAAGTAGTGACTCTAAAATTGTTGAAAAAATAAAATAGGATATTGAACTTAGGTATCGTTATTATAATAAACATAAACGCGGCTACAACCGCATAAACTTATTGTTAAATTATAGACATATTATGCACCATTTACATAAAATGATTAACACTTAGACGAGGATTATGGTCAGAGATACTAGGTTTGAGGACCAGTGGACTTCAAAAGATATTGTAATCTATATATATATATATATATATATATATATATANTATATATATATATATATATATATATATACATTGTAGACTCTTTATTTCGAAAAATTGGTCGCTTTTACAGCTAAATCGACCAATACGTGTTGTGACCACAGAGTTAAGAATCAAAATAGGTGTCAGTAAAATAAAACTTTATTTATTATGTGTTTTTTAGTATGTTATATTGAGAATACTTTATTTTTTAGATATTCTAAAATTAAATTAAATGATTAAGAATCAAGACTATACATTGTGACTTTTGTATTTGATATTTAACTGCAGATTCGTTTATGTTAGGTTAGTTGTTTATGAAGTTAATGAACATGACGGCCGGTACTCTCGCCATTCTGCGCAAACCGCAGAGGGCGATGGCCGTCAGAGTCGTCCGCGGGTATCGCACGATTTCCTACGAGACGGCGAAAGTACTCGCGTTATTATATCGATGGCGCGAGGAAGAGCGGGCACGGGGCTCGAGCCCGGTGCGGCGGCAGATCGCGCTGCGCCGAGAGAAGCTCCGTCAGGTCCTACCGCCGGCCTCGCTACCGTCGAGGCGATCCGGCCAGTACTCGAAGACTGGCTCGGGAGAAGGCACGGCTCCCTGTCGTTTAGGGTGACGCAGGTGCTGTCGGGGCACGGCAAGTACCTGTGCCGCATACACAGAGAGCCGGTGCCACCACTGCGTCCATTGCGGGGAGGACACGGCGCAACACACGCTCGCCGAGTATGTAGCTTGAGAGGAGCAGGGCCGTGTCCTCACAGATGATGATGACGCTGCCTGCCGTAGTGCGGAGGATGGTTGGTAGCGCAGAGTCTTGGGACGCGGTGGCGTCCTTCTGCGAGGACGTGATGTCGCAGAAGGAAACTAAGGAAAGGGAGAGGGAGATCTTGGCTCCCTTCTCCGGCCGCAGAAGACGCACGGGACGCAGGGGAACGGGCGGACAATGCCCTCTTCCGGCCCCAAGTACTCTTAAGAAGTATTAATTTTAAAAAATATAAAAGGAAGATAAAACGTCTACTATTCATGTTTCTTTTTTGGTACAATTAGTAAAGAGGCACTCTAGGTAAATAAATCCCGCCCAAGTAGATAAATTGCGGCGCAAAGTTTTGCTCAACTCGACATGAATTTAGGCGAAAAACGAAAGTTTCTTAACCTAATAAATATACATATTTTTTTTTATATTTTCCTTTTTTTTATTTATAGATTCGTATCGGAAATAGCGACAGTGGGCCAACAGTACAAAGTGGAGCCGTTCAAGTTCCTCGACCCGCCTCTGAGACTTGAGTTCTTACAAGGTGTACAAATGTTGAGGGAAGCAGGTTCGATTCCAATATTTTTTTTGTTTGTCGTTAGATATGACATCGATTCTGATTGATATTTACTTATTTAGTAACTATTAAAGTAATATATTGATAATTTTGCCAAAATTTTTGCTTTATGCTTCTTAATTGCTTTAAAACAGAGATTAAAACATTTATCATAATACTATAATGTAGCCTGTGTAGAAAATATATAAAATAAAATAAATAAATCAGCTTCACGCTGTATCTCGCACACAGCAGGGTAGGCAGAGGGAACCTAGTGTTAAAACACTCCGCTCCCCACTTTCTGCCGAATTCTGGAGGTATTGAGTGTTGAGTAGCAGAACTCAGCGCCGCGCGTTGCCTCGACACCAGAGCGAAGAAATGTAATATATAAATTTGAGTAAATATGAAAATATATATAGTTAATTAATTTATTATGAAAAGTGTAAGCTAGCCATTTAAACTATATTTTTTGTTATTATCATCACATTTTATAGTATTATTTTTACTTTAGTCAATAAAACTATAATTTTAAAAAAAATTTTGGCTGTAGCGTCAGACACCTTTAGTTTTAATACAATTTTTTATCCTGACATATTAGGTCCTTGAATAAGTTATTGTAGTAAACACTACTCTACTATAATTTGAGGTTACATATAGTACTACTTTGGTGATTCGTTACCGTACGAAATTCCATGCACAGAGTGCCGCAACGCCATCTTTCAAAAAACAGCNAGAGTGCCGCAACGTCATCTTTCAAAAAACAGCAGCAACTTATTCAAGGTTCTATTATTATATTTTTATATTTTATTTAAAAAAAAATCTATTTTTTTCTCAATCTCAATTTTTTATATTTTTTATATTTACAAAAACCCAATTTTCTTCAATTCAATTTCAGGCGTAAACGTAGGTGATGAAGACGATTTATCAACACCCGATGAGAAACTACTCGGGCGTCTGGTCAGAGCTAAATACGACACCGATTTCTATATATTAGACAAATATCCCTTGGCTGTTCGCCCGTTTTATACCATGCCTGATCCTAAAAACCCGGTAAGATCTTTGGTTATAATAAAGATAGTAGAAATTAAAATATTTTTAGTTTGAAAACCAGTGCCTTTCAATATATTTTGTTGTTTAAGAAATAGTGATTCAAATAAAATTGACACAAGCTACAAATTATATAAAGATTTTCTAAATTTAGCTATAATATAACAACAAGCTTAAACGGGCGATGTCGCTTTGGATCGCTATAGTCTACTCATTTGGGCTTGAGACAAAATGTAAACAAAGAAAACAATGGTTAATGTTACTCAAACTTTTATTTAGCTCTTTAATTTTTGTAGCAAAGGAAAAAATGAAAGCCACACAAAAAATGAGAAAAAAACATAACTATAATTTATTAGTATCGAAATATGTTCGAAATTTGAAAATAAGATGCTTTGTTTTTGCGTTTAGTGGGTATTTTTACATGTCAACCAACTATTTAATAAATAATTATTTAAATTTTAGAAAATAATTTATGATATTCGATTTCTAATAAGTTTTATAGGGTTACATAAGATCCACAGACAATTGATATATAGTATTATATATAATATACAGATGTATATTACTTCCATAGTCATTTTTATAAAATATGTTAACTCCATTAGTTGTATGCTGTTAAGTAACCTTTCTTATGTTTTTTTTTTCATTTTGTTCTAGAAAGTGTCAAATTCCTACGATATGTTCATGAGGGGTGAAGAAATATTGAGCGGTGCTCAGAGAATACACGATCCTGAGTTTCTTACTGAGAGAGCTAAACACCATGGGATTGGTATTTCTTTTATTTTATTATTTATTTAATTTTACTCTTATTACAAAGAGTGAGAAAATAGTGTTGAGACACAATTTTTTTCGAATTTGCGAATATTTCTTTATTAAAATTACCAAAGCGCGAAATAAAAAATACCCTTTTTTTTCTTTAAAAAGTACTTTAACATTACTAGCTGCTATGCTTTTATAAAATATATTTTTTTTGTTTACTTAGTATACTAGCAGCATATTCAGAGGGATCCTGGGAACCTAGTATAAACACTTTGTTCCACTTCTGTTCCTTCTATTCTTCACTTTCCGACGAATTCTCGACGCATCGCGTATTTAGTAGCGGAATTCAAACAAACAACAAAGTCTAACAGAACGATAACATAAATATAATTAAAATATATTTTATTCTCCTGCGTGGGTTTCGAATCTACAAGCATCGCGTTTACACGCGAGACGCTGTTCAACTTTGCCCAAGCTGAAATATATATATATTTTTATAATAATTTCTATTTCTTTTCCAGATGTAAGCAAAATAGCAGCTTACATAGAATCGTTTAGGCTGGGATGTCCCCCACATGCAGGTAGGTCGTGGGTTCGATAAAAGATTTTTTTATATATTAAATTAAGAGTAACTATAATTAGTGTTGATTTCATATAAATAAACTGAAAATATGTACATAGTATGTTGATTATAATTTGTTTTGGTTTATATGATTTACTAAAAAAATATTTTTTCTTTTTTTTATATATATATTTTTTATTTAAGATTATTATGTCTTTTCTAATCGCTAATATAAATAAATCTTGCTATTTAAATTCAAAACTCACTATAAACAATTATTTTTCTTTATATTAAAAAAATAAAAGATTTTTTTTTTTTAAAAAGAATTTCTTATTATTAATGTTTTTTTAGATTCTTATTACCATGTTAGTAGTAGGTTCAAATTCAATTTTTATATATATTTGTTTGTTTTTCTTTTTCCAGGCGGCGGCATAGGTCTAGAACGTGTGGTTATGTTATATTTGGGTCTTGACAACATCCGTAAAACGTCAATGTTCCCGAGAGACCCCAAAAGAATTACTCCTTAAGGAAATGAAGAAATAAATATTTTTTTTTTATTATACGCCCTTCTTAATATATTATGGTTTATAATAAATATAAATGTATTGCATATTTTGTGTTTTATTTTATTTATTTGTGAGAGAATGTATGTCTTCATTTTTTTGTTGAGTGGCGGAACTTACCGCTGTTTTGTCTTACTTGAGAAGAAATGATATTATTCATTTCTCTGAATAGGAATTGAACTCGCAACCATCATGTTTATAGTCAGACGAAGCCACACTTACGCGATGGCACCGGTATTTTTGGTTGGTTTTATTTTATTATATCATTTTTAATTATTATAAGCCCATTTAGCAGGGTAGTCAGAATGAACCCACTAGGACATCTCATTTTCTACTTTGAACCAATTATAAGGACCTTTATCTTAGTATTATTATTAGGACCCATCATGGCGCAAGAGCACGAGCTTGCGATTGTCAATGCGACGGCAGTGGATCCGAATCCCACTCTGGAGAATGATATATTTAATATTGTCATTTTCTTGCTCTAGAAGTGTCTTATCACTAGATTCCCTGGTTCCCTGTTTACTCTGCTATGTGTGAGTTAGCGTAAATATAACTAATATGAAGACTCCTCACAGTGGGTGCAATAGTCCATAATACTACGTGTGTCCCGAGCGGGACATTTTATTTTGGGTTAAAAACGTTTGGCCACTGGATCGCACCCACAAACATCGTCTGTCACGTCGGGCACGAGATTGACTAAAGAAAACTATCCCGTACATAGCAGCAGTTTGCTCTCCTAAACAAACTAACTCTGCTAAACTAACTAACTAAGGGAAGGCACAGTTCCGCGCTATAAACAGGGCGAACGAGACGTACGCTCCACGGCAACCCTTTCCATGCTCAACATAGACTTTTGCAATATCAGGGGTCTGCCGGCGAATTTTCTAACCGCACAGTACGTTATAAGCTAAAATATCATACACACCATCTGGATACGTGGCAATCCACTGCTGTGCGGTTTCGTAGGAACTTCCTTCCACGCAGCACGGAATTGTGGAATGCCCTACCCGCGGCAGTGTGTCCAGGTCGATATGACATGGGTACCTTCAAAAAGCGCGTCTATCTCCACCTTGTCGGCCGGCAACGCACCTGTAGTTCCTCTGGTGTTGCACGGGGACATGGGCGGCGGTAGTCACTTACCATCAGGTGACCCGAACGCTCGTTTGAGTTGTCCTTTTCCATAAAAAAAAATTGGGATCTTCCATTCCCCACATTTCCTTCGAATTCTGGAGGCATTGCTCGTTGAGAGTTGAACTTATAAAATATGTTATAAGTTCCACCAATTAAATATTTTTTTTTGTTTTCTCGAGTGAGAATCGAACCTACAACCTGTAGCGTTTACAGTCGCACGCTTGTGCTTCTGTACCACGACTAGCCTCTCATATATTTTCCTACATACTGTTAATTTAGTTTCGTTTATAAACAACACAATTAATTTAATACTATATTTGTCTATTGATCTTGGACCCATATCCTTTTTACACAATGTTACCGACTACATATATTTTTTTAAAGAATTGATCTATACCCTCACTAATATTGTGAAGCTGAAGAGTATGTTTGGATGATCGCCTTATCTCAAGAACAACTATAGCAATTAAAATTTTGTTATTGTTTTGTATAGTCCATTTATCGAGAAAATCTATATGGAATATGTAACATCACGTTAATCCTTTCAATCTGACACATTGTACCTACTAAATTTTAGTTATTTCGAGAGTAAAAGATAGTTAAAAAGAAAACTTCAAAACTTAGAATAATTCATATATTACAATATAATATTATCATACGTCCATTTTATCACACTTGTTCCTTTTCGATACCTTTACATTACTGCTGGTAATAATTATTTACAAAATACTATTCAAAAGTATAAAAAAAAAAAACAAATTTCATAATAAATGAAATAACTTGGTAGATTACATACAAAACCCGGCTCTGGTAAGTTAAAGCACGGCGTTGAGTTTCGCCATACAACATTCAATGCCTCGAATTCAGGCGACAAACGGCCAACGGAGTGTCTTGACACTAGATTCTTTTTATTTAAATACATCCAATTTGAACTTGTACCACTATCTTTATATTACCAGTAATAATACAAATCCCATACAAAAAAAACATTCACAGAACATAATAATTACAATAAAATAATTTAAACCTAATTTCAATGATATTCACTTAAGATTAACTTAAAACACAATTTAAATACAATAACGCCTGTTTTTAAGTAAATGCTTATATTTAATTCAGTAAGTTACAATTTTTTAATAATTGGAGACTTAAATGTTATTTTTTTTTTAAATAACTTAGTAAATATTGAAACATACAAAAATAATATTCTGTTTATAAAAAAAGTTAAGCAGCAACGACAATAGTCTACAATAGGATGGGTGATCTTTTATTATTTTAATACATATATAGTTATATATACAAGAATATATTAATATTATTTAAAACATGCTTAGAGTTCAAAAAGGTTAAGCGACAGTTCCTGTTGTATATATTAAGATGGGTGACCTTTTTCATATACTAAATTACTAACTGCTATAAAACATTACATGATGGTTCTAAGATTATCAATCAATATTTATCAAATTAATTACAAATAAAAAAAATAATAAACAAAAATTCTCATTAAGCCTCCATTAAAGTTCAATTAAAATTTAATCATAATTAAGCTTTTGAATACAATTAAATTAAAATTATAATATTAGCAATTAATTATAGGAACAATTTACAAATATTGGTTCATACATTAAATAGAAACATAATTTTAGCACCTATTGTTATTTAAGTGTATTTCTTCTTATTTAAAAAGTGTTAAAAAAGGCAAAAGAATACATATTATTTAATTAAAAAAAAATCGTAATACTGATTTTTAATTTATAATTAAAAAGGCAAGATATTATTATAGGTTATTTAATAATTTAAAAATTACTGGGATTAAAAATATATATTAATATTTTGAAATGATAAGGATATTTTTATAATTAAATTGAAGATTCACGCAAAAAAAAATCGATATCTGGATTTGAACTTGGTTACAGATTACTTTACATTTTAAATGGAATATGAGTGCGAGTATGAATATACTTTAATACATTTATTTCTCTTTTTTTTTAAACTGATAGAGGTATAAAAATGTATAATTTTATTTTACAAAATTTCTAACTTGCCACGATGGATCAAATTTGCGGGAATCGAACCCACAATGTTGATTTGAAGTTCTATCGTAAAATTATCGCAAAATAGAGAACAGTAGTTTCTAGTGCTTTTTTTTGTCTTTTGGAAAATTCTATTAGTAAAAATATATCATAAAAGCACATATATATATATATATATATATATATATATATATATATATATATATATANAAGGACATACCCAAAATTTTTACAATGTTAATCTAAAAGCAAAAAAGAATTAAAAAAATTGCCAACTCAATAATAAAAAATAAAAAAAAAAAATCATATGTTATTGAAATTTATTATAATTATATAATAATACAGATGAAATGGTCAAAGGTAAACAAATTTGTTGAATTAAACATCAAAATTTAAAATATTATGTTTAATATTAAAGTAGTATTTGAAAATGTAATTTACACATTTAAGTATTATAAACATATTGAATTTGTATAATTTGGAAAACCAAGGATGTGACTGTAGAGGCGATGGTTGTGGGTTCGATTGTTGCTCAGGGGAAAGAGTAATTATTATTTTTTGCTCTCGTTCAATAAAACGCGACATTGCGTTTCACAGTGTCTCAAGTTAAGGCCGAAAGTGGAGAACATAATGTCTTAACAGTAGGTTCCCTCTGCATACTCTATTGTATGGGAAGTAATAATATGTTTTAACACTTATAGCACTTTTACTAGACATATATTCGATATAATCAAAATAATCATTAAGCATTTTTATTAAAACTAATCAAAAATTAAGTTTTTTTTAAAGTATAACATGTTTAAATTAAAATTAACAATTAATAACAAGCAAGCCGTTTCTTTGAACATGATTAATTTCGATGGATTTTTTTAAGTATTCGATACAAATAATGTTTGATGTACTTTGATATTTTGTACTGAAAGTGGAATAACGAAAACAAAGCAAAAATAAAAATCAAAGATAATGCATGGACACTATTTAGTAAAGAATGTTATTTTTTGTTATTTTAAAATTAGACCAAATTATTAATACAACAGCTATTTCATATTAAAAGGTATGTCATAGCTATAAACTGATTATAAGTTTTCACATAAATTACATGATTAATAATAAAATAACCACAAAAAAATAACACTAAAGCATTCCAAACACCTGTGTGTACATTTAAAAAACAGAAGGTGCCACAAAAAATAATTTCATTTCATACACCTAGTGACAATATTAATAATAATATAAGCCAACCTACAATTTTGACAGTTACTTTGACACGTCATTATTAGATAATAAATATTATTAATAATAGCAGTACAAAATATCATAAGTAATGTATGTTATTATAACAATTATTAATATGAAAAAAAAAAATTTGAGCTTTTACCTAAGTAGATCACATTATAAAATGATCAATATGACCAATTATGTTTACACTTTTGTTTGTCTAATAACACTTTTCATTTTCGATTAACATTTTTTTGTTTTTCTCAAAAAACCAGTTTTTATATGATTGTTGGAATATATTTTTAAATGCCTGTTGTTTTTTTTATAGCATGTCAGCTTATGTCAATAAGTTTGCGTTTTACTTTAAATAATTGTTGCTTTTTCCTTTAGATGCTTTTGGTTTTTGCCATTTTTGTTAATGTATTCCTTCGATTATATGTAATTAAATTTCTATTAGTTGTTTTTTATGTGTGATTGTCGTTCAGCCGTTTGTTATTCAATAACATTTTGTTTATTGTTAAACACATTTATACGTTTATTGTTTAAGTACCATTACATTTCTTTTATATATAATAATAATGTTTTAATACATTTTTAAATAACCCACGTCTTACACACTCACATAGTAACTTTAGATTAGTACTATTAATATTACTCTAATATAATAGTAATATGATTGTTGGTATATTTTGTTGTTTCTTTTTTTTATTATTATTTAACATTAAATGTTTCTCGGTAAGCACTTTTTTATGATTGTTGAACACTTTAGCACTTGTCACTTAACACTATTCACTTTTTTTTAACCAAATAAGTTTTTTAAGTCGTGTTCGTACAGAGCTATGACCAGCATTATGCCGATGCCCGTAGCTAATCCCATCAATTGTAGGAGACATTGGCATAGGGTGCCTTCTTTACTGTGTGAGGTGCTTAGTTCTGGCATCTGGAAAATTTATGAATAATTAATATTATGGTTATTGTACGTGCGATGGTTGTGATGGGTTCGATCTATATTAGGGGGTAGGTGATTGTGTTTAAATAAAAAAAAACAAAAAAATACGGTTTTGTGTTTAGTTCCGCAACAGGCGGAATGAGACATTTTCAAGTATATTTGTATTCATAAGTAGCTAAATTGGGTAGCCAATCAATGTTAGATGCAGAGATGTCAATTTTAATCGGAGAGAAGATAAAAAAAGTATATATTTCTCAAGTCTCATAACACAAATTACAGCTTAAGCTTTCATCATTGAATACATAATACATATATCTAGACACGACAAAAATAGTTGAGAATAGAGTATATAATCAAGTGTAAGTCATGATACTCACCATATCAACCAGAGCTATATACAGGAACATGCCCGCGGCGGCCGCGAACAGCCACCTGGTGGCGTTGGGCAGGTGGCCCGCCAGCACGCCGCACACCATGCCGGCGAGGCAGAGCGCCGAGGACAGCACGTTGTAGCAGACCGCTCGTTTCACTGACATACCCGCTTTTAGTAGGACCGCGAAATCTCCTACAATTGAAAGTAAAGTATTTTTTGTTTATTTTTTTTGTAGCGTCACGTTGTATCCTGTATACAGCAAAATAGGCATAGGGAACCTAGTGTTAAGACATTCTGTTCCACTCGTATTGAGTGGCTATCAACTTACCTAAGCGCTGCGCTTTACCTCGACACCCGAGCGAAATATTAAATATTTTATTTCTTCGAGTAGGAATCGAACCCACAACCTGTCGCGTTTCCAGTCACACTTTGTGTTCCTGTGCCAAGACTGGCCTCAATTTTTAAATATGCAATATGATTGAAGCATTATAGCGTTCGGCAAGTGTTCCGCTCTTACTTTACACACCAAGACGGCGAGATGGAGGGTAGTTCATTGCAGCAAACTGGCATAATGCCCGTTTTATTGATATACCCGCTTTTAGTTTTTAGGAAGGCGCGATCTCCTGATATTGAAGGTAAATGGGTTTTTTCTTTCTTTCTTTAGTCACAATATATCTAAAATAAAAAAAGACTGCCGTGGTGCAATGGAACAGTTTCAACACAATGGTTGCGGATCCACGTTCTGGGGAATTATTGTAATATTTGAATTATTGGTATTTACACGGCCTGGTAGACAAATCACGTTACGCTATTTAATATGTATATACATTTAGTTTACCTTCACCACGTGAAGAATAAGCCATAAACTAGTTAGGTTACCAAAGCTAAGAGTACAAACATCACAGAATTACAAATAAGATTCTTAAGAAGTTAAATTATTAATTGACAAAATAAAATACAAAAGGATCAAGAATAGATACTTGTGGAACACCCAACCTTATAGGTGATCCAGAAGATTATATATTATTTCTTAACCTTTTAAATACTCTGATTAGCTGCAAAACATGAAGTTTTAGTTAAGAACTTTGAATGTCATTAAAGTTTACTTTGACTAGTAGTCTTTAATGAAACATATCGTATCAAAAGCCTTGGTTAAATCGCTGAAAACTTAGCATTTTGCGATTTTTCCTGGGAAAAGTGCTTAGGAAAACTACACGACACTTATATCAATTATAATTCACTTCTGGGTAACTTAGTATCTTCATTACTAAGAAAAAAGTTGTTATTATGAAAATAAAAGCGCATTATAAAAAAAATCGTATTTATCTAAATTTAATATATGTCTGTATATTGTAATTTGACTATAAATTACAGGTTCTAACAATCACTAGGGATTCTACGTTACTAGGTTTCACGACTCTAGAAAGGTTCCAAAATTATTTCTCGAAAATAAGACAAAATGGGTCTATACTAACAATAACAGAACATAATACTTTAACTGAGATATTTAACAAAAATACCATAATTAATATAATTCTGTAAAAAATTTACCCAATTCGTGTGGTAATTCGTGACACAGAACAGCGATGGCAGTGGAGAAACCACCAGCAATGTTGGAAGCGAAAGCCGCTCCTGAAAAATAAAAATACAATGTAAATACAATAAGTTGTAGTATTATTAGTTCTTGGGATTCTTTTAATTAGGTCAGTTTTTGTTTTTTCTTTTTCAATAATTAGATTTGGGAGAACAACGTCAAACTAGAAACTCGAAGGTTGTGGGTGAGATGCGCATTAGGAGGGAAGTAATTATTTTCATGGTCTGGCAACAAGACAAAGTGCAGCATGGATTTCCACCTCTCAACTAAGACGCAATGTCTCGAATGTTGGGGCGGAAAGTGGAGAATGCGGAGTCTTAACACAAGGTTCTTTTTACTGTGTACTCTGCTATATGCGGGATATAGCGTGATGCAATTTTTTTTGTACAGTTTACAAATATCTATATATCTTAGTCATGGTTGGATGGATAGAGCAAGCATGGTGGCAAAAATATTAATATTATACAATATCTTCAAAATGGACAGAACTTTTTATTGACTCTGGACTTTCTTTGTATACCCTTTCCCTTTCCTACCATTGTTGGACTTCAAACTGTATCCAGTATATTATAGGTTAGGCATATAGAACCTAGTAATACTCCGTTGCCTACTTTCCGCCGAGTATATGAGACAATGCGTTTTGAGAGGCGAAACTTAATGCTGATAAGCCGTTACATAAGATTTTTTTTCGTTTTTCAATCACAAAATTTGTAAATACACACTCATATATACACTCACCAATTGCCATTCCATCAGTAAAATTATGGAGTCCATCGCCCATGATGACCATCCACGCGACGGACGACATGGAGGAGGGCGGCGCGTGCACGTGGCCGTGCGCGTGCGAGTGCCCGTGGTGTGCTCTAGAATGTTCTCTGGAAATAAGGAGACAATAGGTGACATGAAAAAAAAACTAAAATAATCATAAATCAAAAAAAAACAAAATAAAATTTTACTATTACATGGACTTGATCATACAAGTACAGGTGAGCTCTAGAATGTTCTCTGGAGAAGACAATATGTAAAATAAAAGGTCAAAAATAGTTCAGTGTTGGGAATAGAATGATTATATTTAAATTATCTTCATTTATCCCCTTTGAGAGAGAGAGGCGATGAGTTCCTCAACACGCAATGTTTCAAACAATTGTATATACATTTCAAGTTGCCAAATCAATAGCCGATTAGATAATATATCTCATAAGTAGTGTACAATTTGGTTCTGTCAGAAATGTATGTTCGTATAACAATGTGTATAAATGATTTTTCAAATCAAAATCAGCTTCACGCTGTATCCCGCACACAGCAGGGTAGGCAGAGGGAATCTAGTGTTAAGACACTCCGTGTCCCACTTTCTACCGGATTCTAGAGGCATTGCGTGTTGAGTGGCAGAACTCAACGCCGCGATAAAATTATTTTTCTTCTATTTATATATCGTTATAAAATACTTACCTAAGTATAACAGTGTAGCTATCACCATCTTTCAAATCTTTCGCATTTTCATCCTTGTGCTTAATATTATTCATTTCTACAACCGCTGGTGTTGATTCTGCTTTTAAAAGCCAGTCTTTAGCTGTCGGCTCATTGTCTTTACCGTCACGATTAAGAGCATTTGACGAGACTACACTAACTGAATTATTATGATTTTTAGCTGGTTTAGGGCTTGGTGGTAGACCATCTCTTAAGTGATGATCATCGTGTGTATCTGTATCTATCTCGTCATAGCAATATGGATATTCTGAATATTTATGTTTACATGTTTTCGTTGTGGGATCGCCCTTATCGTCTCTTTTGAATATTTTCAATAGAGAATTAGATGTAGTGTTCGTTATTGGTGCTTTGGACCCATCCGAGCATCCTCCAACTGTTTCGTCTTTAAGAACTCTTACTCTTGAGGGTAATTTGTCATCTTCCAACTTTTGGCGACGTTTACGCCATTCTACTACTACAGTCAGTCCTTTTTCCGTGAAATAAAAGAATACTACACCTAACATAGCTGCTAAGCCCTTCCACATTCCATCATCATGGGATACACGAACTTCTAAAGCATTTTCATCATGATCGTGCTCTGAAGGGCTCATCGCATGTGGCATAAGATGCAGTAAGGCATCTCCACAAAGTGTTCCTACAGCTAAAGCTACTAAAAATTGTAGTAAGTGATTATAATACGTTTTATGCATAATTGGTATGACTGCTACACCTAACAGACCACACGCACTGATTGCTGTTATACTCAAAGACGAGTATAACCATACGGCAAACATATTTTTCGAGTATGCATTCTCTTTTTCGGAAAACTTTTCCATACTTCTACTTTGTAGATATGATTCTTTTACACAGCCGCCTCTCTCTATTGAGGTGTTGGCTAGTTTTTGATATAATAGGATGGGGCATAATGCCTGTAAGGTTCCCTGTGATATGAGACCTTCGGAGTCATGATCGTGATCATCATGATCTTGACCGTGATCGTGAGGTTTTAATCGAGTATTGACTGTTGTGACAAGTTCCGCGCTGCTTACACACTGCAATGAAAATATTTACAATTACGCTAGTATAATGATTGTAAATTATTATTTATATTAATAGCGGTGGAAATGATTCATAATTTGCTATTAATACTGTACGGTAGAAATATTAAAAGATAGATTTAGGTGATCGAAGTAATAACATAAAGATATTAATAATTAAGACATGATGACATGAATTGCTGCATTTTGTTTAAGATTAGGGAAACATGTAGGTATAGCTTCACGCTGTATCCCGCACACAGCAGGGTAGGCAGAGGGAACCTAATGTTAAGACACTCCGTTCCCCACTTTTCGCCAATTTCTAGAGGCATTGCGTTCAACACGCGTGGCGGAACTCAACGCCGCGCTTTCCCCTCGACACCAGAGCGAAGAAATGAAAATATAAATGTAAATAAATATTTCATCTCCTCGAGTGGGAATCAAACCCACAACCACTCGATTTACAGGCACACTTTGTGCCCCTGCGCCACGACTGGCCTCAAATAATGCATAATTTAATAATATTCCAGTTATCCTACACAAGTATTTCAATAATGTAGAACTATTATCATAAATCCATACATCTCCACTATTCAAACACACTTACATTAACAACATCTTCTTTAACACCACTTTGGCCATAAATATAATCTTTATTCTCAATTTTCTGTATACCACCCTCAGTCAACTTGTGTAGATCCAAGCCCTCTAGCATCCTATTGAAACCTGTCAAATTCATCGTCATGGACCCAGCATCACCGTACAATCTAAAAATCTGCTCCACATAAGCATCTGGATTTACATTTCTGACTTCTCTTTTCTGTCTTATTTTTTGTAATTTCTGTTGATATCTTAGTTTCGATTCTATACTTCGTTTTTCAAGGTGTATAGGAATTTGGTCAATTTGTAGAGATGGTTCAAATGATTTGATATCTTCTTTGAGTTTAATGTGTGAGCCGCAGGTGTGAGCTGCACACAGCAGGCAAAACATGCACACAGTGACCAAATGGTGAGACATATTGGTTGTTGCTTTCTATCCAGGGTCAGGATTGCTGGCTCATATCTTGTTGGATCTGTGGACAAATGAAAAAAAAATATATAATCACAAATTTAAAATCATACGACATTACAGACGAATCTTAGTTAACTTAATCATAGAAAGAAATAACCAAACATAATTGGGAGTTAAGTTTAATTGCCGATATTATTAAAAATAATAAATAAATTTTTAAACAACCAAAAATATCTTGGATAATTTCTTATTTTTAGGGCAAAATTAGGTAACGCTATTGAACAAGAAAAATTTTTTATAGCTAAAATTCAACAAATTATGAGCATTATGTATGTAGATAAACGTGATGTAACAACCAAGTAATCGAACCTACGAGCAAGGACAGATAACTAACAAATGGACTTATTACTTATTAAATTAAATAGGAAAATTGTGATTGTCTACATATATCAGGGTTATTTGCTTCTCCATACGTTTTCCGCGTACCGACCCTCGGTCAGCCTTTGATTGTTAGATTATATATCATCCAACTACTAATTAGTTCGTTTTTCCGCTTCACATACTTGTGTTACTATAATTAATTATAATTATAATAATACAACAGGCGAATGTTCGAGAGAGCTAGTATACAAAGTTCATTTTAGCTTCATGCTGTATCTAGCACTAGCGGCCCACTCGCGGCTTCGCCCGCAAGTCACCTATAATACAAAAGTATTATGCTGCATTTGCCAACAGATTAATACATTCAATAATGAACTCGACGTGGCTGTAAGATAGGACGTCATCGGCGGCAAGGGCGCCCGCCGCGCCCTTGAAAAGAAAGTAAATCGGACCAGTAGATCCAGAGATCTTAGCGTTTAAGCAAACAAACTCTTCCACTTTATTATATTAGCATAGATTTAGCAAGGTAAGCTAAGATACTAACCCACGCATCGTTCAATTTTGGGTCATTGAGTGTTGAGTGACGGAACTCAATAACGCGCTTTGTCTTCTCACCACAGAACGAAGATAAATAATTTCTTTTAAAATTATCTTGTTATGTACACACATACTAAATTTGAATATAAAAAAAAAATGGTAGTGAAATTGAACCGACTACCACCGCATCAAAAACAAAAAAAAATATCTATAGGAAAATCAATGAATTTGCATAAAAATAATTTCTATTTATTACAAATAAACTAACAAACAAAGTAACCTTACTTAATAAAACCTAAAAAACCACTCAGATCATCAAACCCGCGCTAGCAGTGGACGTTTTTTATACCGACCTTGAGCCACTTAACCGTTGGTCATTCATGTGACGAATCTATTAAATCTCTTCAACGGAAAGATTACACTCCGTTTAGCAACAGATTATGAAAGCGATTATAAATGTTTTTTTTTATAAGTTCACGCTTTATCCCATACATTACAGAATACGGAACCTTGTGGTAAGACACTGCATCCTATATTTTGATATATTTTATTTTACTGGGAAATTTTGAGTACCACCAATCCAATTACTGTTGGAAATACTTTACCCGATACGAACAAATTCGTTCGTTCTTCAAAATCTTAACACCAAATAAAACAAAACAATAAATCGATCAATAAATAAATAATAATCAAGGCCGAGCCACCTTAAAATCTTTTTACAGACTGACAAATGAAATGGTGTAAACCATACAAAAATTTCCTTAAAAAAAAACAAAGTCATTAGGTTCCAAGTGGCATGTAACCAACGACAATCGATTACTTATGCCCGACGATTGGTCGTTCGTTCTATTCATTGATTTGATGAAAGACGGCCATTTGACGCGACATAATAACGTCTGTTCGTTATTCCGTTAAATATTAACGAATAAATATTATCAGTTATTAACTTTTATAATAAAATGGTATGTACATAACATTTATTGCCTGATAAATGCGACGATTTTGAGTTAAACCATTAAAAGATTATAAATAATATTGAGAATAGGCGGCGTTGAGTTACGTTACTTGGTACCTACTCAAGAGGAGGTTAGTATCTGAATTTAGGCCTATCCGGGCTAGATACAACGTGAAGTTGGAAACAAATTATTTTAGCATAAATACTTAGAAAAAATATTCATTTTTGCTGAATTGCAATTTAGAGCTCCAAATTTCCTACTTTTTTTTTTAAATATTAGTGTGAAGTTAAAACATAACTATGTAAAGTTAAATTTTGAACTCTCAACTTCGACTTAACCGCGATATCGCCGATGCTAGTTAAAAATAAACTCGCGTGACTTAACATGTTTTTGGATGTGAAGATAGGAGTTAAATAGCTTACTCTATTCTAACATACCTTCTTTTGATATCTTTTAATGAAACAACCTAGGTTTAAATTTTATTTTCTTAGTTCTCTCTATATTTATCACTATAAAACTCTTTAGTGAGTTACTGACAGACAACGCACATGCGCTACGCAGCGTAGAGCGCTAAAATTTGTCAAGGTTCCTGGAGCAGTACAGAGGAGCACTACGAAAGCTTTTCCAAAAATTTCTACAGGATCAGTTCCTGTAATTTTACGTTTTACCTAACATAAGGCCGTCGTGGCACAGTGGCACAAGCGTGTGACTGTAACGCAACGGTGGTGGGTTCGATTCCCACTCGGGGGAATTATTATTAATAACATTTTTTCGCTGATACCCACCCTGCTGCAGGATAGGATAAAGTATGAAGCTGGAAAACAAAACATATAGTCCACGTAATCTGTGTCCCGCAATATAGAGGTTATGAAGAGAGAATCTAATGATAAGACACTCCGTTCTCTACTTTCAGCCTAATTCTCAAGACATACATCTATCAAAGCACCCTATCCTTCCCACCTTCGCTGTAATCAAACATAATATATCATCGCATAAAAGCGTGTAAAAATCCAGTTTGCACAGTTTAGTAGGACAAACAAACAAACATTTATCGATTTCCTGCTGTAATCACGATATATACGAGTAAATAGAGTGCAAATATATGTATATATTTTAAAAAATATTTGTTAACTGATAAAAGTGATTGCAAAACTATTGTCGATATATTATTAGGCAATCTAAGTAAATATGGTAGCGGATATTATGTCTGTGCGACGAGTTGCTGAAAATTGTACTGGCTACACTTTTATAGTGTATTTTCGCCGAAATGTGTGCTAGTCGTGGCGCAGCGGCACGAGGTGTGACTGTAAAACCTACTGGCTGTGGGTTCGATCCCCACTCGAGGAGATGATATATTTACTTAAATTTATATTTCCATTTCTTCGCTCTGGTGAAGGTCTGGCTCTGGTAAAGCGCGGCGTTGAGTTCTGCCACTCAACACGCAATGCCTCCAGAATTGGTCAGAAAGTGGGGAACGGAGTGTCTTAGCACTAGGTTCCCTCTGCCTACCCTGCTGTGTGCGGGATACAGTGTGAAGTTGATTTGATTTGATTTCGCCGAAACTTCGCACTGTACAGAACCTGCAGAGTTTCGGAGACTGAGGCGCGTATTTATAAACTGCTCTCAACTCTGAAATCGATCTTGAGATGCTGTTATAAATTATAATCTAAGAATGAAAACAACACCTCAAGATCAAGAAGATAGCATAGGATTTCCTGAAATTTATACGGAAACGGGAAAATATTACTGGGCGGATTTCGATGAAACTTGGACTGTTACTCTAAATTGGAATATATGATTTCCAAATGTATTTTAGTTTCCTTGAAATTTGTGGACGAACATACAAATACACTTGTGAAATTATACGTGTTTGGAACCGTAAAAAGTTAAATCATACTCAAATATTATAGATTAGGAGGCTAAAGTTATTGATGTTTCCCTAACTTTACATTTCATTTATTATCCTGTCCGTTTCTTAGATTGATATAAATATAAAAAAAATTGGTACACGTAGATCTTTCAAGTTACGCAACAGATTTTAGACGAGAGAGAGAGAGAGAGAGAGAGAGAGAGAGAGAGAAAGAGAGAGAGAGAGAGAGAGAGAGAAGAGTAGAAGACGAGTAGTAGTTAGAGTGAAGCCAAAATATGTATAATTGACACAAACGAAGCCGCGTGAAAACTGTAAGCTTGTGTAACAAAAACAACAACATCCACTGGGCTTGTTTTCGATAAAAACGATGATAACATCGTCAATAAAATAGTACCTACTTACGTTTGTTTTCGTTTCGCATTTCGGCAAACCTGTGGATTGCAGACGAATGCCTACTTTTACTCGACTGTGCGGTCAATTAGAAGAGTTGTGTATGACAGATCGACACGATTAACGTGATTTTATATAGCCTATTCCTCGATAAATGGTCTATCTAACATACAAATAATTTTTCAATTCGAACCGGCAGTTACTAAGATTACCGTGTCAAACCAAACAAACTGTTAGGCCTTATAATATTATCATAGATGAGCGTTGCAAGATATTGTCTCGGGGAAATGGGGTATTTTTATGTCTGGAATTGTTAGTAAAATAAAAACAGTTTCATACTGAATCCCGCATATAGCAGAGTAGATAGAGGGAAGCTAGTGTTAAGACACTCCTTCCCCCACTTTCCACTGAATTTAAGGCGAAAAATCGGAACGTCTTTTGAGACATTGTGTCTTGAATTGCGGAACTCAACTACGCGTTTTTGTCTACCAAACAAGGGAAAATGAAATAATTTAAATGTAATCATACCGTCAAGTGGGTATCGAACTCACAAACATCGTGTTTACAGTCGAACCGTAGCACACGCCGGCCTCAATTTTTTAAGGCCTCTTCACAATAAACAAAGGAAGAAAAAAAAATAATCTTATAATACTCATATACTACTTGTATATTGATAACGTTTGTTTTATCTTGTTAGATATGATTCTAACGAATTACGCCCTAGAAGCCTGCGTCGCGCGTTACAGAATATATGTCGTACGCTAAATTAATGTGCACGCTACTCTTAAAATTGTTTTACTTGATATGTTATTTTGTAAAAGTTAATTCAATTCCCGCGTGACGTAAATGTACTTAGTAATAATATATAAGTATATAAATAAATGGAAAAAAAACTGGTTGGGTGCGAGTCGGACTCGTCTATCGAGAGTTCAGAACAAATTTCGGTACTTAAGTACGGATTATGAAGGAAATGGATAACTTTCTTTTCAGGGACAGAGTACCCTCTTCCCTCCCCACCGGTGTCGCTGTAAAAGCCAATAGGGCTAACAGCAATAACCTCAAGATCGAAAAAAAATGGATATGGATATGAATTATAAAATTAATTAAACTTAAGTTTGCAAGTTTATGTTCTTATTAATTCTATCTTAATAATATTATCTTATCTACAATTATAGGTTTGTAACAGTTTTTATTTGTAACTTAATTATTTTGACGTTTTCCTTTATTTGTACTGAAAGTTCTCACTTCTTTTAAAATTTAAAAACTGTTGGTTCACGAGGCATAAACGCTGGTAACTTTTGATTGTGGTGATTTAGAACCTTGATTTTTACTGTTTCAAGGGACCGTAGACTAGAATACATCAGTTTCAGCTTGATATCTCTATGAAATCTCGGGATACAAAGACAACAAAGTGACGCTATGATGGTGTCGTTTTTTCCTTGTAAGATACGGAACCTTATTATTTATCATATATTAGACTATTAGTGTAAAATGGCCTAGAATTTTCTAGAATAGTAAGTAACCTAGACAGATTTTGATTTGGCTCTAACTTTTTATTGACACGAGCCAAGACAGACCGACAAAGTGCCAAATGACTGTACATTTAAAATTAAGCATAGAAATGCGCAATAAATTATTGTAATTATTGAAAAATGAACTTTAAGACATTAAAATAAGGCTTTTATTGCCATAAACCTTATTTAAGTTGTGTCATTTGAAATTAAACTTTAAGTCTACTTACTTATGGTCTACTTTTAAATATTCTAGCTGTTTTAAAATATAAACCAGACTGTTATAATTTGTACGTCAGAGGTCGTGAATTTGATTTTCGATTGTGTATAAATTTCAATTGGTACCGCTATTTGTATTCAATTGGAAGCAATTAAAAAAGTTAGATATCAATAGTGTCTAAGTTATAAAGAGTGTCTAGACTAGACAGCAGTTCGTTTCATCCGAGTTAACCAAATAAAATATATTTCTTTCAATAAAGGCAGAGAGAACCTAGTGTTAAGACACTCCGTTTTCCACTTTCAACCCAATTTTCTAAACATTGCCTGTTAAGTGGCGGTACTAAACGCCGTTGTGCTTTGTAGAAAATATAGACGTTATTCTAAAAATAAAACACTGAAACATTTTATCTCTTTGTATGTAAGCCTCATGTCAGCTTCACTTAGTAATGCAATGTTTTGCTTCAGTCGAAATCGAACCTTATATCTACAGAATACGGTACATATTATAAAGCTACAGTTAATTGTATTACGCCACAGCTATTTTGGTATCGTGTAACGAATAACGAAATGTAACACGTTAAACGACTAACGTTACAGACGTCTTTATTTACTTTCTACTTGAGAACCTATGGATATAATCCGATCTCCAATTTTGACTATTTTAGTGTTATTGCGTGCACCAGGCCATACAAGGTTATATCAGCGGCTTCGCCTGCATAAGAGTTCGCTTCTTTAAAAAGACCTAAGAATTGCGTATGACACGTGACACATTCTGAGCGTCCTATGTAACTCTGACCGCAGGTACGATACGTTGGGTTACATGGAAACGATTAACGTGATGTAAGACAGCCTTCGTCGATAAATCGACTATCTTACACAAAAGGATTTTTTCAATATTTCATAAGATTAGCGATCAATTGAAAAGCTGTAACGATTTTAGTAGAACTGAGCCTACTATTTGTAATAGCATTCCGGATCTAACCTACTTTCTATAATAAATATTTAAATATCTTTTATAATAATGAAAATATGGACATAATTATTTAACGCTGCACTGAAAGACGTGTTTAAGTTGATGGAGTAGAACCGGCATGGTATTAACTTCAACGGCGAAAACCTAACAAACCTTCGATTTTCCGATGACATAGTAAACTTGGGGGGGTCCCTGGACGAACTGAGTAATACCTTAGGGGACCTCTTTAACGCCTCACAACAGGTGGGTCTTAAGATGAACATGGAAAAGACAAAGATCATGTCTAACGTACCCATACCGGTCATTGTTGAAGGCGTAACATAGTCTGGCAGTTGTTGACGAGTACATCTGCATGGGACAAGTGATCCGAATGGGTGAGTCCAACTTTCAGGACAATGTTCGGGACACTACAAAATATATTTTCGTCTTGTATATCTCAGTGCTTGAACTTAAAGAAAAGAAAACCTGAGTCCTGGTCCTTCACCGCAAGCCTTATCCACAGGCTCAAAGTAGCTCAACGAGTGACAAAGTAGCTCAACGAGTGACAAAGTAGCTCAACGAGCGATGGAGAAAGTGCTACGCTTGGTATTTCATATCGTCAGGAGGACCGACAAACGGGAACGGAGAAGAAAGGTCCTCAAACGGTGACCACGTCTCGGCAAAATGAGCACAGGGCGCCCTCCAACTAGGTGGACCGACGGAAGGAATCTGCTTCAAAGACCTAAGTCCAGCAGTGGACTTTGAATGGGATACATGTTTACATTTACTGAACCTGAGGCCGCCGTAGCGCAGGAGCACAAGCGTGCGACTGCAATCACGACGGTTCTGTGTTCGATCCCCACTCGGAGGAATGACACATTTTAGATTTTCATTTTTTCTTTGTGGTAACCAGGCGAATTGAATTCGCATTTCAAGAAATTGACAGAATGTGGTGAACGCAAGTGTTTGAGTGGGGAACGGAGTGTTTTAACACTAGGTTTCCAGGTACTCTCTTCCTATCCTGCTATGAATGGGATACAACGTGAAGCTTAAAAAAATACTCAACCTTAAATGTAATATTTTAAAAACCAAATAAAATTTAAAATAATACACTTACAAATAATATCTCTTCATCGTAAATTTGCAACAAAATGAACAGACAGACAAAAAAACGCATGTCCTTCTAGCGATCGATGAACCAAGGCGCTATGGGGCTGTGTAATTTTTTTTGCTTACTTCCTACCACTTATAAACAATCTAAATCAAACCTTGTACCGTCGTTACAAGTATTATGTTACTTTACTTTATCAAATAACGAGGTACAATCCGTTCGTTACCAACAGATGCAACGAAATTTGATATTTAAATGTTTGCATAGACGTTTTATAATGTAACGAACTTAGTTTTAAATAAAGAAAAAATTCTCAGAGCTAATATTATTGTTTAACGATAGGATATTATTGAAAATGTTGCATTAATTTTTTTGTATTATAATATATAAATTTTTAGTAGTAAAGCTGTAGAACATAATTGGAATATCGATGTGTTACCGGCAATCTGTATAATTTAGGTATTTCTATAGAATATCATCTAGGCAATGTATAGAATACCTGTGGCGTCCAGGCAATGTATGAGATATTTTGAACCTAGTGTTAAGACACTACGTCCTCCACTTTCTGCCGAATTCTGGAGGCATTGCGTGTTGAGTGGCAGAACTCAACGCCGCGCTTGTCCTCAACACCAGAGCGAAGAAATTTAAGTAAATATTTCATCTCCTCGAGTGGGGTTCGAACCCACAACCAGTTGGTTTTACAGTCACACTTTGTGCCCCTGCGCCACGACCTGGCCTGGCCTCAACTCAACTGGCCTAGTGTCTTATACTTTTTTATTATTTCTTTTTTCTTCATCCAATCTTAAAATCTATGAAGGCACAAAGTCGAATGCATAGCCAAGTATATGTATGATAATAAAAATGTAAACATCTGTAAAACATTTAGTTAAGAGCAAAACAAAGTACAGTGCAGATTTACAATGCAAATTATTGCGTATAATTTTCATGACATAACAATGGTGATATCATATATAAATACATATTTAATTTATTGCCAGATAAATAAAAGGGAAATTAAAGTTTAATATAATGATACATTTAATTATAATTATAACTTACAGTTATAATAAAATTACACATAAAAAAGCAAGGTGGTATAGGGAACCTAGTGTTGAGATACTCCATTTTCCGCAAAATTTTCGAGACATTATGTATTAAGTAACAGAATTCAAATAATATTAAAATAATTACCTAAATACATAGTCAGTTATGTAAATTCTGTAACTTAAAAATGATTCTAAAGATCTTGCCACTGCAAAAAGCTTCGCTTTTTTACCTCCGATTTTTGTTATTATATGTATATGTGTATAATATGTATGCATAATAACTATTTAAGAAACATAAGAGTGTTTCACTGAATAAATTTAAGTAGTAATAAAGACAATTAATTCCTCTTCATTGTTGTTATTAATCTGCTTACATTATAGAAAATTATATAAATTTTCCTTAAGATTTTTTTATTATATAGTTACACTACAATTATATACAATTTGTCATATGATTACTTATTTTAGTTCAGTAACAATAATTATTTGGCTCAAAAAGCAAAACATTAAGAGGTTTATTGAATAAAAACTACTAATAAATTTGTTAACACGAGTTTTGACTTTTTAATTTTTTTAATTTAGCAGAAAATCTTTAATAGACATTAACGTTTTTATTCAAAATGTCTGTAAAATATATTTAAAAAATCTTAATATATTATAATTACTAAAAAACGTGCAATTAGAAATTTCACCCACAACTAGCTCAGTTTTACATTATAAAAAAAAACAATAAAACTCAAACAACGAACAAAACGAAAAACAAAACACATTACATAACAGATTATAAAATACTTACACGAGGCACTATAACACACGTTCTTTGCCACAAAAATAAACCCAAAAAAAAAGCAACAAAACCACAGAATAAACACAAAAATTAACTTACAACACAGTTGACGTTGGCGTTATTGAATGTATATATATTAAATACTTGAACACTGCGCTCGCGCAACACGATAAGCTATCGCGATAGCCGACGCGCCGTTAGTACGGAACTAACGAGCGTCGTTACGTGGACAGAGCGTAATGATTGCGCAGAAGTGGCGTTGAATGACGATTTTTTATATCTAACTTTGTCAGTCGGTAAGTCTGTTTGTCTATTTTTAATATTAATTGTCATGAATATATGTAAATAATATATAATCGCGTTAGCCGTAGGTAGCTGTAGAGCTAATGAGCGTTGTTACATAGCCATAGTGTAAAGACTGTACAGAAGTGGCGTATAAGAAGTGGCGGATGAATAGTCAGTCTGTCTGTATTTAATGTAATACTTATTTTAGAAAACGTATTTCCTAAGTGTGGAATAACACTTTAAAAATGTTTAAAAAATGTATTTAATGTATTTTTTTAATATTATTATAATAACGTGGCATACAGCGTGAAGCTAAAAAATCTTATATCGATAGCTGCTATGATAACGGAACTAAAGAGCGTCGTTACATGGGCAGAGTGTAATAACTGTACAGAAGTGTCAGTCATTTGTTAGTTTGTATTAAATGATTTTTCTAGAAAAAAATATTTTAATTTGCAATTACTGCCGTTAGGTCGAATTACAGAACGAACGAACGTCGTCAGGTGAACGATACAAAATTTGGACACAGAAGTGGCTTTAAATAGGAGAGAAAAGCCAGTCTACTTTTTTGAATGATGTTTCTCCATAATATTGGCATAAATATATTTTGTGTTGGAAAAAAAACTGTCATGTTAGTCGCCGTTATTATGGTATTAAAAAGCGTTACATGACTATGCAGTGTGTGACTAGCGCAGAAGTGGCATAAAATAACAATTATTCATACTATGACGTACTCAGAAAATATTTGTTTCGTTAAGATAAACGAAATTTTATCACAAATATTTATAGAAGTAAGTCGTAGGTAAATTTATTACTTTTAGCCAAGTCATTTTACAACTACCAAAAATACAAAACAATTAAATTTAAAAATACAAAAGATATAAATTATGACAAACACACGACTTACCTCTCAGAGGTACGGAACGCCTTTCCACAAAATAACTAAATTAGCGTATCTACGTGAATATTCATGACGCGCGACGCTACGCGAGGAAAACCTATCGAGGCTACAGCTTAATATACAGGCCGTGTAACATGGTTATATACGAAGTGATATTTTAGGCGTTGACGATGACATCGTGGCACAATGTTGACGTGAACGTGCGATTGTAATGACTTCGAATTTATTTAATTTTAAAATATTTAATTTCCATTGCCATAGTTTAGGATGAAAAAGGTTTAAAATATGATGATCATTAAGCAACTTATACAATTCAATGAGAATTACGTAATTTTTAAAAAATAATAGGCTGTCTCTAGCCAGCATTACATCACGACCAGTTTAGCGTTGTGGCCTTGAAAGAAACATTAAAATATACATTAGTATAGTATAGAAGGGTTAAAATACATATGTTTTAATACAATGTCCGTAAAATTAAATTTGTTCTGTTGAAAATTTTCATAGCGTATAATTTTGTTTAATGATCTCATTATATTATTGTTTTTTGAATTCCGATAATTAACACGCAATGCCTTCAGAAATCGTCGGACGAACGTCGGGGAACGTAGTGTCTTAACACTGGCTTCCCTCTGTCTACCCTGCTGTGTGCGGGATACAGCGTGAAGCTGATTTTTTTTTATTATCTTAGGTGGATAGTAAGCATCACCGTAAACCAGACTTCATGTTAAAGATGTAAAATTAAAAGAGACTACATACAAGAGCTACATCATCAAGGCACATTTTTCATATATCAGTCAGATACAGCATGAACCTATTTCATTTTTTCTTTAACAGAAAGCGCCTAGTACCTTATACTCCTCTCTGGACTTTTTATCGATATTAAAAGCTGATTATATTTTTGGCGCTTTTACGACGAATCTAACTTCGAAATATTTTATTGTGAGTGTAGGTTTAATACCATTCTAAGTTTTTTAGGGTTTCGTATCATAAAAGGAAAAAAGGAACTCTTATAAGATCACTTTGTTGTTCGTTCGTCTGTCTGTCTGTCAAGAATTTTTATCACAGGAACGCAAAAGATTCAATTTCTACATTTACTTAAAAACAAAGATATGGCCGTTCATCAATTATATCAAAATTAATAGGGTACTTCCAGTTGACCTAGAATTATGAAATTTGGCAGCTAGCATCTACAGATAGTACTAGTCCAGGAAATAATAAAACTATACAATTGTAGTTAAATAAAAAAAATGCTTTAAAAGGGGGGTAAAACTTGGTATTAAAGCCGCTAGTTCAAGTGAGGTATCAGATGAAAGGGCGACGTGAATTCAGAAAAAGTTTGAGGTCCCCAATTTTTGTACCCACGGTGTGCGAGCCCGACTCACGCTTGTCCGGTTTTTATTAAATATATATTTCAGCTTCACATTGTATCCCGCATATGACATGATTGGGTAGAAAGAACCTAGTGTCACGATAGTACTCTGCTCTCCGCTTTCAGTCAGAATTGAAGAGATTATGTGTTGAGTGTCGGTACTAAATGCCGCGTTATATTTTGCCTGCGCAGGGAAGTTAAAATAACAAACATATTAATTCCGCGGCTGGGAATCGTACTTCCAACCATCCCATACGGTTGATGGCCTTTCCTTGGTTTGATTTAAACTAGACTATTAAACTGAGGTTACATAAAGATTATATCTAAGAAAATTATCACAGATTTTATCTAAACGTGAATAAATATAGCTATTTAAAATCAGTGTTTTATCAGTAGATAACGAGATATTTATTAAAGTATTAACTAACTATTACATTTAAATGGTAAAACAAACAGAAATGTTATTTCTAAAGAATATTAAATATATTTGGTTTAAAAAAACCACCGATAGTTCCGCACCAATTTCAAGATTGTAGGTCCACGAGTTTTCACGTTTTCTGAAAGTCAACCTTAATTTAACCAGAGCCCTTTCATCTGATACCTCGTTCGAACTAGCCATTACTACCAATTTTTGGCCCCGTTTTAAGTATTATTTTTTAGGATTTAACCACAAATGTATAGTATTCAGATTTTTTCTTGAACTATTATAGTATATATAAGTAAATGCTAGAATTATGAAATTTGGCTGCTCAACCTAAAAACCTAAGAACCCTAAAAATTTACAAACTTCAGTTTGCGGGTATAGCGTAAGTACATAAGTATATAAGTTTGTAGTAGTTTTTATCCTTAATATTAACTTCCATTTTTCGGAATTTTTCCTTAATTTGTACTGAAGTTTTCACTTCTTGAGAAATTTCATAATAGGTCTACGAGAAATATCCTATTGGTTTTGATTACGCAGCAAATAAACTTGACTAACATAAATTTGCAGTATACACACATTTGTACGATATGGGCTACAAATTGATTATTGTAATTTTTTTCTATGAAATACCTATAAACCTTAAGCTTCGTCCGCATTTTCAAATGGATAAATAATCAAGAGTTGTGTATAATATATTCAAATTTTCCAAGATAACTGTTATAGCAGGTACGGTAACATCGGAACGTTTAACGTTTATAGTTCTAACCATGCTTGAAAAATAGACAAAAGGAACTTTTTACTTTGAATCAGTAATTTATAATATATTTCTTTTCAATTCGCAGGAAAGTAGGGGAACGCAGTGTCTTAACACTAGATTTCCTCCGCCTACGCTCATGCGTGCGGGATACAGCGTCAATCTGATTTATTTTTGATTTATGAGATAAACGCATTCAAACAAGCGAAGTCTTTAGCTTTATTATATAATATTAGTTATAAGTTTAGATAAATAACAAACCCAGGTGCTCAAAAAGATTTTGGCGTAACGCCAGCGATTGGTCGCCTTGCTAGTGCAGATAATTGTGGGTTCGACGTCCGTCAGGGGCAATGTACCGATGGCAATGAACATGAATAGGTTTTTTTGTTCATTTATTTCAAGATTTCTTGAAGTTTCGTTAGTTAAAAATTTGCTTGGACATTTAAAAGTAACAATTTCTTAAATTTTTTATTAAATAACTGGTTCGTTGTATAATTTTAGCGTCTTCAGTTTTTTTTTATTACAAACGAAAAACCATTTTTAGAAGATAAGTAGTGAATTAGTATAAGGTTTTGCCCTGTGTTCAAATAGAAATATGTAACTAAAGGTTGTGTATAACATACGACACATTTTAAGTGTCCGATGTGACTATGACTGCGTGTGCATTGCGTTAAACACAAAAATGATCTTTCAATTGCAACCAGTCGTTCCTGAGATAAGCGCGTTCTGCGAAGCTAACTCTTCAACTTTTTAACAAAAGTATGAATAAATAATTAATTTTGTGGTATTCCAACCCATGACGTAGCTCTCAACTGCGCCATTAAGTTGAAAAAAAGACACTGTATTGTTTTTCATTCCTCATATTCTTAGAATCAAAATCTGATGATTCGATGAAATTGTATATTCTCTTTAACATTTAAAAGTAAAAACAAAACACGTGTTGTATCTTGTAATTTGATTTACAATAACATTAACGAATGCATGCGAGTTTGTCTGTGCCGATTTCATATTTCGCTTATTTGGTGTATATGAAATATAATTTCAGAATATAATAAATATTTTAAAAATCACTAAAACGATGGTATAATAGGAACTACCACGTAATTCAACACAAAAATGACTAACAGAAATTATATGGATTGTTAATTTATAATCATTAATCCATACCTATATTATAAATTCGAAAGTAACTCTGTCTGTCTGTCTGTGCCGCAATCAGGGCCAAACCGCTAATTCAATTGTAATAAAATACTCATACAGAGATACTTGAGGGTCTTCGGATGAACATAGCTTACTTTTTTTTCTTACATTTGTAATATTGTCGATATATACTAATATATTAAAATATTTTTCAATTTGACAGGCAATTTATTCCGCCATGTTAATAACAACCGACCGTTGCTAAGCAACGGTTTGCAAAGTTTATTTGTTGTTATAAGCAAACGTCACCCAAAATGAGCTTGCTTAACGCATACATGGCGTGCGCCGACTCAACCTTATGAGATACATAAAAATAATGTTTTACAAAAATATTGTCCTTTAAATAATGTTTAAAAAAGTCCGCGATACACATACCATATTTATCTCTGAAGCTTGAGCAAAGTAACACAGTAACAACAAGTAACCATTTTAATTAATTTACTTTATATTTATCGGGTTTTTGTTGTATGTATTTTCTATAATTTGATATTGATCCTTATGAAAATGAATATAATAGTCACTTTTAGCATTTCATCTAGATTGAAATTATAGTTCACTGTATAACATTCTAATAAATAATTAAGGAGATGTCACTGATTCGAAATAACCTAGCATACGACCGGCATAGTATGACCGACGCGAACGGGCAGATGACTTTGACGGTTTTGTAAATTTTCATACATTTTCGAACTACTGTTAATTTTTATGTAATTATTTGCTGTTTATAATTAATTTATACTTTTCTTTGGTTCTTCGCTTATTCGAGGAGCAGATTAGTTAGATTTTCATAAATTTCTTGGTGTGGTGTAAGTTGCGGCCCTGCGCGGCATCGGTGTAATATTATTTAAGTATTAAGGAGAGAATTGTTGGTTATTTCATCTTGGTTGGATGGTTATCTATACCGTTGTTATACACTTAATAAATTGTGGTTTTAGTTTTCTGGGATTTTATTTGATATTGCTCGCAAAACTTATCATATTTAATGTAAAAAGGACTTTAGTTATTTCATATAGTATCTATGTACGCGCGCAAGGAAAACGAGTAAAAAGATTTTTCCCGGGTAAATCAGTAAAATCGATCACTGAAAGTCCAATAAAAATTAGTTCAGTTATTCTGGATATTAGCTCGGGGAAATAGAAAGACAGAAAGAGATAAAATTATTAATAATGTAGCTGGTTTTGTTTAGTTTTTTATTAATATTTTACTATGGTTACGTTTACTTATATTTTTTTTTTATTTAAATTAGTTCCATATTTTCACAAACAATTTCCTAAATATATCTATAAGCATTCGTAAAGTTTAAGCGGGCGAAGCCGCGTCCGGGTCCGCTAGTTATAATATAAATTAACAATCCAGAAACTGGTCTTAATACGATGGGCGAATGGACAAAACTGCTGTTGATCTGAAATAGTATTTACTATGTCACCGGGCAGGAAGCGACGAGAGTAGCTCGCCCCGTGAAAAAACACGAGCTCTGGTGGAAGCTCGAGAAGTAAAATCACAAAGGAACAACACTTAATAAAGGAACGTGTACGAAAATTAGAAGGATGCACTTTACTGCTAAAAGTAGCGTCCCTTTAGTCAAATTGTTTTGCGTCAAAATCATTGAATTCTGAGGTTTATTCATTTTATTTACATAGGTGAGGTTTATTCATTTATCTACATATCATATATGTATTGTAATATCTCAAAATCTAAATATAGCTATCAGCCAACGTACACTTTTGAATCGACAAGTCACATAAAAGTGTAAATAACTCACCTATAATATAAAAATCCGATATCGCTAACAAATCCAACTTATATAGAACTTAACAAACAACTTATCGCGATAACTATCATCAAACAATTGAATAAAATCATCAAGAAACAACACTTTATAAAGGAAAATACACAAAAATCTTACGGAAGTAGGAAGAATGCGTTTTTCTGCTAACCGTAGCGCACCATTACAAGCACTTCTTAAGTCAACTTACACAAAAATGTACAAAACTTACCTAATAAACAAAAATCCGATATCGCTAGCAAATCCAAATAACATAGAATTGATTAAACAACTTATCGGGATGACGATCATCCCACAACTGAATAAAGTCATCAAGAAACAACACTTTATAAAGGAAAATGCACGAAAATCTTACGGAAGTAGGAAGGATACTTTAGGTTTTTCTACTAACTGTAGCGCACCATTAGTCAAATTGTTTGGCGGCGGATTATATATTTTTTACTTTAACAATTAAAATAACAAAGAATAAAGTTGATCTGTGATTTCTTTATCAATTGGATTTTGTAAAAAAATATTTATATTCTGTGCCTTTAAAAAAACAATTATCGCTTAATTGTAATAATACAATAGTGTCTCGTATTTCTTACTAATAAAAGAAAATGCTCAGTGAACTGAGAGAATTTTCAAGCACGTAGAATTAAAAAAAAATGTTGACTGCTATAAATTAATAATTTTTTTGTGCCACTTCTACGATCTGGTGTGAATGCGGCGTTGAATTCTGTCTTTGAATACGTAGTACATATATCTTTTTAACCTTTTTTATATTGAAGATACCCTTTTAGGAGTACATCGCTCGAGTGGACTCATGGACTTTCAGGTGAAGGCAGTCTACAATACCCATTAAAATATAGTGCTACCACTGGGTGATCTAGGATGCCAAGGAATTTTCCGTAGGGGCTCTCTGCCTACTTTGCAATACCTTAAATAGATTTGAACTAACAACCACAATACATCACCGATCAATACGTAAACAAGAGTAAATGGAAAATACCATATGATTCTCTGAACAATAGCGTACTTAACGTAAAACTAATAATGTAATAAAATAAATTGATTATTTCCACTGCTTATTATGCAATTACTATTATAAGAGAGTAAAATGACGTATCATTTTACTCTTTTACAGTTTTGCACTTTGTTAAGGGAAGAGGTTAACATTGTATTATTGTAGTAAATATTAAAATTATAAATTTATAGAAAAAATCTGTTGAGTTTGTCTCGTTTGACTCTTCTAAACAGAACTGCCTTCCGAACTAGTGGTGAACATAGTGTTAAGACCCTCCGTTCCCATTGAGACACATCTGTTCCCCATTTTCCGCCGAATTGATGGCCTCATGTATGTACACAGGCAAAGTTGAAAATTGGTATATAGTTAGTTCAGGGAGTTTTGGGAAGCACTAACAGCATTGCTGGAAATCATGCAGCCTATGGAAATGTGAAATAGGGGGCTATTTGGTTTTACATTAGAACACTAATATTATACATATTATATTATGCAGTCCACGTCCACGCAGGCAAAGCCACGAGCTGAACACTAGCTGCGTAATGAAAACAAAATTATTAGCACTAATATGCCCATCGCTCAACAAACAAAGGCTATTTTAATTAAAATATTTGTTCCGTACATTATTTTCTTAATTAGGTAGTTTTGCTTTTGAATAACACACAAGAATTCTATTCGAGAGGTTCTTTAAGGTAGAGTATTATTAACTTAATTTTAGTTTTTGGCTATTTTCGTTGAAATTTTCATTTAAATTTAATTGAGGCCATCGTGTAGAAGTGGACAGCATATTAATGTTCACGTGATAGTTGTCGATTCGATCGCCAGCACGCCATTTTAATTACTTTAATATTTCCGCTGTGCTAAGACAAGGCACGGAGTTGATTTCCACCATTCAACGCAGAA
The DNA here is from genome assembly GCA_013403705.1 of Heliconius hermathena. NCBI lineage: Eukaryota > Metazoa > Arthropoda > Insecta > Lepidoptera > Nymphalidae > Heliconius > Heliconius hermathena. The sequence goes on from JAAIXJ010000048.1 coordinate 392,388, forward strand.
TATCTCGACGTTCGGCTGAAAGGAGTGTTGAACGAAGAACGGGGAAGTACAAACATCTATTTGTTCATAATTTCAATATACAAATGGTAGAGACAAGTACTTACATCGTACTCTATAGTAGAAGCCACGTTGTTCATTTGAGTTAATATATAATACTTTAATAATTTGTAGGTACTAATATAATAAAGAGGCCGTCGCAGCGCAGGGACACAAGGGTCTGACTGTAACACGACGGTTGCTGGTTCGACCCCCACTCGAGAGAATGAATTATTATAATATAATATTTATTTATATTTTAATTTTTTTTCTCTGGCACCAAGTCAAAAGCCCGACGACGAATGCATCGAAAAATTCTGTGAAAGTGGGGAACGGAGAGTCTTGACATTAGGTTCCTTCTGCTTAACCTGCTGTGTATGGAATGTAGCGTGAAGCTGATTTGATTTACTAATATAATGGACCAGTGGTTCGAATAGAATCTTTGTCGGGATAGTTCATTTTTTGAGAAAGGCTATAGGTTATATTAAATAACGTTAATCGTTTTAGTGTACCTTTTGTCATACACAATTCTATGTTATTTCCATCTGACCACGCGGAACCATAGATGAAAGCTAGTTTATGTATATATGCTATTAGTCAGTTTAGCTGGATAATGCGTCACGCAGGTTTCGCTGCCCAACCTCCAGTGTCTCTCACGCAATGGGCGGAAAGTAATGAATCGGATATTATATTAATAGATTGTTAAAATCAAATCAGTATTTACGCTGTATCCCGCACACAGCAGGGTAGGCAGAGGGAAGCAAGTGTTAAGACACTCCGTTCCCCACTTTCCGCCGAATTATGGAGGCGTTGCGTGCTGAGTGGCAGAACTCAACGCCGCGCTTTGCCTCGACACCAGAACGAAGAAATGGAAATATAAATGTAAATAAACATTTCACTTTCTCGAGTGGGGATCGAACTCACAACCAGTCGGTTTTACATTCACACTTTGTGCCTCTGCGCCACGACTGGCCTCATTGGGTGATTGTATTTAAATTGGGTGATTGAATTTAATATTTTCATATAATTTAATCTCTGATAGACAAAACAATGTCCCGAAAAAGTGGACAGCAAGTCGGGATCGGAGTGTCTTAACTTTTAACACCTGGTTTCCCTGCCTGCTCTACTAAGCGGAAAAAACCTGAAGCTGAAAAAAAAAGAAAAAGGCTTTTTTTTCTTTTAATAGTAAAATTGTTACACCATACAGTAACCAAATCAAATCTCAATTTAGAATAGAGATGGTTCTAAAACAAACGAGAGATATATATTAATAAAAATATAAAACTATTTACACACTTTTCTTGTTCTGGAGTATTTCCGTGTGACAAGGATTGTCAAATATTTTGTTTTTAATATGTTACCAGGTACAGTTAAAAAAATATATTTGATTAGATCTTAAAAATAAATAAAAATAAATTAGCTTCACGCTGTATCCCGCACACAGCAGGGTAGGCAGAGGGAACCTAGTGTTAAGACACTCCGTTCCCCACTTTCTGCCGAATATATATGATTAGATCTTATTATATTATTATAATTGTTCAATATGATCTTATCTAATATTTTTTTATATGGACACTTTATTGGAACATTTTTTTGATACAACCACATTTTAAAGTAAAATTATAATATCATTAAGAGTTAACTTAAAAAACTTTAAATCGTAAATAGCTTAACCTTTATACTTTTTATAAAGGTTAGAAAGCTTAGAATGTACTTACATTTTTTTATTCAATATTGTCACTGTATGTAAATTATTATAATTAATAAAATTCAAAAAGAACTTAATAACCAGAGGTTGTCGTGGGCGTGAATGTAGCGCGACGGTTATGGGTTTGATCCCCACTTGAGGGAATAAATTATTAAAATAATTATTAATAAATATTTTAATTTCATTGTTCTGGAACTAAGGAAAAATGGCCGGCTTTGAGTCCGCCACTCAACATGCAATACCTCGAAAAATTCGACGGTAAGTGGTGAACGGAGTACCTGAACACTAGGTTCCCTACGTCTACCCTGCTGTATACGGGTTACAGCGTGTAATAGTAAGAAAAGTAATAATACCGATATTATAAAATTTCTAAACATTTGACAATCTCTGGTGAACACCTACCGAGTGAGTAATTCTGGCAATTCGCCCATTGGGTCGGTGTATAATGTCAATAGTGAATCTGTCTGTTCATTCATTTCTTACGTAAGGTGCATAGTATAGACATATATGTATATATATTTAACAACTCCAACTAAGGTGGTTAGATAAAAACTAGTGTCACGACACTCCATTCTCCGATTTGCGCCGAAGTTGAACAAACAATTTATAGTCGTAGTCCATTTTTTTTTATTATAAAAAAAGTATCTAAATTTTTTATTATATACAAATTTAACCGTAGAACGGTTAAAAGCCGTGACTCTTGGAACCAATCAAACGTGGATATTAAAACTTTTGATTTTTGCAGCTTCATGCTATATCACGCATGGTAGACAGATGAAACCTAGACTCCGTTCTCCGCTATCACTTCAATTTTAACACTAGGTTGACTCTGTCTACCCTGCTTTATGCGGGGTAGCGCCTGTTGGAAACCGTCCAAGTGCTCCGATCACTAGGCCGTACGTTCTCATCAAGCATCATACATCAAAATTTCTATACGAGCGCTTCCAACTTATTTAAGTTGCTAGTCCTTCCTAAGTTTAAAAATATTATAAACAACAACTAATATAATTCGATACATCGCATGCTTATTGGAATACTGACATAACTCGAAAAAGACGATTTTTGGGAAATAGCAAAAGAAGATCGTGTTATGAGGTCTTATCCTCGTTGTTGATGATTTTTATGCAAACTGATTATTAATTGATTATGAATGCTTGTTTTTTTTATAGAATGGTAAGCTATTAATGCGATTTCAATAAAAAAAATAACAGAAACAAATTCTATCTCTTTTAAAAACATGTTATAAAAAGTATGTTTCAAGTTAGGTCATTGTTTTATAAATGTGAAGAAAATATTTTATAATACAAATGTACCATTACTTTCTAAGCCTGTTTCAGTTTAAATAATTCATTAATTATATTAACAAATTAAGTATTTATTCTGTACATGATTTACATGAAGGAAATAAATTTAAAGATTACGTCTGTTTATTCACATTAGCATAAATTATATATTGGTATTTTTTCATTAATAAAAAGACATAAATATAATCATCAATTTATTGCAACACCCATTGACAAGTAACAGATAAAAATAATAAAATTAAGTTATCATTCTTATATACGGAGCAAAAAAATCGCTATTAACAAACGAAAACTTCTAATTTACTTAAAAAAATAAACCTTTTCATATATTTTTGAGCAAAAACCGTCGACAGCGACCTTGATGCTGCGCCCAGTGAGAAAGCTGGTGATCCACTTCCATAAATTCTCGGGAAGCCCATAGGATGGAAGTTTAGCCCGGAGCGCCACATGCCACACTCGATCAAAGACCTTCGCCGTGTCCAAACTAACTGCCAGGCCTTCTCCCTTGCTTTCAATAGCCGCAGCCCAGCGATGGGTAAGGTAAACCAGAAGATCACAGGTTGAGCGACCATGGCGGAAGTCATATTGTCGGTCATTAATCAATCGGTGATCCTTTAGATAAACCAAGAGCTGGCTATTGATAATGCTCTCCATGACTTTTGAGAGCAGGGAGGTGATAGCAATAGGCCTGTAGTTAGATGGATCGGAACTATCGCCTTTCTTTGGGATCGGGTGGATAAGAGCGCTCTTCCATGAGTCTGGGACTACGCCGACTGAGTAAGAGTGCCGAAACAAACGCGTTAGCACCGGTGTCAGCTCAGGAGCACAAGAACGGAGCACTAAGGGAGAGATGCCATCTGGCCCGCTCGACTTGTGGATGTCCAAAGAGGACAGAGCTCGCCTAACAGCTGTTTGGTTAAACTTAACCTCAGGCATTGAGCTCTGGCACCGCGGGATGGTCGGCGGCGTTGTTCCTTGGTCATCCAAAGTCGAGTTTGAGGCAAAGAGAGCGCCCAGGAGATCGGCTTTCTCTTTTGCCGTGTGGACCAAGATGTCATTTCCCGTGCGTAATGGCGGAAGCGAAGGCTGGCTAAAGTTGCCAAGTGCCGCCTTTGAGAGCGCCCAGAACTGATGAGTTCCGGACGGGTAGCTCTCAAGCTTCTCGCCAATTTTGGCGATATGCTCGGACCTTGCTCTGGCAATTTGCCGCTTAAAGAACCTAGAGGCTCGGTTATACTTCCTTTTTGAGGTTTCTCTCATCAGTGCAATCAACATTACTGACTGAAGCCGCTTCCAAAGTTTGAAAATATTCCTCTACGTTTGAGTAACGCTGATTTTCGGGCTTGTTATTATCAGCTAAAATCTTTTAAAAAATATATTTTTAGCAACTATAAAACAAAGAAGAAAAAAAGCAAATTTAGAAAAAAGCTAGTTTATAAAGTTACAGTTGGTTGTTACCTGCACTTGAGTCGACGATACCGAATCATCAAGTTCTTTATCTAGTGTGACTGGTTGTGGCGCAGGGTTTTGAGCTTCAATAAGCTGCATTATCTTTTTTGATCTATTGGATGACATTATGAACCTAAACATAAATAAGTGTATTATGTCTATTGTTCAAATCAATACATTGTACACTATATTTAAACAAACAATGACTTAACATAAAAATATTATACGGCTATAAAAATATTATACGGCTATGAAAAAATTACGCGTTACATTACATTAATTTTTATTCATACAAAGACTCAAGTAATACTGCGGCGCCTAAGTGACAATAGTCATTAGTAGTAAATAGACTTATACTTGAATATTAGAAATGTTATTTTTAACAATAGATAGATTTTAATGGTAAACGGACTTAATTTACAATGGGTCTAAAAAAATAAAATTACGTTAAATGATAAACTATCTTACTAAATCTAAATGTTTCACAAAATATATTATTAAAATAAGTAGTAAACTAACCTAAAACTTTATTTGTCAATATAAAATTTAAAAAAATTAATGCAACTTACCTTTAAATTTAGTCGTTAACACACTCAATAACGATTGGGTCTTCGTTCAATAAAATAAAAATAACCAAACTGCGCAAATGTCAGACACAAACTGACGTGAGTGGCTATTCAATCAAAATACAATGAGAAATCTCACAAGGGTGAAAGAGACGCATATATCATTGAGGTGGCAAAGATGCGTAACTTCAACATATTTTAAATAGTAAACGGTAGATAGAGCTAATAGAAACCCGAATCAGTACGTAACTCAATTTTGACCTATCTACTAATAGGTCAATATTCCTGTCCTATACCTATCCATGTTATTCTAATGACGGCAGTACATTTCATTTCAGCAAACATAAACACATGTATTACAAATAATGCTAACAATATTTGTTGCCATTAGGCAGGCATACCCAAACCCTTTGAGTGTACGTCGTATGCATTGTAACTATATAACTAACTAAAAATTGTGCTCCCGAACCTCTTGGAACACATCCAGGTGTGAGATAACTTCTGTTATATCAAAATAGTTATGTGAACTTTCAGTATTTCTATAATTATAAATGTGTGAATCAACTATTGAAATTATGCCGATATGACGCAGGGGCATAGGTAAGTGACGGCAACGCGATGGTTGTGGATTCGATGCCTACTCGAGGGAATGAATTGTTATTTATTAATATATTTTTATTTCTTCGGCAAAGCAAAACCCCGGCGTTGAGTACAGGCATGGGAATTCTGAGCACCATGATCCCTCTGTGGTAGATAGATGGGACTGCTTAAAAAAAAGCTGATAAAAAAAATCTATCTAAATGAGGCCGTCGTGGCACAGTGGGATAACGTTTGACTGTAAGCGCGATGTTTGCTGTTTTGATCTGTTCTAAAGGGAATGATTTTAAAAATATATGTTTAATATTTTTAATTCCTTGGTCTGGTAACGAAGCAAAGCGCGGCGTGAATTTCCCTACTCATCACGCAACGCCTTGAGAAATTGACGTAAATTGGGGAATGGAAGTGTCTTAATGTGGACAAAGTGCACATTAACTTAACACTTTGTACCTACCTAGGTTCCCTTTACCTACCCTGCTATATGCAAGAAAAATTGCAAAGCTAACTAAAAGATTATTTTCAAAATCAAACTAGCTAAAGCATATTAACAACAACTCACTATAAAAGGAACAAGTTCGAATTTCGCTACGTACAAAACTATTGTAACATTAATTCACATAAGTAGTTGCAAGGAAATTATAAAACCGTGTCAGGGTTGCCAGTAGTAGAGGAAAGTGGGACTTATATATACGTATATATATATTTTAAATATATATTTTCCGGCACGACAAATGAAGAAACAGATCAACTGTTGAGGCGTATCGAATAACAAACGTCGACATTGACGCGACCGTGACCGTTGTAGGCAATGAAAGTGATTTAAAAAATGTTAAACCGACTTCAATTAACCTAGGATTTTTTTTAGTTCCACGCAGTATCCCCCATACAGCAGGGTAAGCAGAGGAAATTTAGTGTTAAGATATTCCGTTCCTCATTTTTCGCCGAATTCTGGAGGTGTTGCGTGTTGAGTGGCGGTACTCAACGCCGCGCTTTTGCTTTCGTACCAGAGGGGAAGAAATGAAAATATTAAATATTTCATTTCCTCGGATGGAAATAAAACTCCCAACCAGTAGCGTTTACAGTCACACGCTGGTAACATGGCGCCACGACTGGTCTCAATTACCTAGGTACCTATAATATGTACTTACTTATATTATAATTATGAATGATCCTTTAGAAATGCGTCAAAATCTACATTTTTAACTCTGGTAAACAGACGAGGAGTGGCGATGAATCTGCCACTCAGCACGCAATGTTTGAAAAATTGGGGAACGGAGTGTGTTAACACTAGGTTCCCTGTACTTACCCTGGTTTATGTGTGATATAGCGAAAAGTGAAATATTAATACATATAGAAACAAACTAAAGCTATATTTTCTAACAAAGTCCAAACAAACCAAACGATCGTGCAAAGTTTTCATTTTACAAAGTACAACAGACCAAGAGTAGTTAGGGTGCACTTTAACTTGAAATATATTGAACGTGACTGTACATTAGTTTTGATTATAAATTATAATAATTATTTGTTAAGAAATTTTATTTAAAATTAGTCTTCACCCGCAACTTTGCGTGGAACGTGAAATAGAAAACCGTTTTTCCCCGTTTCCTTAGGAATTTCGAGAAATCCTCTGTTAGTGCTCCCCTACATGTCATATTCCAACATTCTAATTCAAATGCAGAAACTATATATCTATAGGTATATAGATTCATAAGTGAATGAAAACGGCATCTCAAGATCGATCTCAGACTTGAGAGCGATTTATAAATACGGGTCTAAGTCCAGTAATTTTGTTTATGTATAAATATAAACACACATTAACGAAATTGGAAATCTTATACAAGAATAAGTATCTTTTACTTAACAATTTAATAAAGTTTATCACAATCACTACTTTTTTTCATTTTCACGCTTTATCCCGCATACAGCAGTGTTCGTGGACAACTTAGTGTTAAGAAACTCCGTTCTGCGCTTTCCACTTAAATTAGAGATACTGCCTATTGAATGGCGGAAGTCAAAATAATAAATCCCCCAAGTAAGAATCGAACACAGAATCATCGTGTTAACAGTAACACGCTGAGCCACTGTACAAAGACAGATATATCATTAAATCTCGCCCGATTATTGAACCCGCGATTTTTTTTTCATATAGTCATATAGTACATATATCCAAACGTGATATACATACAACACTCGTCGAAAAAAAAATTATATAGGTGACAAATTTACGTTTAAAATTGCGACACCGTGAATTCTCTCTATTAAAAAGATCTAAAGTTATTTATAATTTTAACACGCATTTCATTGCTGTCCAACTGACCTACGCCAAATGGGAGGCGCGACTACCTCGCAATCTATACTTGTATCTTTTGCTAGCTAGGTATACTGAAACTGATATCAATTTTCGAGACATTGTGTGTTGGGTGGAGTAACTCAACGCCGCGATACGTCCTGTTACCAGAACAAGGAAATAAAAATAATTTTAATATTTCCTTGAGTGGAAATATTCACAACGGTGGCGTTTTTAGACAAACGCTGTGTCGTTGCGCCACGACGGCCTACATATTTTATTATGAAACTAGAGGGCGCGCGCGGCTTCGCCCGCTTATTAGGAGTGAATTCTAAAAAAACCACGTTCAATAAAATATTTTTAACAGTCTAAATTTAATTTTTTATAAAAATCGGTGGCAATTTAAAGATTTTTCCATATAAACTTTCAACCACTTATTTGAACCCTTAGGGGGTGAATTCTTAAATCCCATGAAACACGTGTTCAATGAAATATTTTTAAGAGTCTGAATTTCAAATTTTATAAAAATCGGTGCAGATTATTTTTTTTTCCATACAAACTTTCAACCCCTATTTCATCCCTTTAGGGTTAAAATTTTTGAAATTCCCTTCTTAGTGGATGTCCAGAATATGAAAATAAACATCTGCCCAAGTTTCACGTTTCTACCATCAGCGGTTACGGCTCTGCGTGCGTCTTACCTCAGTCAGCCAGCACAAGTCCTTTTATATATATATAGATTAATAGATTAATAATAATCTATTATTTATGTCAGTATGTATAGGAGGCCAGTTGTGGCGCAGAGGCACAAAATGTGACTATAAACTGTTTGGTTGTGGGTTCGATCCCCACTCGAGGAGATGAAATATTTACTTAAATTTATATTGTCGAGGCAAAGCGCGGCGTTGAGTCCTGCCACTCAAGACGCAATGCCTCTAGTATTCGGCAGAAAGTGGGGAACGGAGTGTCTTAACACTAGGTTCCCTCTGCCTACTCTGCTGATTTTGATTTATTTATTTAATATTTTTGTATTAATTTATTGTTAGATATTAAAAATGTTTTTGAACCTTTTATATTTCAATCAAAATCGGACAGGGATATTTATTGTCATTTAAATGAAAAAAGGATCATGTCGATATGACTTAGTTTCCTACAAGTTCCCTTTTACTTGGAATATATGTATACAGAACAAATGGCTACCGGTCCTTTTTTGAAGTCGGTAAAAAAATCTTTAAATATATGTATACGTATAACAACGTAGTGTCTTAACACTAGGCGTACTGCATCATTCCATTTTCTTCCTCTGGAATGGCAGAGCGCGGAGTTGGGTTACGTCACATTACACATAATAATCTTAAAATATTAAGTGTTTTAGTTATATTTTCATATTATCTATCTAAATGCATAAGATACGTACCAGAGCAAGAAAATATTAAAAACATCACGCAGTATCAAGCATGTGTCGCCCAACTGACCTACACCAAATAGGAGTCACGCCCACTACGCAATCTAAACACGTGTAGCGATAATACAATTCACAAATTATTTCTTATTGCTATGTTAAAATCTATTTGCGCATTATAAATGCACAACTCACTATTATAAATTGTAATATATATATATATATATATATATATATATATATATATATATATATATATATCGCGGCGATCAAGTTGCAACACGATTCTTATTCATTCTACCCTACAACTTACTTGTTAGCGTATCGTATAAAAGACCGCACGGACATTTTGCGGGCAGTCTTGGCTCTGGAGTGGCTCGGAGCACTACTCGTGCTCTGCCACTGACTAATTTCGACTAGTCGGATAATTGATTATTTAGTTAATCAATTATTATCGTAATTATGAATGTGGTTAACACCTATTTGTAATTGCACTGGGCTGGAGCAGTGAAGGCGAGTGTTGATATATCGGAAAGGGTACCCTGAAACCTACACCTGTGGTCGCAAGTCCCAGGCACTGCTCCGAGCTTCACATCATTGAAAGAGTAAGATAACATTAATTATCCTAACATCAACAACTGATGTTTGTCCAACACGACTGTTCTACTGACTGACTACCTTCGTATTATTTATTATGCTTTGCTGAGTGTTTGTACATGTGTCATGTGCTCACATATGAGTAGAACCAAGGGCCAGGACATGGTCGAGGTTCTACTCATTTATTATTTACGCCCACCACTCGGTCGTCTCTCTCCGACATACATACATATATATATTCTTTGTGTTGTATATATTATATATTATTTGTTCTTTTTATATCATTTTTTTTCCTAATGAGTAATTGTGCACAATAAAGTGTAAAATCTAAATATTTTATTAAAGCCCTCATGGGGCAGAGGTACATTGTAAGTGCCACAGACGTCGGTTCGATTTCCGCTCTGAACTCTATGAATTATCTTAGTTTTCCCGCTCTTGTAACACGACAGAGCGCGGGATCGAGCATGTTTTGAACGAGTGGTACGAGTGATTGAAAACGTAGTGTTTAAACATTAGGTTGGACCAAGCGTTTGTAGTGGTATGGTATGGTATTAATAATCATTATAAAAGAAATATTAGGTTCCGCCACTCTAAAAGTAATTATTACCCCAAGTAGGAATCGAACCCACAACAATCGCGCAAGTGTCACCCAACTGACCTACACCAAATGAGTGTCACACCCACCACGCAATTTGTACTCGTGTAGCGATAATACGCTATAAATTGTAATGTATTATAACATATTTAAAAATACGCAAACATTTTCTCATTGCTATGCTGTAATCTATTCAAGGACAAGATATATATTTAAGTAGGTATTATTAGCAATTCTTTCTAGATTCCAGAATGTTTTAGTGAGAATAAGGACGATATTATACACATTTTTTTATAGCTTCACGCTGTATCCCGCATATAGCAGGGTAGGCAGAGGGAACCTAGTGTTAAGACACTCGGATTCCATTAAGACACTTTCGTTCCCCACTTTCCGTAAAGTTCTGGAGGCATACCGTGTTGAGTGATCGAATTCAACGCTGCGCTTGTGCCTCGTTAGGAGAGGTAGGAATGTAAAAAAATAATTTGCTCGAGTAGGAATCGCACCCACAACCTGTTGCGTTTACAGTCGCACGTTTGTACCCCTGCGCCATGATTGACCTCAACTCGTATTATAATATTATAATTGGTGAGGATGAAGAAGAAAACGGACACCAGTTTTTGGTCTACCCAGCGAAATATAATATGCGATACAAAGCGTGAAACTCGAAAAATAAGAAACAAAAACATACGTTAATGACACACTTGTGTCATATGCGTATATACTACTTAGTATATATATGTATATACTGGATAGACCCTATAGCTCTTCTGAAGAATGCAACATTCATATAAAACAAAAAGAAAGTTAATCGGACCAGTAGATCCAGAGCGTTTAAACAAACAAACTCTTCCGCTTTATTATATTATAGTATATAGTAAAATATAGATACATCTGTATTACGAGAAAATCGAATCCAGGACATCTCCATTGGTATCTATAGTCTACTTAGAGAACAGTAGGTATTATTTCAGTGGCGTAGCTGGGGGGGTGCGAGCGGTGCGGTCGCACCGGGCAACAAATGAAAAGGGGCAACATAGTCTACGATCAATTCTTCTAATTTTTTTTCAATCAAGAATCAAGGAATGTACAAGAAAAATAAGAGAATGAAAATGAAAAATACAATCTCGCTATCATGTCAATTGAACATGAACTAGTCGATACTATTGATTTTGAAAATGTGATTAATGACTTTGCTAGTCAAAAAGCGCGTAATCTCCGTTTTAAATTTTTGCAATATTTTTTACCAAAATCTAATGTTATAACTTATAACTTAACTTAGCTTCACGCTTTATCCCTAGCGAGGTAGTCAGAGAGAACGGAACGCCAAACGCCGTAGCGAGACCGTAGTCTCAACATACCTCTTTCGCCTTGTCCACTGTTATCAACCTCTTCATACATGCCCTCCGGGGAGTCCTCATGCTTTTTATATGACTTTCCTCCAGTATCTTTGATACTGTGTTTTCGAAGGTCAACCGAGGTCTCCCTCTATCTCTCTTACCACTCACTTGTCCATCATAAATCTTTTTTGCCCTTTCATCACTCATTCGTTCGACGTGCCCAAACCAGCTGAGCGTGTTCTTCTTCATTCTCACCGTGACATCCTCGCTAATACCTGCCATTCTGTGTATCGCTTCATTACGGATTCAATCGGCTAAGCTGACTCCGCATATCCTACGAAGAGATTCTCCACGGCATTCATCTTTCTTTCATTCTTCTTCTGTAATACCCACGTTTTGCTGTCGTTTAACAGCGTCGGTACCAACACTGCATTGTGTATGGCCAAACGCGCAGGTGTGCTGACGTTTCGCCGTCACATCAATGCAGCTAAGGCTCCATTAACCCTGTTACCGGCAGCAATACGCCTTTCCACATCCATCCCGTATTTTCCATCTCTACTGAACAATCTTCCCAAATATACCACTTCATTCACCTATTCTAATATTTTACCATTTACACTGATTTTGCGTCCGTTCTTCATTTCTTTCAAAAATGACCTTGAGATGAATTTCAGAACCTTTGTCTTATTCGCATGGAGGCTTAGACCATTATTTTCACATCCTTCTTTC
>JAAIXJ010000048.1:406538-640088 GCA_013403705.1 Heliconius hermathena
CCTCTATTGCTGCTTCATACAATCCCTAAGGTTCTACCAGCATACTCCAATACTTTCATTTCCAGATTCGCTGCTGTCTAGCTTCTTGGAAACTCTTTCTTGATATTCCTCTCTAATCGGTGGATCTTGAAGCTTCTAGTTTCTTATGCGATAATTCGACTCCAAGTTTGGACACCTTGTGTAGTTGCGCCAACCTGCAAACAGACCCCTTATTCTAGCAACGACTAGATAATGGTCTGTTCCCAGCTCAGAATCACTAAACACTCGCGTGTCTATAACTTGGCTTCGAATACGCTGATGCACTAGGAATAAATCAATCATATTTTTCCCTTCCGCTCGCTCCCATGTACACATGTGAATTTATTTGTGTTCAAACGTCGTGTTTGCCACAAAAAAAATCCTTTTCTTGCAAATTTCCAATATAAGCTTTCTAGTCTCATTTATTTTCTTGTCACCATACTGACCACTCCCACCCCCTCCCTCGTAACCGCTTCGCGCAGTTCCGATTCAAATCGCCACATATTATTAATTTTTCATTCCCTCTAACGCTATCTAGAACATCCCTGACACTCTCCCAAAACTCCTCGAGTTCGCTTAATAGAGCTGTGGATACTGGCGCATACTTAACTAACAAGAATACTCTTGTTAACCCCAGCTTGAAGCGAACCCAAAGCAGTTTCGGGTTGATCGCCTTGTATTCAACTGCTGCACTAACCAATCGAGAGGACAATAACACCTACACCTTGACAGCCCCGCTCGCTCTCTGGTACGCCGGCCCAGAAAGCGACCCGATTGCCCGGCAAATCGGTCGTGTCATTGCCCTTTCGCTTGGTCTCTGTCACACAAACGACATCCAAATCTCTATCATCCATCGCATCTAATAATTCATTCATCTTTTCTTCCATCCCTCCTCTTACATTCCACGTAGCTATTTGTAGCTCCGTCCTCCACCTCGTGGCGTGTTGGGTGGCGGTCTCTAACGCCGCATTCGTCGCCACTTGACACACCATTGTACCCCCATTATAACTTATATATAGTTATTATAGTTTTGAAGCAATAAAAAATTTTATATCTACTCTACTGGGGTTTGAAATCTGAAATTATTTTGACCATTTTAAAGGGCAACAAGTCCTAAGCCGCACCAGGCAACAAATACCCTAGCTACGCCACTGTATTATTCCAATATAACGATGAAAATTTGGCACTAATATAAGATTTCGGAGAACATATTAAAATAACACAGATTAGATGATATACTTTGATTTTCACGATTATTACGCATTTTAAATAAAACTATTTAACCGGATTAATCGCAAATATTTAGTAATATACATTGGGTAGACTTAGGTGGCATCCGTTCTTTCGTGCAAAGTGTTCGAAACGTTGGATTCCCAAAAGTATTTTAATACTAAATATACGCGATTAATCCCCCTTATAATGGCATATCTGATGCAGATATTCGTTTACGTTTATATGAAACGTGTGTTTACTAGTGTGTACTTCGACCGCGTGGTCAAATGGAAAAAACAAAATTTTGTATAACATAAACATGACATATTCCAGTGCCCGGTAACTCTGACCGCATGTACATCGTGTCGTATGTAACATGTATTGCCTTACTCGATAAACGATAACTATTCAATATACAATAGAAAAAGTTTTTTTTTTTTCAATTAGACACGAACAAATAGTTAATTAGAATGGCGCGTTCAATAAAACATTCTTTTTTGCAGCTCCACGCATGGGGAGGGAGCCTAGTGCACACACCACTAACCACTTTCCGCTAAATTCTGGAGGCATTGCGTGATGAGTGGCGGAACTGAACACCGCGCTTTTGCCTAGACACCAGAGCGAAGATATGAAAATATTAAACATTTAATTGCCTCGACTGGGAATTGAACCTATAACCTGCCGCGTTACCAGTCACACGCTTGTGCCCCTGCGCCACGACTGGCGGCAAACTCTTCAGCTTTATTATATTAGTACAGATGTGTAGATATATTTTCATAACCGTTATAGAACTTATTACTTACGCGAGTAAAATACTGTTATTGAAACGAAGCCATTTAAAGCCACATTGGCTTTACTCTAGTTATATATTTATTTATATTACAATCCCGTTAACGCACAGTATGGAATAAATTGAAAGAGCCTTAAAGTGGAAAAATAACTTTCTTTTTCTAATGCGATGGTAGTGGATTTAAATCCTTTCAATCCCTGTATCTCTGTAATGTATAGTAGGATAGCATAGATCTGCTTACTGTGTGAATGTTTTTTTTTATTGTATTTTTTTTAAAAGAAGTTGAAACTGTAGTGGCCGTGCAATGCCTCGAAAATTTAGCAATAATTGGGCAACAAGACAAAAAGAAAGTAAATCGAAATCAAACGAATATCTGCATCAGATATGCCATTATAGGGGGGATTAATCGCGTATATTTAGTTTAATATACTTTTAGTATTAATATACTTTTGGGAATCCGACGTTTCGAACACTTTACACGAAAGATCGGATGCCACCTAAGTCTACCCAACGTATATTACTAAATATTTGCGATTAATCCGGTTAAATAGTTTTATTTAAAATGCATAATAATCGTAAAAATCAAAGTATATCATCTAATCTGTGTTATTTTAATATGTTCTCCGAAATCTTATATTAGTGCCAAATTTTCATCGTTATATTGGAATTATACCTACTATTCTTTAAGTAGACTATAGATACCAATGCGTCCTGGATTCGATTTTCTCGTAATACAGATGTATCTATACTTTACTATATACTATAATATAATAAAGCGGAAGAGTTTGTTTGTTTAAACGCTCTGGATCTACTGGTCCGATTTACTTTCTTTTTGTGTCTTAAAATACAATAAGGAGATATTTATGAAAAAATATTTGGACTACCACAATAACAAACTCAAGGATGACATCGTCATTCTGACATTTGTCCTTATATAATATTATATTGGCAACATTGACAAAATTAGGATAAAGATGAAGTAATGCCACACCAAGATAGTAAGCTTAAATTTAACAACTTTTCCATTTCCTTTTAAAGAATTTATGAAACATTAAACCATATTTGAAATACTAACATATATGTAGGTATAAACTATTTTGTTTACTTCTATTTATCGAAAATTTATATCAAAACTACTTCTATTCCTTACTTTTTTGTAAGTTTCAAGCTTTATTCTGTGTAGCAGACAAGATGCTACATTGTCTTTTTCTAACTTTATGCTGTATCCCGCACACAGCTAGGTAGGCTGAGGGAACCAGGGAACCTAATGTTAAAATATTTCATTTCAATTATGACACTGCCATTCATTACATTCTGCTGAGTTCTTGAGGCAATGCAGGTTGAGTAGCAGAACTCAACGCCGCACTTTGCCTCATTATCAGAGCGAGGAAATAAAAATATTAAATATATCATCAGTGGCAACGGAACTAACAACCGTTGCGTTTACAGTACTTGTGCCTCTGCACCACTTCAATGTTAATGTGCCAAATTCCATATGTAACATTATCCACAAATTTCTCAGAAACCTCACATTTACGTAATTCTTTAAAGCAATTATATTGTAACTTAAGGAGCAGTCGAAGTTTCATCAAGATCAGTTCAATAATTTTTAAGATATTGGTATCCATGCATATCTCTAGAGGATATGTGTAAAATTTTAGTTTCAGTTAACAACTTCTTGTATTTATGCTCCAGTTTCTTTCAACTTACTTGAGATTATTAATGCTAAATTTAATATAATAATTTATTTCATATTAAATTACAAAGATAACCAGCAGTAAGATAAATAAGTTTGGCATTGGTTATTTTTTATTACAAATCTATGAATCATTATATCACAGCTGTTAAGTTTTTGTAATAAATTTATATTTGTAAGACATTGAACAAAAAAACCATGTGATTATTGATGTATTATGTAATTATTGATAACAATTATACTTTTTGTCACAAGTTGTATCTCAGTTTTATTCTTGAAAAGTTTTTGTTGTATAATTACAATCTCTATACTTTCACAGAGGCTGTAGTATTAGTGGGCTAGTAGCCTGCAAAGTGCAATAGATATGGGTTTGATTCCAATTCAGGTCAGATTGATTCAGATTGTTAAGGTCTGATTTGAGTTTGATTCAGCTCAGTTGTTTTCATTTTTGTGTTTTTTTATTCTGAAAGAACTGCTGCAATCTATCACTATTACAGTTTTTTAACTTCTACCTAACATTTTGCAGATAATAAGTACTTAATTTTTGATCTAATACATATAAAATGTACATTAATTCATTCATCATTTATTAATTGCAGACAATAGAGAATAAATAGTTTCTCCCTTTCATAATAACGATTAAAACATAAAAATAATTTAATAACATTATATACACAATAAATTTACATTTTAAAATGTATGTGTATATGTGACAGTTATGCACTGGCCCACTTTCACTCTGCTTTCCTTAGCTAAAATAGAATGCAAATACAAGATTATTTTAGACATGACTTGTATGTTTAAATAAATGATCAAAAAATATGTATTTTTTATAAATACATAAACTAAGAATTTATAGACAATAAATTTAAGTTGTGATTCAAAGAATAATTTATATTGCTTTAATTAATTTTCATTATGCATGTTAAGTTAACATTTAAGTATCTTACTATGAAATGTATATACTAAATTAATTTTATATATATATATATATATATATATATATATATATATATATATATATATATATATATATAAAATTAATTTAGTATATACATTTCATAGTAAGATATTTAATATTTACTATAAGAATATTATTGTTATGAATTGATAAAACTGTTAATATACTGGCAGGTCAAATCAGTGATAACACTCAAGTAAACAATAGAAAAATTCAATAATAATTATATACGACAATCAATAATTTAGTTTCATTATATTATAGCTATATTATTAGTTAGATTTTATATAATAAGTAGCCTGAAATAAAAGAAACTTTAAGCACAACTAAATGAGTATTATAAAAAGTTTCGCACCATTGTTTATAAACGCGCCAAAATACGACATTGAATAAAAAAGGCTTCCGTGCCGTTTAGTGAACATAAACGACAGATATCTTCACTTCCTACCCTTGGGACTATTTAATAGATGACTATAACGTTTATTAATCTAGTTAAAAGGTAGCTGGGGAGGATTAAAATTTTAGTATATTACTATTATATTAAAATGTGTTACGTTATATATAGTAGAGTAGCTAATAGCGTTATTATAGCAACGACACTGGAGAACCCGGTGTCCAAATAAAGTCACAAATGTGTAGTAATACCATGAAAGTAACACTGACCTGTATAAAAATGTTAATACACCGACGCCGCTGTTATATGATTCCATTCAATAATTTACATATAAATAAACACAAGGAACAGTATATACAGTTTATTTCACACAATAATAGTTAAGTTTTTCACGTTTTTTGCTTTTTGTGACACCCGCACATCGCTGCGCTGACCGCTCGAGCGCGACGCATATAGATAATAGAAAAAAATTTACACAACTTGTTCGACCACAGATAACTTCAAAATATTTATTGCAATATTTTAACGGGTTTTGAATAATTTCTCATTTTAAAATATGTATGTTTGTATCATACCGTAATGGTACCGTAATGTTTTTGATGTAATTAAGGTTATATGTTTTCATTTATGAATAACAATTATAATAAATTATAAAATATTCATAATTTTGTAATAAATTTTTAAGTCGGACTCGCTGCGCAGTCCATAGTGTGGTGGTGGGTTTAACCTCAAGCGAGTATTTTATTTTCATGTCCTCTAGTAACAAAATAAAGCGCAGCGTTGAGTTCCACCACTCAACACGCAATAACATAAAAATTGGGTGTCGCGTAGGGAACGAAGTTTCTTAGTACTAGGTTCCCTCTGCTACCTACCCTGCTGTATGCGTGATCACAGAACACATATACCCAAAGGGTGCGGGATACAGCTTGAAGTTGAAATAAATAAATTAATATCTTAATAAATTTACCGTAGCTATAAAGAAACCACATTGCAAAGATGACATTTCATCTGTCAAAATAAATGTCAAATTTTACATATCGAGAAATCGATGGGAGTATCTTAGTAATATTTTTAATAAATTTCTCAAGTCATTCCGCTATTTTTAAATGAAATTTATGATACTTTAAGTAAACTAATATAATCTTAAGTACACAATGATTAAAGCTATATTAGTGTTCAATAATCATGGCAAGCCGAGATTATCGAAATTCTATCAATACTTTGTAAGTGAAAGTAGAAATATATACAATTAAATTAATAAATAAATTATCATATATTAGTAATTATTTAGTAGGTCATAAATAATAATGTGGTATTAATATATTGTATTAACAATTTTAATATGCAGAATGAAGATATGCAACAGCAGATTATAAAAGAAACTTTTCAATTAGTATCTAAAAGAGACGATAATGTTTGTAATTTTCTTGAGGGAGGAAGGTTAGTAATATTTTTCTTCATATACTACTAGTATTATAAATACATTTTAACACTGTTTATTGTTGTCATTATCAAAATGGGTCACTATCACATAGCATTGTAGTTGGATAAATATATTGTGCTTTTATAAATGTAATTTGTTTGAATAATAACCAATAAGAAAATAACTTGCTAGAGGCATGCCACAGCATAAAGTTAAAAATATATAAAATAAATAAATCAGCTTCATGCTGTATCCCGCACACTGCAGGGTAGGCAGAGGTCTCCCTAGTGTTAAGACGCTCCGTTCCCCACTGACTGCCAAATCTGGAGGCATTGCATGTTGAGTGGCAGAACTCAATGCCACACTTGTCCTCGATACCAGAGCAAAGAAATGGAAATATAAATTTAAGTAAATATTTCATTTCCTTGAGTGGGGATCGAATCCACAACCAGTCAGTTTTACAGTCACACTTTGTGCCCCTACGCCACGACTGGCCTCAAAAATATATGACAATAATAAATAAATATTTTACAACACTACATCAATTTTTTTCTTTAATTATTTTCAGTCTCATTGGTGGATCTGACTATAAATTAATATACAGACACTATGCAACACTATACTTTGTGTTTTGTGTGGACTCATCTGAAAGTGAACTTGGAATTTTAGATCTAATTCAGGTAAGTTGATTTTCCTTTAAAAAACATTTATATTATATGAAGTTGTTTTAACTATTATTGTTATATATAATTATTGCAATTTTATATTATAATAATAAATTATTTATTACTAGGATAGTGTTGTTTTTTCAGTTGATTTCCATTTATATGAACGTACACAGTAGTAGTAGGATAGGAACACAGAACTTTTTGTTAAGATTTTTAGCCTAATTTTCAATTGAAAATTTACAGATATTGAAGGCTTAGTAATGGAAATTAATGTCCAACTTTTCCTATCTGAGTAGAGAAATTATTATTATATACATAAACACACAAAAGTAAATTAAAAAAAAAAATTAAATCAAAATTAAATCAGCTTCACGCTGTATCCCGCACACAGCAGGGTAGGCAGAGGGAACCTAGTGTTAAGACACTCCGTTCCCCACTTTCTGCCGAATTCTGGAGGCATTGCGTGTTGAGTGGCTTAAGACTCAACGCCGCGCTTAGCCTCGACACCAGAGCAAAGAAATGGAAATATAAATTTAAGTAAATATTTCATCTCCTCGAGTGGGGATAGAACCCACAACCAGTTGGTTTTACAGTCACACTTTGTGCCGCTGCGCCACGACTGGCCTCTATACTATATACACAAATAATAAACCCAAAACATTTTTTATCCAATTTTTTTTCTATGGTAGGCAAAGAGAACTTAATATTAAGGCAGGCATATTGTATTATAACTTTTTGCTATAACAGAAATAGGAAACTGTGAAATAAAAACTTACATAAATCTGCATTTACTGCTTGTTCACTTCTCTCGTCAGCAGAACTGTCTTTCTACCCTGTGGTAGCTGATATTTTTATGTAATATGACAATTGAAAAGTGGTTGTAATGGTTTACAAGTTGCATCACACTGTAGTCTGTCTGTATACAGAAGGGTAAGCAGAGGGAACCTAGTTACATTACAACACTCTGTTTATTACTTTCCCCCAATTTTTAGTGACAGTATGTTGAGTGGTGATGAAGATGATAAAGATGTCTTAATTGAAAAGCAAATATTTCGATTATTTTGTTTTTTATTAAAATTTCCAGGTGTTTGTAGAAACATTAGACAAATGTTTTGAGAATGTATGCGAACTGGACCTCATATTCCATGCTGATGCCGCACACCAGGTTCTTGATGAGTTGGTGATGGGTGGTATGGTGTTGCAGACCAACATGTCCGATATATTGTGCAGGTTGCATGAGCAGAACAAGATGCAGAAAGCTGAGGTAAAAAAATGGGGTAAAATGGCTTAAATGGCTTGTAATTTTTATTCTTGTCCTTTTTTTATTATATATAAAATTAGATACCAATATGCAGAATAGCGAAATAAGTAAGTGTGGACTCAAATGGCTTAGATAGTTAATATATGAAGGATGAGTGGAGAGACTGGGGAATGTATGGCCTAATTGATCAACTTTTTGTTTTTTATCTTGTTTTGAAAGGATTTGGGTGCAAATATACATAATAATGAGGAAGTGAAAATAGAGAAGAGGTGGGAAAATGGATCAGTTTGTTAAAATTTATGGGGATAGTCCTTCAAAGCTTATCCAACATTTGATGGTGCTTATCGCATGGGTGGCATGGTGCTGCAGACCAATATAGGTATATTGGTCTGTGCAAATTGCAAGGGCAGAAAAAGATGCAGTAGGCTGAGATAAGAGTGGAAGGAAGAGTGAGCGTAAATAGCTTTGTTAGCAAATTTTGTCTTTCTTTTGCTTGTTTTTGGGAGAGTTGCGTCCTTATATGCAAAAAAGCAAAGGAGTAAGGGTGGTGGCTTACTTATAATCGCACTATTTTTGTTCACTTTTGTGATGTGGTGTCTTATTACAATAATAGATTAGTAGATTTTTAGCTTTAATGGGTTTTGACATGTTTTTAAATTTTACTGATTTAAAAAATATGTAGTGGAAACCGACGTGGCGCAAAGACCAACGTGTGACTAAACGCAATGGGGTGTTGAGTTCGATTTCATGTAGAGTTTCGCAACTTAACACGTATGTTTCGAAAATTGGACGGAAAGATAGGAATAAAGTGTTATAACACTCTAATACTTGCCTAAATAAGGTATACAGCATGAAGCTATAAAAAAAATGGTCATATATCATTATAATACGTTCCATACGTGTAGTTGAGTGACGAAAGCTAACGCCGCATTTTTATCTTGCCAGATCTTCACCACTAAGATACATTCACCGTCTCTCACTTTCTGCCGATATCTTGAGAATTGCTAACGAATTCAGAGCGTGTTGTCTGGCAGAACTTAACGCCGCGGCTTTTTTTATTGCAGGCAGGTATATCAGCGGCGCCGGCTCGTGCGGTGTCCGCTGTTAAAAGCATGAATTTGCCTCAACAGTTGCGGGACATGAGACTGCCGGACCTGCCTCAGGCTATTAAGGTAGTTTTTTTTTGTAGCGGATTAGAAGTTCAATTCCAGTGATTTTTGTGTGGTTTCTTTACGTTAAAATTTACACTTATACCTAAACATTTCTAAATAAGATAGAGAGAGAAAAAAATAAGGTATTTTTTCCTTTCAAAAAAATTTATATATTTTATGATTTTCAATACAAGTAACAGCATAAAACTGACAATTTTAATAGTATTTATTATACTAAAATATGTATTTTTTATATTTCCTTATTTTCTAGGATCTGAAGTTCTGACCGATAAACCAGGCGAACCCCGCCTCCCCAGTCACTCTAGCAACAAACATATTAAACACAATATACCCAAACACTGAAAAATATCAAAATCTACAAAAGCAAGAGCACTTCGCTAATAAATTCTTTGGTTCGGAATCATTGAGTGCAAAATTTTCGGAAACTTTTACCGAAAATTATCAACAAACTGAGGGTATAAATTTTCCGAATTACGAAAGTCAGAAATTGGATGGATATCAAGATTTGAGTGGAACGGTCGATTGTGAATATTTGGATAGGAAAAGAAAGAAAAAGAAGAAAGGTAAGCGTTAAACTAGAAGAAAAGATATATTTTTTAAAAATGAGACAACAATTTGAAATAAAAAAAAATATAGTAATCACCTGGTTATAAATTGAATCAATAGAATTTGAACCCATTATCTTTGCGTAGTCTGATATTATCCAATTACAATAATATGTATATTTTTTAAATTCAGCAACAAATTGGAAATATTTTTTTAATGAGAATTGAACTCATGACCATTGTTATTGAGTAATATAAAGTAATTGAGTACATAATTATTGTCTAACTAATAAACATCTAGTTGAATTTGTTTATTCTTTTTCTTTCTATTTAAATAAGAAAACGATATTATCCTAATTATAAATGTAATAGATAAAAAGAACCCTATAGATAGATATAAGTAAAACTTAAATGAAATACATATTTTTAAAGTTTTCCTTCTAAATTTGACAAAAATAATGGTAATTTGAAATATTTATATATTTATTAAAGGTATAAAAGATTAATAAAAGTAGCTTTTTTTAAAATGTTATTTATACAACTATGTATGAATAAAAATTATATAACAAAAAGAACTGTATAATAAAAAAATCTAAAATAAATATGTGGAACAACAAACTATTAACAATTATGATTACTATAATTATGTCGCGGTAGGGTAGCATTTGACTATAAACGCGATGGTCGTGGATTTGATTCTCACTCGGGTGAATGAATTATTTTGTAGAAATACAAAATTTTCCCCTTTTCACCCGAAGGGGGAAAATGGAGTGTTTTAACAACACTGGGTTTTAATGAAATAAAAAGCCTTTTTATGAGAACTAATATATTAATTGATAGGATATTGTAGAGGCCAGTCGTGGCGCAGCGGCACGAGGTGTGACTGTAAAAATAATATAAAAACTGATTAATTGATTTATTGTTTATTGATTGTGTCTCTGTCCAACTAAACTTATTTCTTCTTTTTATTTCTATTATTATTTTTGAATTTCTACTTATTTCACTGAAGTTTAAAATTTAAAACAAATTTAATTTTATTCAAATATTTGTAATATAGAATACTTTAAAATTATATAATATTATATTTATTATTAATTTTTTGAATCTTTTGCATTGTTTTATGTAAATATAATGTAGAAATAACTCCACAGTTGTTTTATATTCTTGCTTTCATTTGGAATATAAATATTCCCGTAAGTGGGATTTGAAGCCACAACTTATATACATTTTATTAGCGTCCAGAGAAAAGTCAGTGTTTTTTTTTTCTCAAAAAGTTTAAAGTCTTGTTTATTTTTGGCAATATAAGCATTCCAATACAAAATTTTTCTGATTTATTAAATTGTATGCTTTGTTTAGATATTAAGGAATATATTAAATGTTAAAAGATAATTTGTTTCATTTACCTTTTTAATTATTTTTTTGGACTCTGTTAAGTTTACCTTTACCAAATTTTATATTCTACAAACTGTTTAAAAATAAAAGATATATCTACTATATCAATAGGAATTATTGCTTTTGAAAATTAAAGTTAAAATGATATTGAATAAATACAAAATATATTTTTTAATGAACTAGTGACATCTGTTAAAGAGAAACTAAAACGATTAATAAATAAGTGCTATAAAGCTTAAATTTTGCCTCGCTCTAGCCCTGTTTGAAACCTTATTCCTTCGATTCTATCCCTAGGTCCGAATGTCAATGTCCCAGGATTAAATAGTGCAGGAGAAATAAATAGAAACATGCATAGAGTAACGAAAAGTATAGAGATATCATTTAGCGCCATCTCCTTGTTTAGCTTTGTACTAAAATAATATTAATAAGTGTCACTTTATAAGTAAAATTAGACTTTCGTAACTCCATCTAGTGGAAATTACATTACAATTGCTACTCAACACTAGATGGCGCATTGAGAAGCTATGGATGGTTATGGGTTCAAATCAGCTTCCTCATTTCCCCGCTGTGGCAAAACAAAGTGTGGTGTTGAATTTTGCCACTCAGTATGAAAAGTGGCATACGCAGTGTCTTTACACTAGACTCTTTGCCTGGAAAAGTAGTTCTTTACATTTTTTTAACAACAAAGACAATTTTATTGTCATTAATAGTAAAAAGAACAATCAATTTGTTGTATTGTCAAAATTATAACAATATGAAGGAAGGTAATATTTAACTTTTATATCTTTATTTCAGATTTCCTCCAATAGATGGCGCTGGTCCACTCAATATTTCTAACTTTTGTTAACTACAATTAATTATCAATTAACTGTGGTAAATCGTGTTCCACTAAGAGTATTAATAAATAAAATCGTATTGAATCGATTTAAATCGGACGGTTGGCAGCACTGGTAGCTACATGTTAAGCTAATATAAATTATTATTAAAGTTTCTTACAAAATATATAAAATAAAAAAATACCCAGGGATCTTTAATTTATGATCCCATGTTATCAGTGGTAACTGGGACTATTTAAAACTTACATTTGAAAATAAAACAATCGTATAAAAATATTTCACTTGATGATTGGGTATTGTTATGATACTCTAGTACCTATTGATGATAATACTTAACTTCACGCTTCATCCCTAGCGGGGTAGTCAAGAAGAACGTTGCGCCAAACGCTACGGTCTGTAGATACCTCATTCGCCTCGTCCACTGTCATCCACCTCTTCATACGTGCCCTCTGGGGGGTCCTTCAGTATTTTCGATACTGTGTTAAGGTTAACTGAGGTCTCCCCCTACCTCTCTTACCACTAACTTTTCCATCATAAATCTTTTTTGCCATTCTTTCATCACTCATTCGTTCGACGTGCCCAAACCAGCTGAGCACGTTCTTCTTCATTCTCACCGTGACATCCTCGCTAGTACCTGCCATTCTGTGTACCTCTTCATTGCGGATTCGATCAGCTAAGCTGACCCCGCATATCCTACGAACTGATCACATCTCCACGGCATTCATCTTTCTTTCATGCTTTTTCTGTAATACTCACGTTACGCTGCATTGTGTACGGCCAAGCGCGCAGCTGTGCAGACGTTTCGCCGTCTCATCAATGTAGGTAAGGCTCCGTTCACCCTGTTACCGGCAGCAATACGCCTTCCCATTCCATCTCGTATCTGCCATCTCTACTGAACTTACTCCCCAAATATACTATATCTGTTAAATAAAGATTTTAATTATCTAATTATCTAATAATCGAGGCCCTCACGCGGTGGCCCCGTGTGACTGTAAAAGCGTTGGTTATGGGTTCAATTTCCACACGTAGAAACGAAATATTTAATGTACCTAGGTGATATCCTCGATCTGGTAAAAGAGCAAAGTGCAGCGTTCCGCCACTTAATAAGCAAAGTCTCCAAAATTCGACGGGGCGTGGGGAACGTAATGTCTTAACACTAGAAGCCCTCTGCCCACTCTCCTATATGCAGCTTACAGCATAACGCTAAAGAGAAAATAATAATCTGTGAAATAAAAAATATTTTGATTATACCAGAGCAAAACCGTTTACCAAACAACGGACAAACAACAAAATTTCATACTTCTTATATTATTATACAAATATATGAATTTGTGTATTATATTTGTATAAATATTTATAATTCGACCACAACAGCAGATATCCGGTCAAGAGCTAACCGCATTACTTTAATGACGGATTATTTTACTCAAAATTGCCTTTTTTTGTTTATAAATATGTATGTATGCGTTTTTTTTCCTTCACGTTGTTCCCGCATATAGCTATGTAGGGAACCTAGTGTTCAGACACTCCGTTCTCATCGAGACACTTCTGTTCAACTTGACACTTTGCCTCGTAACCAGAGCGAGGAGACAAAACCATTACATATTTCGCTCCCCCGAGTGGGAATTGAATCCACAACCGTCGTGTTTATAGTCACACGCTTAAGCCCCTGCGCCACGACGATCCCTTCAAGAAAATTGCATTTAAAATTTTAAATAAATAACAAGTTCTTGGATCTAATTTATAGAGTTCATCCAATACAGTTAAGATATCACGCATCATACATATTTTTATATAGAAATTCTAAAAATACATAAAATCTAAACCTAAAAACCTCAAAAATTCGCAATTTCAAGCCAACAAACCGCACACAAAACAAAAATCAGCTTCACACACCAAACGTACAAACCGACAAACGAATCAACCAACAATTGTTACCAAAGAATAAAATATTTTGACGTCCACTCCTCTATTAGGTGAAATTTATGAGGCGCGGTGTCCTTTCTATATATTTTTTTTCCATAAAAACTATTATATTATAAAAAATCAGTTTCTTTCCTCACTTACCTGGACAAGGGCGGTGCTTTGTATATGGGTGGTCCTTATAACTTACTCGTTCGGGTTTTAAAGTGAACATATTCCTTATATTGGAAATCTGGAATTGCAAATTTTATCGTTTCAGCCATTAAAAAGGTAAAAGAGATTGTAAATAGGATCTATATATTTCTTTTTTAGGTTCACGATGTATCCTACTATCCTACTAAGATTATAAATGCGAGAGTTCAAGGATGGATATTTGTTACCCTTTGACGCAAAAACTGTTGAGCGGATTGAGGAGAAATTGTTCAGTAATATAGCTTATATATTAGAATAACACATAGGCTCCATTTTATGTCAAGATTTTGTATAATTTTTCTAGATACATATCTATTAATACCCATTTAAAAGATATTTTTATTGTTTTATATTTTTAATTTTCGCTTTTATTTTTATATATTTTTTTCCGTAAATAGAATATATATTTCTTTTTTAGTTTGACGCTGTATCCCCCATAGTAGGTCAACTTAATGTTAAGACATTATTCTTCACCGCCAAATATTCAAGATATGGCGTGTTGAGTGATAAAATTCAACATTGCACTTCGTCTTCTTAAGTAAAATACTTAGTAGTTTACTAAGGCGAGGAAATTTCCCCAGAATAGAAATCGAACCCACAATAGTCGTGTTTATATCTTCAGATTCTATTAGAGTAATGAAAAATATTCAAATAAGTACATTACAATGAGTGAAAATCAAAACTTACATAGCCACAAGGTAGCTT
This sequence comes from Heliconius hermathena, assembly GCA_013403705.1. Classification (NCBI taxonomy): domain Eukaryota; kingdom Metazoa; phylum Arthropoda; class Insecta; order Lepidoptera; family Nymphalidae; genus Heliconius; species Heliconius hermathena. The sequence continues at coordinate 421,727 of JAAIXJ010000048.1, forward strand.
ATAGTAATTTTCTAATTGGAATTTAAGGTCAAGATATATATATAAGGATATATTAGTTTATAAAATAGTTTGAATTGAAATATATTTTTATAATCTCGCTCTGGTAACACAACAACGCAGCGCGGCGTTGAGTTCCGCCACTCAACACGCAATACCTCGAAAATCAGGTGGTGCATGCGGAGCGGAGTTTCTCTGCACTAGATTCCCTCTGTTTACAGCGTGAAGATATAAAAATAAAATAAAATTAACATTAGGCTAGATATTTCTCAATATTAAATATCGTTTATATATCATTAGCGAATTTTGGATTAAAATAAAAAAAAAAACATATTTTAAAAAATTTATTATAATATATTTTTAAACATTTTTAAAGTGTTATTCCACACTTAGGAAAGAAAAATACTTATTCTTCTCTCTGGCGCTCTGACCACTAAGCGCCTGGTCGGTTTCCAGGAGGCGCGGGTTCGAGTCCCGCTACGTTCAAATTTTTATACGTTTTCTAAATAAGTAAATTTAATATATTTATTAGCAGGCAATATCTTAAACCAACATCAACGTACTAATTAATAACTCTAATAAAATCTTTAAAAACACATAAAATACATAATTATAAATGGCGATTCACAACAAAACATAATTGTTTCACGATAATCATCTCAAAACGCGTCAAACCAGAACAAATAAATGTACGCAAACTGTAATTTTCGCATTAATTATAAGAATAACAACATAAAATATGGCCATATGTAATGAAATAAAAATATTTAGCTTTGTTTACTTAAGCTACGTATATAGCAGAGTACCTAGAGTTAAGACACTGCGTTTTTCTTTTTTTTGCCCAAATTTAAGAATTTTGCTAGTAATAATAATCAGCTTTACGTTGTATACCGCACACAGCAGGGTAGGCAGAGTGAATCTAGGAGCTTAGTGATAAGACGGTCTCCACTAACACGCTCGCAACTTTCCAACACAACACTTTTCGACCAATTCCTAAGGCATTCCTGTTGAGTGGTGGACCGTAGAACCCAATGCCGCGCTTTGTCTTGTTAGCGTAGCGAGAAAACGAAAATATTAAATATTTCATTCCTCGAATTGGAATTGAACCCTGAACTTTCGTATTTACAGCCCCACCTTAGTGCTTCTGCCTTACGACGCCCTCAGAATATATATAGGAATATGATAATATGAAATATATACACACTGTATTTTGCATACGGCTGCATAGGTAGAAACTTCGACCAATGTTGTTCCCTCCGTCCAATTGTCGAGATGTTGCGTATTGAACGGCGGAATGAAAATAATTCAATTTCCCGGGTGGAAATAGAACTTACAGCTGTCGCGCTTACAGTCATTTGCTGTGCCACTGTGCCACGATGGTCTCAAATAATTTATCTAAATATAATCATTAATCCATGTGGTAATCGAACTCACCACCATCTCGCTTACAGTCAGTCTATTTTAAACCCATTGCGTTACCACGGACAATATAATAAACGATAAAATAAATAAATCAGCTTCACGCTGTATCCCGCATATAGCAGGGTAGGCAGAGGGAACCTAGTGTAAGTAGAGTTCCCCACTTTCTGCCGAATTTTGGAGGCATTGCGTGTTGAGTGGCAGAACTCAACGCCGCGCTTTGCCTCGAGACCAGAGACGAAGAAATGGAAATTTAAATTTAAGTAAATATTTCATCTCCTCGAGTGAGGATCGAACGCACAACCAGTCGGTTTTACAGTCAGACTTTGTGCCGCTGCGCCACGACCATCCTCTATGATAATAAACAATGATTTTATAATAAAATTTGTAATATTTCATTTTAGTTTTGGGTAATAAATTCTTAAATGTCATAACAAAAACGCGGGTAATTTGTGTGAAAAGCACAGATAATATAGAGTCATCTGTGGGCATAGATTATATAAAGTCATCCCGCGGTAAAGCCGCCGCCATTATTATGCTATCCAATATGGCGGATAGATTTTAAATGTAGAGTGACCATAGTATATAAATATAATTAATTTTATTAATATATTATTTGGTTATTTACATATTTTCAAAAGATTTAATTTTTATTTATATGATTTTTTTATTTATTTAGATCAAATTACGATATTATTATTATTATATACTGTGAAACATGAGCTATGTTACTTATTTGTAAACGTTGTAATTTCCTTAATATTGAGGCGGCCGATGATAGAGTTGGACATTTTTATATCATTTTAAAGTTATTTCCTAATAAAGAAACAAAGTATTTAAGTGTTTTTGTTTAATAATTAAGTAATTTGTAAGGGACAGTTAGAAACAAAAGTGAATAAGTGATTAATAAAAAAATCGTGACGCTAGTTGGTATAACGCATATGTCACTTGTTAGAATTGTTTGTATTTTTACCATATGTCATTTTAATTTAATTTGTTTTTAATGAATTCACAAGCTTGTTAGCAATCAATCATGGTAATTATTGAGTTGAAATTGTCAGCTTTCTTGGAATTTTGCGTATTCGTCAAATTATTTGCTTATTATGCTTTTTTTTAAATAAAAATACACCATAATTTCCCCTTTTAAATAGAAAACAACAAATTAGGTTTTACCACTAACTTCTGTCCGTCAGTTGTCCACTAATAATTTAAATTTTTCAAATTACACCAGTAGTGGTCAGAGACAAAATTACACATATAACATGATATTTAGTTTGTGGTTTCTTTAAATCATAACATTTGCGTATACGTAATCATTTCTCTTTATTCCGATTGACATACTTTAAAGATAACGGGTTTAATTTTAAGGCTCCGACTGACCATGTGGCATAAAAAGTTATAAATGATTGCAAAATCTTTACAAGCTGACTTTCAAAAGCAATTGTATGTTTACTATCTTTCATTATGCCATTTTTTTTATATAATACTTAAACATCTTTTGTTCTCAGATAAAAGGATTCTGCGAGTTTATTTTCATAAGTGCAGTCAAATATAAATCATTTATATACTACGGTACGGTACTCATATTAAATGCCACATTTAATTATTTTTTCTTTAAAATTACGAGTTAAGTATTTTATCCTTCCATATCTTCATGAGGTTTAAGTACATAGAAACGTCTTATAAGAAGCCGTTTGATATTCCTAAGACCCTACATGTATAGCAATATATATAAAGCATTCTAAAATACATCGATTTCGATTGTATTTTTTTTAATAATCTCCTCCTGTGAAGATGTATGATTAACGAAGAACAGGAACATACTAATAATAATTATTGTTTAGGTATATTAATAACACATTTCGTATAGTAATTAAATACAATTGCATAGTAATGATGTGATCATTAATAAGACAATTAAAAAAAATGCTCGAGTGGGAGTCAAATCAACAATCCATGGCATGCTTATGCCTCTATCCTTGCTCTGGTAGCGAGGCAAAGCGCGGCGTTGGGTTTCGACGCTCAACACACAGTGATTCGAGAATTTGGAAAGTTGAGAACGGAAGTGTCTTAATGGGAACGGAGTGTTTTAAATCTAGGTTACCAGGTCCCCTCTGCTTACCCTGTTATGTGCAGGATATAGCGTGAAGCTAAAAAATTTAAATAAATTTAAATAATATGACTAGTAATATTAATGATTCACCACATTTACGAAAATTGTTGAAAAGTCTTTTATGTAGTTTCACGTTTTTTCCCTTACTCGATAGGCAGAGTGAATCAAATGCTAAGACACGCTGTTTCTCTAATTCCATCCATTTTTTGCGACATTGTATAATTAGAGAAGGGCTGCGCCGCGTTTTTTTTACCATAGCGGTTAGAATAATTTAAATACATATAATCTTTCCCCTGATTAGCAAGCGGAATTCGAACCAACGACTGGTCCATATACAATCAAGCAATGTGCCAATGCACTACAATGACTTCGTTATTTAAGAAAAATATATATTTTAAGTCAAAATAAATATTAGTAATATTTTAAATATAAAATTCAATATATTGAGATTAAATATAAAACATGGACACTCTACAACCTATTGACAGAAACCCCAAAATAAAAAAGACCGAAAAACTAAAAGATAATTATTATTTTACGGTGCCCATGTAAATTATATGATTTCTATTAGACTAGGGCGAGATTACCCATTTTGTATTGACCCCTGTCATCGTAAAAAAAGCATTTTAAATTAGTTCAAGGGAAACTGGAGCTATTATTCCACCATTTTTGATGTTAGAAAGAGATAGATGATGTTATTAAGAAGTGTTAGAGAAGGAAGGATTGATTTTGTTTTTTTTTAATGCCACAGAAGGGGCGTTGTGATTATTGTTTTGTATGTATATATGGTGTTAATTTTAAGTGAATGATTAAAATTGCTATAATAATAACAAGAAGAGTGATTGAGTATTTAAGTATCGTAATAGCCAAATATAAAAATATAAAACGTTCGTAGCACTGGCAAAAGAAAAAAAATGCGGCGTAGAGTTCCGCTTCTTTCACTTAACACGCAATGTCTTGAAAATTAGAAGGAAAGTAGAATGTCTTAAGTTGCCCTGCTATAAGCGACAAATAGCGTGAAATAAACCTGTTTGCGATAATGTCACACACTTTTAAATATATAACAAGAAACTCAAAAGCGAAATATTCTGGAATAGATATCACAATATCAGATTGTTCTGTAACAGTAATATAAAAATAAATAAGATTGGCTGACTGTAAAAGCCACGGTTGTAAGTTCACAAGTCACAACTCAGGGTACTATAATTATGTTTAAATTATTTTATTTTAAGCCGCCGTGGCCCGGTAGCATAAGGGTGTGACTGTAATCGCGACGGTTGTGGGTTTGATTTGCACTAAGGGAAATTAAATATTTAATATTTTTATTTCCTTGTTCTGGGACTGGCGCAACTCTACAAGCGGAACGTACGGAACGGAAATGTCTTAATATAATATAGTTTATACCTACTACATTAAAATAGCAGGCTACAATTTATGTAACGATTTTATCTTTTATAACAAAAAGTTTAAGCGGGCGAAGTCACGTGTGGATCGCTAGTTACTCAAATTTGAATCGGACGGCATGTGAAAAAACAGAACTGACTGACTCTAAACGCGACAGAAATCATTATTTCCATTTGCTCGCTCTACTAAGAAATCAAAGCACAGCGTTAAGTTTCGCCAAATAATACGCAATGCCTCGGAAATTCGATAGAAAATGGAGGACGGAGTGTCTTAACACTAGGCTCCTTTTGTCTACTCTGCCTTATTCGGGAAACAGTTAAATAAAAAAAATATATATTAATAATTTCCGGTAATCAGCCTATATAAATCGTTGGATGGTCTAACAAATGTGATAATTTCTTCTCAAGAAGACGCATACGAACGCGCCAGGCCGCCGATACGAGCACTGTAACGATATTATTTATTGCTACGTTTTTATTTGGGTTCCCTTGTGGTTAGGTAAAAGCTGTAAACGACGCGAGATTTTTATTGTTATTTTTTAATTTGACAAAGTATGGCAATAATAATATTATACATTCTCTATTAATTTTCTACGTGTTGCTAATTTTTGTTAGATTATTTTTAATCTGCGGATGCGAAGTCAGTTTTTTAAATTTAGTTCATTTAAAAATATAGGCACTTTTTCGCTTTTGAGCGCTCAGTTCCGCTGTTAAAGGTGCTGTTTACCTGTAGAAATGTAATGATCGAACAAAAAACACATATCTACGCCATCACGTAAAAATGTTTTCTTACAATAAGTATTATATTAATTGTATATATCATTAGTTTGTATTACAAACTAATATTAATGATAAGGTAACAACATATTATAAGAATAAGATAAAAAGAGTACGGACTAAAATATGTGTAGTTTTAAAATAAACAAAAAAAAAACAAAACTAATTAATTAATTAGTAATTTAATTTAAGTATAAACATAAGGAACCATATTTGTTAAAAAGATTCTTGCTTATAACTTCAAGTTATATATATTTCTATCTATCGTGAGACCGAAAACTCAAAGTTTTGTTCGTCTAATTACTTTACCATATGGCATTGTTGTATAATTTTAAAATGGCTCAAATTTGAGTGATAGTGAAATGAGACATTATAAGTATGAATTGTTTATTAATTTAGATATACGATCCATCACCCAACACGCATTATTTTTGATGTAATAGAAATGGCGCAGTGGTGTCTGATTAGTTTTGATATCATGGTTTTTGTAATAAGAAGCGCAAAAGTGCAACGTTGAGTTCCGCCACTCAACATGCATTGTTTCGAAATTTAGGCGGCCTTGAGAAACGGAGTGTCTTAACTTTACGGAGTTTTTTACTCTGTTTCCTCTACTAACTTACTACCTTAATATTAGGATACCGCGATAAGGTAATAAAACTTATTAACTTTCTGAAGTTTTATAAGATAATAAACAAAAATATATAATCTTATATTATATGTAATTATTGATCTAATTAATTTTAAAAATATTATGTTTTGTAAAAGTCTTACGTTATAGAAAAGTACTACCAAAATGAACAAAGTGCAAGTTTTAAGAAAAAAATGTATATATAGTTTCACGCTTTTTCTTGCATAGCAGGGTAGGCAGATAAAACCTAGTGTTAAGACACTTCGTTTCTAACCAATTTTTGAGACATTGAGTATTTAGTGACGGCATTCAACGCGCACTTGGTCTACGAAAGGGAGAAACGAATTTAAATATAATCCCCGAATGATGATCGAATCCACATCGCGTTTCAGTCAGAATCTGTTCCACTGCGACACGACGGCCTTAATATATACAATATATATACGAATATATCAAAAAATATAAAAGGATTCCAATACATTAATGTATAAAAATATATACTTATTTAGTATTTAAGAGAACATAAAACGAACATTAAAAGCTCATTATAATAAATAACAGTTTGGAAGCAAATAAGTCGGTAAACACTTTATCGTACGCCGTCGCCTTAAATTATTGTAACGAAAGAAAAAAAACTTAACAAACGCGGGAGATTTGAATTTATGTTCTTTTTTTGAAACAGTTTTGTACGTAAAATGGCGGTGTACTATTTTTTTTCTTCAAGCATCCTCTAATCCTACTAATATTATATGTATGAACTGATTTAGATTAAACTTTATAGTAACATAGCTTATACATCACATAGGCTACTATTTCTGCAAAGAATTTGTATAATTTGGTTATAATATTAATATATAAATTCAAGAGTTCCTAGTTTCCAACATATGAAGCTTATACCTTATATATGTAGTATATGTACGTACTCAATTTAGAGATATTGTATGTTAGTTGGCAGGACTCAACGCCGCGAGTTCTGCTGCTTTTATTTTATGAGAGCCTGAAAAATAAATTTCTTTAATTGTTTCTATAACTTGGAATTGAACCCACAGCCAGGCTCTTAAACAGAATTATTGTTTTGATTTTATGCAGGAATTTATTTTGTCATAATATATATATAAATACATACTGACAATATAATAAATTCGCAATTTGTTTTATTATATAATGTCTTTTAATCTTTAATAAGACTGGAGCGTTTGTACAAGCAAATTTCAAATCACTGGTTCAAATTTGAACCACGAATAAAACTTTAGGTTATATTACACGACGTTAATTATTTTTATGAAGCCCATTATGCGGTAAAAGTTATTTTTATTTGAATACGACCATAGGCCCGATCGTTGTAGAGACCCTTGGATGAGACCTATGTCCAGCAGTGGGGTACAAAAGGGTAAAAATGATAATAACGACGACGCGGACGAAGCCGCAAGTGAATATAAGTGAATGATATTTAATAAAGGAGAGACGTATCTCTTTGCCTATCACAAAATACTGGGAATGCGTAAAGAAAAAAAAGGACAAAACAATAAATTTTCAACGCCAATAAATCTTTAATTTTAAATTCATACGTTAACATGATAATAAAATGTCATTCGTATAGGTTTTTTATTGTGTTCACTTCTTATCTAAATCGTGAATAATAACGTCGCAACGTTAAAAAACACCCATGTTTTTTTTAAGATGGACAAAGAACTTATTTATAAAGTCCTACCGTCATTTTCAATTTTCAAATCTACTTTTGCCGAGGCTTCTTCGTATTATAATAATCAAATAAGAAGTAGGTTTTTTACCTAGTTTTTTAGACACTCTTTTCTCCACTTTCCGCCGAAATATTGCGTATTCAGAGGCGGAACTTAACACTGCGCTTCGTTTCATTAGCAAAGTGAGCAAATGAAAATAATGATTTTAGTCAGACGCTCGTTAACGGCTTCCAAAATTTAAAGTCTTATTTTTTATATAACACAAAAAAATCCTTTAGCATTTGTTTTTGAGCCAAGTTTCACCACTCAACAGAAAGAGACATTTACGTAGCAATGTTCCTTTATTTTGTACATTGTCTATTATACTACTTGAATAAAAATCATATTTACTACAAAATTTTATTACAAAAGGGAACAACTATTTTATCACACCCAATCATCATTTTGTAACAAGCCTCGATTATAATCGATGACAAAATTCAAGAAATCGTATCGAGGGATTCCAAATAGAAACTATTTTCGTCGAATAGCTAACACAATAATTGGAAAAGGCAAAGGCACAATACGTACTGCCATTGTGGTCACAACAATGGACTTGTTTATGCAACAAAAAAAAATAAAAAAAAATCGAACCTGCTATATTTACCTCAGTGTGGATAATTTGTTTAAGTCAATCTGTCATTTTCGTAACAGCCGATTTGGTTAAGCGTGAAACGTAAAGTGTTCAATTTCTGATGTTATTGTCTGTATGGTTGATTTGCTTTGCCTTGTTAACGACTGTTGCTTTTTTTCTTTGCCTGTAATACATAGCCTGTGTTGTAAATTTATTGTTCTAAAAAGTTTAATTATATTATACCTATTTTTTAAAATGTTATATTTAAAATGTAATTTTCGTATTAACTAACATTTATAAATTTAATCACGTTAAGTGCTAAAAGATAAGATTGTATAAGTCACAGCATTAGCTTTAACTAAATTAATTTAAGCTAAAAAAAAAGAACAAGTTGCACATTAAGAAAAAACTAGACGATGATACCAATACAAACAGCCAAGTCAAAAAGGCTGGCGTCAAGTGACATCCGTAAAAATTGCTGCAATTAAACATGGATAGTAAAAAGTTTGGATTCGAACCGAAAACAATGGCCCATTAGACGTAGATAAGTATCTAAGAGCCAATTGTAGTTATTTTTTTGTTTGTTTTAGGACAACGTTGTGTTAAAGGTTAGTGTAGAATGTTTGTTTTAAATTGTATATTTATAAATATAAATTTTGAAATTAAGATTTTACTTATTTTGACGTCGAAGGATATCTAGGAAATATATTTAGTAGAGATGGAAGATACGAAATGGATGTGGAAAAGCGTATTGCTGCCGGCAACAGAGCTAACAGTGAACGGTATTTTACCTCCATAGAATATGCGGAGTCAGTTTACGTGTAATGAAGAAGTACAGAATAGTAGGTACTAGCGAGGATGTAGAGGTAACAATGAAAAAGAACGAGCCCAAGTGGCTTGGATACGTTGAGAGAATGAGTAATGAAGAATGATAAAAAGCTATGTTTCCGAATAAGTGGTAAGAGACGCGGAGGAAAGCCTCGGATGACCTTCGAGAACACAGCATCGCTGACTGCAAGAGTGTCATGCAAAGAGAGCACTAAGAGAGAATTTTCCATTTTAGTTCTTAAAGTTAACGCAAGCAAAGTTGAGGGCGACAACTAGTGTATACAATAAAAATATATATAGGCATATATACATTTTTAGTCTGTAACAGGGCTATCAGGTTCCGCTCGTGGTGTCGATTTTTGCGGCTAACGACTTGGAAATGAGACCTGCATTCCGATTACAGATTGGATTTGGAAAGGCAACGCGTTTTGGAGAATTTCTTAGCAATGTTTTTTATAGTGTCCTAAAATAAAATTTAGTAGAGTATGTAGTGACACGGAACATGTTCTTTACTCTCCGCTCGTTTTTAAAACCGCATATAGCACCCAGTATAACAGAGCGGAGACAAGAAAATATTTCGTTTTCCCGAGCGGGAATCGAACCCATACTTATTTCGCTTACAATCACATACTGTATCACGATGTGTTTCTATCTCAAAAAAAATTTTATAATGTTTTTAACATTTTCAATACTGCTTCATACCATCTTTACTTTTTTTGATTTAGAAGTTCTATCATATTCATAATATTCATTTTAATTTTTAATTAAATACATTTTTGCCAATCAAATGGATCGTTACAAACCTCAAATTCTTATCTATTATATAACCTCGAATCTGTCTAATATAGTAGCTAGTAAATCTACAGAATTGTTTTTTAATGATATATACATATGTACTTATGTACTACCTGTTAAGTTATAGCGGTTTTCGTGAACTACGCTATTTAATAATATTTTANCTATTATTTGAATGTTCCGTCGGTAAACGGATATACGTACGGAGGAAAAACAAGACTTATCCTGTAAACCTTAAAAATGCTAAAACACTCCGTTCCCCAATTATCGAGACGTTGGCAGGAATCCGACCAGACATCAGACTAGGGCGAGGAAATTAACATAATTTAGACCAACTGGGAATTGAAAAAAATCTTATTTAAAAAAAAATCTTATTTTTTAAACACATTTATTTAAGTGACCTTTAAGAGCACTTAAAAGTTAAAAGTTTTTTAAAAACACTATGTATTATTGTAATTGAAAAATATTTGCACTAATGTATTAAACCATTTTGTTATTATTATTTTGTATGTTAATGCGCAATTGATAAGCTCTCAAGCTACTTTACCAATTTTAAATATTGAAACAAATAAATCATCAGAGAGTAACTTTTTTTAACTTCACGGTGCATCGGCGTAAGGAAACTATAATAGTGTTAGGACACTCCGTCCATCATGCACCCTCCAACTTTCCAGATGTAAGTACTGAGTGAAACTCTACCTCGAGCTTTATATTGTTAGCAGAGTAATTCAATAAAAAAAAACTCATTCCCAGAGTGGCAACTGAAATCATAATCGTCGCGGCTACAGTTAAATGTAGGCTAGAGAGTTTAGGGAAGTACTTGTAAAGAATGCCTCGAAGTTCTTACGGGAACAGGAAAACGGTCCCGGTATATCTCTGTCTATGTTGCGGCCGTCGTGGCTAGCTATAAATACAATGGTCGTAGGTTCGATTCCCACTCATGGGAATGAATTATTTTCTCGCTCTGTTATGTTTAACAGAGCATTTCGTTGAATTCCGCTACCCAACACGCAATGTTGAGAATTGGACGGAAAGCAAGGAACGGAGTGTCTTAATAGTAAGGTAGTGTCTCTTTACCTACTGTATTATACCAATATCAAAAAAAAACCCCAAACTATTTAATATATATAACTTTATCTACATCTGATCTAGAAAGGCGGTATATTTTGATATTTTTTGCTAACAAGCATGGAGAATTTTCAAAAGTTTATATTTTTTTTTAAATACCGTTTAGGCGCGAACGGACCGCACACGTCGCGAATGTGATGGAATATATCAGAATGTATAAAACAACGCCGCCATTTGCTTTTTTCATTTATTTATTATTTAAACTAGCTTGTAGCTGCGTCTTCGCGTGATCAAATGGCAATAACTATCCGTTGTGTATAACACACACGTTGCCAGATGCCCCGATTTTGGCGGGATGTCCCGATTTTTAGCCCAAAATGTCCCGATCGGATTTTTATAACTCTAAGATTTTAATTAGTTACTAATAATTTTATAGAAATACAATTAGGTATATTTGTAAATTACGTATAATTCGTAAATTCTGAAGACAACTGTCTTACATATGGTAACCAAAATAAAATCGTTTAAGCATAGTGACGTTTTTCTATTAAAAAAAAAACATTTTATATTGATACCTATCATAATTGAAAGCTTTATTTAAAATTTAAAAAAAAATTATATCAATAATATAATAGATGAAATTTATTATTTAATTATTATCCCGCTTTTGGGAAAAGAATCCCGCTTTTTTATTTAAAATGTTCAAAAATCCCGCTTTTCATCGAGATTGCCTGATTATTGGCAGCGCTGATGACGCATGACATATTCTAGGTGCCCGGTAACTCTCATCGCAGGTACAGTGGGTCAGTGATGATGTAATAAAGCCTATTTTTTGAGAAATATTTTTCCAATTCGAATCAGTACCTAGTTTCTGAGATTACCGCGATCATCCAAATAAATCTTTTGGTCCTCTTAAGTTTCGTTCTGATCGGATTATTACTGCATTAGATGTGTAATTGTTTTTTTTTGTTTTTTGCAGAGGAAGTTTAGTGTTTGGGAAACGGAATGTCTTAACACTAGATCTCTCTAAATGTGCTGTCATTTTAATACAATGTAAAGCTATAAATTTTGATATAATTAATTAAGAAGGTACATATTAATGTATATAGTTTACATCCATTTATAGAAAATGACGAAATTATTGCTTTACAGATGCTTTAAAGCCATAAAAATTACTGAAAATACTTACATACATAATTTTTATGACTTTAGAGTATCGCTAAGTATTTAGCAATTTTTATTACTTTAGAGCATCGCATAGTTACGACCGTGAAGGAGATAATGGCAATAAACACATGTTGTTATAATTTAACACTTAAATTAGATTTCATAGATAATATAAAGCACCAGATAGCCTCTTTTAAAGTAAAATTTAAATAGATATAAAGAAATAGATTTTAAATGACACGATTGACTACAGTGTCAATTTTGTAGCAAAAATGTTTTATAGCAAAAAACCTAAGTAAAACAGTTTTTTAATGATAGTTCCATTTGAGATGCTGCGTTTTGAGTGGCAGAACTCAACACCGCGCGTTGTCCTCTATAGCGAGGAGATGAAAATGATTTAATTAGACATATCATCCCGAGTTGAAATCGAACCTATCACTTTTACAGTTCAACGCTACATACGACCGCAACATGATGACCTCAACAGCATTTTTAATTATGGATGGCTGAAAAAATAATAGCGAAAACCATTATTCATTGATCTTCATAAATTTATGAAAGCTTATTTAAATTTTCAATACCAAGAAAATATTTATAAAATATTTAGAATAGAGGCCAGTCATGGCGCAGGAACACAAACATGCGATTGTAAACGTGACAGGTTGTGGGTTCGTTTCCCACTCAAGGTAACGAAACATTAAAAATTTTGATTTCCTCGCTCTGGTAACGTGTTGTCAAGTGTTGAGTTCCGCCACTCAACATGCAATGCCTCCAGAATTCGGTGGAAAGTGGGGAATGGAACTGTCTTAATATTAGGTTCCCAGGTCCCCTCTGCCCTGCTATGTGTGGTACAACGTGGAGTTCAAAAAATTGTTATTAACTAAACTGATTAAACAATAATCCTGTTATTGTTGAATGTTATTTTAAAGAAATATTAGAATTTGTTTTTTTTTTATTTATAATAAGCTGAAAAAGTGACGGCCTATTCTCTGTTAATGTAAATATTTATGAATTCAATTATTATTCATAAATATTTGTAAAATGTAAAAGTTTATTTTAATTTTCAATACGGAGAAAAATATGCAATAGTTTTAATTAAAATTAACGACATAATAATATGTACCTTATACGTATCAATAATGATGTAACATTTAAATGTTTTCAAGAAATATGTACATTATATGAGTTCGTTTCATATTTCTTTGCTTTAGCTGTGTCTTCTCCATATATAGTAGTGGATTCTTATTTTTTGTCACTGGGAAATGTATTTACGCAGATCATCCTGACGCCATCGTGGCGCAGTGGCACAAGCGTGTGACTGTAAATGCACGTATAGTTGTGGGTTCGCTTCAGGTAATCAAATATTTTGTATTCTATTTTTTCGCTCTTCGCTCTTTCGGTAATAAGGCAGCGTCCGGCGTTTAACACCGCTACTCTACATGCAATGTTATGATAATTTTGCGGAAAATGGGGAACAAAGTAAGAAGAGAAAGAAAATTCTGAGCAAACCAGAAGTGCCCCATAGATGGATTGTACTGTTTCATCGGTAAGTGAAACTACTATCCACTAAAATTCAGTGGAAACCTTTTGCAGGAAACCCGATAATTCTCAGACTCTCTTTTAGTAGCTCCTCTAGAGTAAGGGGATTTGAAGATAACCATACCGCTTTCTTCCCTCTGCACTCCGTTCCGGGGCCTCCATTAATACAATCACAGAATATTGAAAGAAGACCTTGTAGACCAGTCCCAGAGTGAGGCCCAAGCAGCTTAATCGGCCAGATGAAAGTAGTGGGATCTACTTATAACTCAAAGTAATTGTTAATTATTATATTATTTATAAATTCTTAAGATTTATCCGCTTTGATATATAAAAAACAGGCGTTTAGAGGCTGTGGAAATCAATGAAGCTGAAAAATCATAGCATTTCAAGCCAGCCATGGCCAATGGCCGAGGGAAAATTGTTATTCAACGATTCATAATTACACACTTCAGCAGCATTTTTCTGTAATAATATATAAGGGACATAACGCATATCATTGTAAATTAACACAGATATTATCTGTAAAGTGAACTAAAAATAGAAAAAAAAGGAAAGCTCCAGTTATAGTATGAAATAAAAAGGCCTCTTATTTAAGAGAAAACGACAAATTGCTCGTTAATTTTAATTGGTCCCGCCATGTTAACATATATATTTTTAGGGTTCCGTATATCAAAAGGTAAAAACGAAACCCTTACAGAATCACTTTGATGTCCGTATATCTGTCTGTCAAGACCTTTTATCTCGAGATCGTATTTAGGTCTAAAACTGAAATTAATATCAAGATTTAGGTCCATGATCCCTTAAAGTAGACACAAAAATATAAAAATCTCATTTTGTATAAAAAATTTGTATAAATCTAATTTTGTACAAAATTTGCCGCGTAATCAAAATCAGTAAGTACCCTGTACTTCCCGTGGACCTACAGATATGAAATTTGTCACGAACTTACAATACAAGTAAACTTAAATAAAAAATCTGAAAAGTGAAAGTTTATAGTATAGTTCATTTCATACAAAGTGAGTGCTTTTATAAATTGTACTCCCCGTTGACCTACAATCCTGAAATTGGTACGGTAGCCATGGTGCGCGAGTCCGACTCGCACTTAACCGGTTTTTATTTTTAATTTCAATTAATTTAATTACAGTACAGTAGGCTGTCTATTGCATAGTACTTGCATTTTACAAGTTGCTTTATAAGAAGATATCATTTGTAGTTTAATTAATGGGTTTTAATTACAGTTTTCTTATTGTTTTTCTTTTGCTGTTTATTTTTTATTGATTATATGATAGAGTCATGATGTGTTAAAGTGATAGTTCTATTTATACTGTTAGGATTTATAATTTTTTACATAGAATTGTTTTTACGTTAATAATTTGACGATGAAATTGTTATTTTTAAGTACGTAAGTAGTCTTTCTTAGTATCTTAGTATTTTTTGAACTTTTTTGGAAGCTTTGAAATTTTAATTGCCATATATATTACAATTTCTATATAATGTTAAGCAGAAAACAGAGTAATGCGTCTGTTTAAGCACACGCATTACTCCTAAGTTGTATAAAATTAATTTTTAATGATATTGTCTTCTTATAATCAAATTTGCTTTTAATTCGGGCATCGCTTGGAATGTAACTAAGGTTATTAGTATTTGAGAAAAAAAAGATTTGTAAACACGAACGGCTGTGGGCTCGATCCCCACTAGAGGAAATGAAATATTTAATATTTTCATTTCCTCGCTGTAGAAAGCGCGGCGTTGAGTTCCACCACCCAACACGCAATACTTCCAGAATTCGGCGGAAACTAGGGAATGGAAGGGGCCCCTGTGCTTACCCTGCCTTATAGGGGATTCAGAGTGAAGCTAAAAAAAGGTATTATTTTCAATGCAAGAAAGTGTATGTTCTGTTAGCGATTTTGGACTTGGGCTGATCATGGATTTTCGTAATCTATTGCGAGTAAAAACCAAATAAATTACATATATTATATTCAATCAATACAAAGTAAAAATAAAATTAGTGTAGTTTGGCCGTCGGACAATACGTAATTGTAAACTATTGTGGCCATTATTTTGGTCAGTTTGCGGTTGACAGCTGTCGGCCATTTTCCTTATTTTTTTTTATATTGCTTATACTTTAGATTTTTTTTGACGAAGTTAGGCTTTGACGTGAAGTGTTCAGCCTTTGTAAATACAAATTGTTTAGACACGTGTTGCAAAATAAACAAGTTTTTTTTTGTTCCCAGGTGTAAAATTACATTAAAGCTCTCGGTAGCCTAATGTTTTGCTGCACGCGATCTTTTCATATTTCTCAAAATTATATCTGGTTATTGTGTATAATGATTAAATTTAATTATAATAACGTGGATTGGATCATATAAGTACTAATATAATAAAGCTGAAGAGTTTGGTTGAACGCGCTATTCTCAGGAACTGTTGGTACCTACGGATACAAAAAAAAAAATGTATTGGATAATATTTTTGTAACGGATATCGAGAAAGGTAGATATGTTGCTGTATTTGATATCGAAGTTACTTCGGGCTAATTAAAATGTATCATGTGTTATACATAACTCTTAGTTATACTTTTTCTACTTTTTGGAAAAAGTTTAAATATTTGAATGCAGCAGGATTTCAACCCGTGCCTCTTGGAAAAAGTCCAAGCGCTCTGACTACTAAGCCAACTTCACCATATCCACCACCGTACGTTCCCATAAAGCTAAGTTGAAATTCTTATACGTTTATTAAGAACTATTCATGTTCTTAGCATCTCTGTGGTGAGATTTTTACCTATTATAATAATATTAATTTTCGGTAGCCAAAAATAATTACTTAGAATTTTCGTTTGGCGAGAGAGAATGCTATTTTTATTCAATATTTTTCTACATCGTTCTTCCTAAGTGTGGAATAATGCGATTATTAAATATTAAAAAAAATCTAAGATATTTTTATTTCATTAATCTTTTCTTTCATGGCAAAGTTACATTTAAAAGATTAATATATACTACACCAAAATTTATCTCAAACTTATGCCCATCAGGATTTTTCTCATAAGCTGCTCCATACCAGCAATAATATTGTGTAATAAAACGGTAGTTGTTTTCTATAACGAAAGTTTGATTTCTCTATATTAATTACAAATATAACATTACATTTTTTTATTAAAAAAGATAGAATGACCTCTATAGTATGATTTCTTTATACACACAATTCTTTCACAAAAGTGTAACAACGTAACGACACTTTCAACCAACAAAAAATTCAAAAGGTACAAGTAAAATTAAATTGCACATTCATTTATAAATGGGATTAAAATCCTAAACTACAAAGGCATCTGTCTAGTTTACATCCGAACGCCTTAACACCCACAACACTTTGATGTTATCGCAAAAAAAAGTCAATACGTCAAACGTCACAATGGCAGCCATTAATGTCAAAATATTTTCAAAATAACAACGCTCTACGCTGGAGGCATGGCTTTGCGAATACCGCTCAGCTATTAGTGTTTGATGTTTTGTGTGTAGAGAATGAGCGACAAAGACTGTGTTTTTTTTAGTTCCACGCTGTATTCCGTATTTAGCAGAGTTGGTAGGGAACCTAGTGTTAAGACACTCCGTTCCTCAGGTATTCCTATATGGAACATTGAGAGCTGAGGAACGGAAACGCTTTTTCCTGATACTGAATGGGAACTACGAGTGGGAATCAAAGACATAACTGTTGCGTTTAAGGTCGCCTTTTCTATAATATATGTAATTTTTATAAAAAAATATACAACACTAAATATGTATTATATTGAATTTTATTACAATTTTACGCATAATTAAGTAAATAATATTCAATTTTCGTCGTGTAAAAACCTTTGCCTAAAGACCAACCTGCGTATAAACGAGAATAACTAATAATATTTTTTTAAAGCATAAAAGTCAAAAGGTTCTTAAACATCGCAGGTTTATTTCACGTCGCAGCTGGGTACTTTTTCGTGTGCTGATCGGATCACTTTCGCAATTGTATTCACACAGATAATAAATTTTGTGGCACATGTTATATATATTCTGCGTTGTCATTAAACTTTGTCGGTGGTTGTTTGAATTTTTGGTTATTTGTAACCGCTTTGGTTTGGTTTTTCGTCGCAATTTCTTGTCTTTCTTTCTGTTGATTGTTGTGTCCTTTGATTTTTTGAAGAAAAAAATCTTAAGGATACCTGTAGATATTACATTATGTTAAATTTGAAATTATTGTGGCGTAATTTTGACATTTTTGATGCTTGGACAAGCGTTGGCTATGGGTTCAATTTAAGGAGTGAGATATTTCTATTTAACTAATTAATAGTAAATTAACTAATAAAAAATAACATAACATTTTTTATACGTTTATTCGACGATTCAAAAGTGCTTACAATAGTCATAGCTAAATATTTATTTAAATTTATATTTTCATGTCTTCGCTCGGGTGTTGAGGCAAAGCGCGGTGTTTAGTTCCGCCACGAAAGTGGGGAACGTGTCTTAACACTAGGTTCCCTCTGCTTATCCTGCTGTATGCGGAATACAGCGTGGATCTGATTTTATTTAGTTTTTATGAGTTAAATTTATGGGGGTTAAACAATTATGGCTCTTTTAGTTATACGTTTTGTAAGATAACTTTTTATTTACTTATATATTTTTGAAGCTTTTCTGGCGCGGCGGCGCAGCGTCAGACTGATAACGCGATTGTTGTGGGCTCAGTTTCAAATCAGGGGAATTTTCATATCCTTACTCTGGTAACAAGACAAAGGCGTAGAGTTCCACCACGTACCTATTACTTAATTGTATTACAATTAAAAATAATTTTTCGTATTTCATAAATCTAAGCTAAAACTCTACTTATAAAACTTTTTAGTTAAATTCAATGACAACAATATTACGAAAGAAATACACACATAGATTATTTAGATTAATTACCCGCAATATTTTTTCCAAATGTCACGCTGACATTAGCGTTGGCGCGAACGCAACCACAGATAGGGTTTAAATCTTTTATTTGTAGAGGCATTAGAACACACAGCCGGTTGCTTAATAGCTATAATACTACAATTTCTATTCAAGTCACATATTCGGGGGCGGAAGTAACTTTTTATGGTATTTTTAATACACTTTACAACATCCGGTTACAATTTAAACTATTTTAGTTTCGGTTGAATGGAACATATTGTTGTTTTACATAAGATAACGGTCGAATTTTCTATGAATGTAAAATAAGATATAATCGCGATAGTACCTACGGCTTCGTGTAATTTTACAGATGACAGCGTTCATTTTGTTTGTCAAATGTTTTTTGACATTGTTACATAGCTTTATCTGTTTTTAAAATGGCCGAAATGACAATTTATTTAAGCAATTGACTCGGTCTTTTTAAATGAATGCATATATTAAATCTTTATTTATATGTTGAATATTTTAGACATTGATGGATAATGACAACATTAAATTTATTTGTGAGAGAAGTACTATAAAATATATAAAAGGGCATCATGTGATAGGATAAATTAATATTAAAATGGATGAATGTATTAAAAAACCTCAAATTATACAAACAAATCATCACATATAGAGAAGATGGTAGGATTATGTAGTATGGATAGGTCTGATCGTAAATACTACGCTTGTGGGTTCAAATACTTTCGTGGGAATTAATTATTTTCACTTCCTCGGTAACAAGAAGAAGCGCGGCGTCGCCACTCAACACGCAATGTTTGGAAAGTGCGTGGGGAACGGAGTGTTTTAACACTAGGTTCCCTGTGCTCAACCTATTATAGGCGGGGTGCGGCGTTAAATTAATGTTATTTGTATATACAAGCCTAAGTCCGCAAGAACAGGTAAATTTCACACTTAAGTGAGAAAAAATACGGAAGCTGTCAAATGTTTGTACACTTCAACGAGCACGCGTCAAAATTCTAAAAGCTACCGTTGGATGATAGTTTTTTGTGTTTAAAGTTTAAACAGATTTATTTTCGTATAGATTCTTTTATATTTACTTACTTAGCTTATTTTTTAGTGTTTCGTACCTTTTAAGGATGAAAAAGGAACTCCATAAAGTAAGAGTTAGTAACAAAAAAGAAGAGACCTCATCTTGATGTTTGAGAATACAGTGTCGAGTACACTGGAAGAAGGTGACCTAAAAAGCATAAGGACCCCTAAAACCGATGTATGGAAAGTTGATGACAGTGGACGAGGCGAGAGAGGTATGCAGAGACCATAGCGATTGGCGCTCCGTTCTCTATGACTACTGCGTTAGGGTTAAAGTGTGAGGTTGAATAAATAAAATAATGAAACATTCAACTTTAAGTGGTAGATAAGAGTATCTAAATAAATATTGATAGTTTTTTTAAATCCCCTCTTGGTTAAATAATAAAACAATAATGGGGGCAGTGGCAAATAAATATACCGCAATCCCTTTATGATATAAGCGGATTATTCTTAACCCTTTTAGTCATATAGCGGGTTTGAACAATACTTTAGAACATTGTTTCGTAGTGTTATTTCTATAACTACCCTCCAAAATAACAGACGATAACATGTAAATAAAAAAAATACAATTCTTAAGATCGAGCTTTCTATAACAAGATTTTTCTTTTTGCGATGATCATTTTTATAGCGAGAAATTAAGAACAGAATGAATTTATATTTATTTTTCTGAATTATTTATTTTTATTAAATAAACTATTCTGGAAATGTAACAAAATTTTTAATATTTTCTCTAACTTCACGCCATATAGTAGGTCCTTACGCTTGATATATTACGCTACATATAGTAAAATTGCCATGGAGACCCTGGTGTCAAGACACTCTGTTCTGCATTTCTGGCGAAATACGGGATATTCGATACCTACGTATCGAGTGGCAGAACTCAATGGCGCGTTGTGTGCCAGAGTGCAAAATAATTTATATATTCATTACCTGAGCGGTGATCGAGTACCTACAACCGTTGCTTTTACAGTTCGAGGCAGTTTTATTACGCCATGATGGCTTTAACTACCATATACTAATAAAAAATAATAGAACAATTAATAGAATTCGGCCGTATTTTATTTATTTTCTTAATCGTACCATGTGAAATGAGCCTAATTGGTAAAACTGACATGGCGAATCGTAAATGTTCGCTTGAAACTACTTAATGAATTCATGACCACGCAACCCTATCTTTATTTGGATGATATTATTTGTTTTATTCCTTATCAATTCTAAATAAAAATAAGTATAATTAATGTATAGTGATGAATTTTAATGTAGCGGGATATATGATTGTTTTTTTTTTTCTGATTTTCTCTGTATCCCGCATTCAGCAGGATATGCAGAGACAACCTACTGTTAATAAACTTCCTTCTTAAAATTCCTGCCCGGTTTAAACACCGGGCAGAAATTTTCTGAAATTCATTGCATTTTGTCCCTTTAGAATTTAAAATAATTTATTGCTTTGATTGGAAATTGTGTCTTAACACTAGGTTCCCTCTGCCTTCCCCGCTATGTGCAGAGTACAGCGTAAACCAATAAAAAAAAAACCTCTCGATTCTATACAATTTGTAAAGATTGAAGTAGTGTTAATATAGCGCTAGGTGTTCCGCAACGTAACCGTTATTTACAATACAAAACGCGAGGGTGTTAAGTGTCTGTGATTTCCACCCTCCGTCTAATGGATTTTCCTTTTTGGTGGTACAAGTTATGAGAGTTTTGTTTTTAGTTTTCCGTTTTTCTTTGTTTCGGGAGTTCCATTTTATTATTGGGTTATATTACTATATATGACAATTCATTGCCCACACTCTGATCAATTTACAAGATATCGAGTGTTGTCTAGTGGGTTTGAACGCCGCGTTTTGCTTACAAGAGCCGGAAAATTAAAATAATTTAAATATAATTTCTCTGGGTGGGGATAGAATCAACAATCATCGAATTACAATTAGAGTTCGCTGAGGCAAAACGGCCTCTTATATATTAGAGATTTCTATTATACATAAAATAAAATTATATAGCATCGTTTATGTTTTCCCGAGGTCAGCGCGACACTCAATTTTTTTGGTATCTATATTCTTATTAAACTGATGGATATTACAGTTGTAGACTGTATCCAGTCCAAATCGGAAAATATTTTTTTCGAATAAATTGATTAACTTAAAAATAGTATTTAAGCAAGTCAATGTACTAACACGGTGAGTGTCTTAGCACTATGTGCTCTCAGCCTACACTGTTGCGTGTGAAGTGTGTATTTCATTCAAAAGCGTCTTCCTCCATCTTAAAATCTCCGCTGGTGTTACACGGGATCACGGGCGTGATTACTCACTATTAACATAACATAACCAAACCGAACGCTCGTTTAAATTGACTGATTTTTAAAAATAAAATCAGATAAATAGTATATATATTCTGAAGAACTGAGTGTCTTAACACTTAGTTCTCTCTGCCTACCCCGCTATATTAGGGGGGATAAAGCGTGAAACTTCAGTACTTCAATACACATTAAAAGTAGGCAACGCACTTGTGTTGCGTCCCTAGTGTTACACGAGAAAGTGGGTTATGGTGATTGATTACTTACGATCAGGTAACCTGAACGATCGATTCTTTTTTAAAAAAAGTATACAATAATGAATAAAAAAATATATTTTTGTAAACGCTCATCGCTCCCAACTTAAAAACAAGATGCGTATTGAATTTTAACAAGCCTCGTCCTACCCTTGTCTTGTGCCATTGTAATCTTTTATTGCGATTTGTAAAACAATTTCTGTATGGGGGTGCTATAATACTGTGGTTAGATAGACTGTTGTAATATACAAAACAACCCTCTAAACAATTTTGGCTAATTTGCTAAAGTGCTGGATGAATTTTGATTTAGCTTTCGCTTGTTTAATAGTTTTGGTGTTTGGCATAACTTATTTTAAGTAGGTACTTTAGAATATTATTTTTTGTAGCATTAAACGGTATTCCGTATTTAGTAGGATAGGCAGAGCGAACCTAGTTTTAAGACACTCAGTTCGCCACCTTAAACCTTTGCCACCTATCAAATAGTGGTGGAATTTAACTCGCTTTGTCTTATAAAGACAAAGTGCGAAAGAATAATTTATGCCTCCAAGTGAGAATCGAACCTACAGCTGCCCTACATAGAAACGGTCCTGCTACTTTTCCATGTGGATGTCACTCATGTAACCTTACATATTGTATTATACAGTATTGTAGTCAAAAGATTGACACTTAATCTTTAACGTTTATAAAATTGTTAAGTTTTATTTCATACTATAAATGAAAAATCGCACGTTAGCTCAAAATAATAAATAAAGGAAAACCAACAGAGATCACAAATTACACGATTTACATAGAAAAAGTGACACAGACCAACTAACATAACATTTGTTAGAGGCCATTGTATTGAAATGTACGGCTGTACCGCTTTAACTTACATGAGTATAAAAAAAATATAAAATAAATATGGCTGTTCAAGATGGCTGTTATTTTAAATATTTTTATAACACAAAAAGGAATTGTGGCGCGGGGTACAGCGTTTGACTGTAAAAAGCGCTTGTGGGTTCGATTCTCACTCTAGAGAATGAATAGCTTTCATTTACTTGTTTGGTGGTAACAAGACAAACGTGCGGCGTTGATTAAGAGCTATCAACAAAAAAATCTAAAATTAAATATAAAGTAGCACAAAATATGAGAACCGTTACGAGACCAACTAGTATAACTTTTTAAAAAAAAATGTAAAATAAAAAAAATAACGCCATATTAACTTATCACGTGAGCAGGCTAAAAAATCGATTGAAAAATGTCACGAAAACCCACAAAATAAAAAAAAATATTAACAGTTTGCTTTTACAACAAATTAAATCCATTTAACTTGATAAAATCGTGCAAGCACAACAATATGCAATTTAAGATCCAAACAACAATTTTCCGTTACATTTAAACACAATTCAAGAATAAAAAAAAAGATTAGGCACAATGGCTACCTACCGCAGCGTGAAAAAAAAGAAAAAACATCTATGGCCATTCAATTTTGGCGGGCTTTTTGACATCGCGTAAACATCTTGTTAGTGAGTGCCAAATACGTAGATTTATAAATATTTAAGTGCAATTGATACGAGGCCAATGGTGCGGTTGATTTTATTTACTTCTTTTAGTCGAATGTTTTTAATTGAGTGAATTTTTAAATTTAATCCACACAATGATGTGGCCGTTGAGGCTCAGGGGGACAAGCGTGCGACTGTAAAAGCTACGGTTGCAGGTTCGATCCCACTCGGGGGAAGGAACTTAGCTAAATAAGTTTATTTCCCTATTTTGGTAGACAAATAGCGGCTTTGAGTTACGTCATTCAACAACTCAATACGCAATTGGTGCGACAAGTGGCATTCGGAGTGTCCTAAAGATAAATTTCCACTGACTGAAGTTGCTTGAATCAAGAACCCTCGCGTGTAAGTGCCACTTATCATTTTGTCTCATTCAACCTTCTCTGAAATCCCAAGAAAAATCACAAACAGAAGTTCTATTTATCTAGTTATATGATAATAAAAAACAAACTGCAATATACGACAAACATAAGATTACAGCATTTATTACATATAATATTAGGAAACATGGCGTCGCCATCGCCATGTGTTTCCAACAACTTCACGTAATGACGCGTCCGCAAAATTTCAGTTTTATTGGACCTCCTCTTATTGCATCTCCCCGCTGAGTCGACTTTTTCATATTAGATCGTATATTGTGCTTTTGTCTAGTAGCATTTATGATTTAGGGCCGTTTGACAGTGAACGCTGTGCGTTCTCCACCGCGATTTCGTAGGAATTTCCTCTCACCCGCCACTCAACTACCTGTGGCTGTGTTTCCAGGTCGATACAGGGTATTCCTGGGTACCAAAGCGCGTCTATCTCCACTTTAAAGGCCGCACATGTGTTTCTCTGGTATTACACGGATTGTGGGCGGTGGTGATCACTTACCATCAGGTGACTCATACACTGATTTCCACTTAGGGAATGTATTTTTAATTTTTTCGCTATAAAAACAAAAGAAGTCAAAGCGTGTCGTTGAGTTTCGCATCGAAAATTGGGCAGAAAGTGGAGAACGGAATAGTTCATCACGAGGTGTCTCAACACGCGCTGTATAATAATTTAAAATACAAATGAAATATTTAATTTTTTCATTTATTGGCTCTGGTAACGGTGGAAGGCGTTGCATTTCGCTAAGACGCGGTGCCTCAAGAAAGTGGGAAACGGAGTGTCTGAATACTAGGTTCCCTCTGCTTACCCTGCCATGTGTGAAGCTAAAAATGTCATTTCCTCGAATAGGTGTCGAACCAACAAGTTTACAGGCAGATGCTGTCTCAGTGCAATATGAAAGTCTGAAAGAGATTTCAGACAGTCACTTGGTTTAAATGTGTAATATATTTTAATTTATTTTTATTCTTTCTTGAGGCCAGTCGTTACGCAGGGCCACAAAGGCTGATTGTAAACACGACAGGTTGTGGGTTCGGTCCCAACCCGATGAAATTAAATATTTATTTAAATTTATGGTTCCATTTCTTCGCTCTGGTGTCGAGGGAAAGCGCGACGTTGACTTCCGCCAATTAGCACGCAATGCGTCCAGAATTCGGTGAAAAGTGGGGAACGAAGTGTCTTAACACTACGTTTACGCAGGGTAAGCAGTAGGAACGTAGTGTTAAGACACTCCGTCCCCTCTGCTTACCCTGCTGTGTGTGGGATACAGCTTGAAGCTGCCTGATTTATTTTATTTCTTTCTTTAGACAAAATGTGCAGATAATCGGCAGAAAGTAAAGGTTAGTGTATTTTTCATTAGCTGTTTGTTATTGACCATAATCTTCTAAAAAATCCATAAAGTACCCCCTTAATTATGAAATATGTTTTTTCAGCCTGCAGTTTTCGTAAAGGTATCGGCATTGAAATATTTAGAGTCATGCTTAGATATGACTTTACTTATTTTATCTGAAAGTTATAGGGTAGATTACTATTCTTTCATATTCTTAGTTATGAAGCCACCAGCTGACCAGCTACAGTTTTTATATAATTAAAGGTATTGTTAAAGCGAGCGGGATCCATTCCTGAAAAGCCTAAAGCACATGAGACGTACATATATTATGGATTTTATAAAAACACATAGAAATCGAATAAAAAATAGAAGCAAAAAAAAAATTGTTACTGTTACAGCTGAGGCTACCAAAAGTATATAACTATTATTTATATATGAGTTATGAATATTTTTTTAATTATTTTCGAAACCAAAACTAAATTAAAAAAGAGCTCCGATGGCTTAATTAATTTTAAAGAAAAATGTGCAAAATTATTTTACACACTGTTAACTATTAAATGATTATTTTAATGTTTAAAGTTTTAGCTTCCATAAGCTTGTAGATAGTAAAACCTGATTGAATCTTGTATATTATAGTTTTACGACGATAATAACAAGATGAAATCCATTACGGGGTAAGTAATTACTTGGTTAAGTGTTTACGTTTTTATTACGGTAATATACTCTCGACTTTTTTGTTGTTGTTCATTTCAGATCTTTACCATTTATTGAGTTGATATCTTAGGATTTATACTGAAAAAAAAATCTTTGTATTATAATATTATAATTATATATAATTTCTTGTAACTAAAAAACTAATTAAATCTAAACAAATCTATCTTTGCCTACCTTCAAAGACCAATTAAATAACTCATTAAAATGTAAAAATATACTCAGAAATAGCAAAAAAATCCAATCCGAAAACAATATAGTTAATTTACACAACAATCAAATCGAAAAGAGCCACCCCATGTAAAAACACCCAATAACGCGACGGCAGCTGTCGATGATAAAAAACCCGCCGCCATTGGCCGAAAATGGCGGGAACATTAACCGCATCTGTCATTTTCATATTGTCATATTATTGTCTGTGGTATGAAATGCCATTTATTATCTTTATGTAAAGCTAGGATAGATAAAAATATATTGTTTTGTCATTGTGTATCTATACCTAATGTCATTAAATGGAATAGTTTATTCGGCTAATCTCTAATCTCTAAAATCTTAATAGCTAATCTCGGAAACTACTAGTTTAGAATATTTTATATTAGAATTGGAAAATTATTTTTATATTGTGTCAACTCATCTTTCAAGGTTAATTACAGGTACAGGTATATCTTTTTTTGATATCACGCATTGATTAATAGGAAGTAAAAATTAAGAGCTTCCGTTATTTTAAATACTAGAAATTAATACAAGTGCGCTGCAAATATATATTAAAACACGATCACAATTTAGTTTATTAAATAGATAATCGTGTAGTTTAACCGAGCAAAGTCGCGGAAGGTCGCTAGTCGCTTTATATCTATGAAGAAATCAAATAAAGATTTTTTTTTGGATTCACACAAAAGCGCTTTCAACTAAACAAATTCTAGCTTTATAATATCCTACTTCTATCCATCCAACCATCATCCTTTCAAAGTCCACTGCTGGATACAGGCCTCCCCAAATGCTCGCCACTTCGTTCGGTCTTGCGCACTTTAAATTCGTTAGGTCGTCGTCCAACTGGTTGGAGGGCGGACTGTACTCATTTTGCCGAGACGTGATCGCCATTCAAGGATCATTCTTCCCTATCGGTTGTCGGTCTTCCTGACAATAAGACCTGGCCATTGCCACTTCAGCTTGCAGATTTAGGGAGCTATGTCCTGCATTCGTCTACAGATTTCAGCATTTCGAATTCTGTCGCGTAGAAAAATACCAAGCATAGCTCTCTCCATCGCTTGCTGAGCGACTTTGAGCCTGTGGATAAGGCTTGCGGTGGAGGACCACGTCTCAGCGCCATAGGTAAACACTGGCAACACACACAACTTTTGACTTCAAGCACTGAGGGATACTAGACGAGAAGATATTTTGTAGTTTTTCAAACGCTGCCTAGCCGAGTTGGATTCTATGAATGATCTCTATCTGAAAATTGGACCCATTCGTATGACTTGTCTAAGGTAGATGTACTCGTCAATAACTTCTAGAGGTACGGCTTCAACAACAACCGGCATAGATGTAACATTGACGTTAGACATGATTTTTTGTTTTGTTCATGTTCATGTTAAGATCCACTTGTGGTGAGGCGCTATGGAGTATAGTACTGAGTTCTTCCAGAGACTCCGCCAAGATTACTATGTCATCGGCAAATCGGAGGTGTGTTAGGTTTCCCCGGGTTCGGGGGGTGCGGGGGAATGAATTATTGTTTAGTAATATTTTAATTTCTTCGCTCTGACACCAAAGCAAAAGCCTGGCGTTAAGATCCACCACTCAACACGCAATGCCTTAAGAAATTCGGCAGAAAGTGGAAACGGAGTGTTTTAACACCAGGTTCCTTCTGCTGTGTGCGGCATTTAAATTTGTTATTTAGATTAGATTTGTTATTTAGATTTATATGAAACTATAGTAATATTTCTTATATTATATATACATTAAAATTACACATGGGCTACAATTTATGTAAATTTAGATATAATATAACAATAAAAGTAAAAGCGAACGAAGCCGCGCGTGTTTCGCTAGTCTATACATAAAATGCGTAACGCAATAAACCTAACGTATTTATAACGAACGTTGCGTATCAATAAAATGGTGTAAATCAATGCATCAATTAATTGATAGGCATTAAATTCTTCTTTATATACACTTGTTATTTCCAATCTGTTTTCGTCACGTAAGGTGTTAAGGAAATTGTTTTTTTTTTTATATTATTTTAGTGCCGGAGTGAATTAATATGAATTTCTTTTTGTATTGTTTTTTTGTTTGTTTCATGCTGTGTCTCGCATAGCAGGGTAGGCAGAGGGAACCTGGAAACAGAGTGTTAAGACACTCTGTTCTCCTTGAGACACTTCCGAATCCCACTTTCCATCGGATTCTGAAAGCATTGCATGTGCCGGAACTCAACGTCGCGGTTTTTCTATTGAAAGATATAAAACAATATTACTTTTTTAAATCTTAGAACAAAAACCTTTCACATTGCGTGTTCAATGGTGGAATATTGGTAGCATTTTGTCATTCCACAAATTGAAATTTGAACCAATGTGTAAAACGTTTAAGTTTCGCATATGCTAGATGTTCTACGATGTAAACTTGTTTCCAAATAAAGAGCGGTGTTGAGTTTCGCCACTCAATACTCAATATCACGAAAATAAGGTGTCAAGAATATATATAGGCTGTATGTAATATACAACGTGAAGCTATAAGTAAATATCATACATTAATATAATAATATAATAATTACTGCAAAATATGAAACTATATTTCCACAATTTTTATCTTCCTACGAAGAATTTAAAATAATCTCGAGAGCCCATCAATACATTTTTATCGGCGATAAACAAGCCCTTATAGACAATCAATTAAAATTTTTATACGGAAAATCAACTTTATCACGTCGTCTACAGATTATGTATGTCTTTAGATATTGTTATATGAAAGTTTTATAATAAAAACAAATGTGTACACTAACTTTCTCTGCTTCTCTGCCTTTCTAAAATATAGAAAAAATTGTAGACACCACGTTATTTTGTGTGGACTTTAAAACGTTAAATGTCGTAAAACCCGCATTTTCACGTCTCGTAGGAATTCTGGAAAATTCGATTTTAGTGCTCCCCTACACTCCCTAATGTAGGTAGCAGTGTGTATTTAGTTCACATGACAAATTTCAATTTTCTAAGTCCAGTAGTTTCGTTTGTGCGTTGTCTGTCTGTTTTATATATGGTAATAGTGGCTCTACAGCGTAATCATCATTCCTTCCCTTTTTTAGGCTTCCCAGCCAGATTGATTCCTGCAAGCCGAGGTTTGAGTCCCGTTGGGGACTCCTTTGCCGCCAACGATATCCTCTTGAGCAGTCACGTAGCGGTTACAATTTGTCAGGAACAGAGTACCCTCTTCCCTTCCCTTACAGTGTCGCTGTAAAAGCCAATAGGGCTAACAGCCTTGCAGCATTAGCCACATGTTCGAAAAAAAAACCTCTATAGCGTCATCGGGTTTCATGGGAGGCCGAGCTCTAAGAGCTCTAACCTTGACTTAGTCACATTTTATAAATATGTGTATAATGTGAATAAAACTTTCTTTTCATTGCTTACTGGTTTTACTAATGATATTGTTGACCTAAAAAAAATATAAAATGACATATTTCGGCTATAACATTTTTTTTCGAAATATTCGTAGGTTGTTGATAATTTCGAAAATTTATTTTTTAAAAAAATGCTATTGACAGTTTGTGATACTTATTTCTTCTTTATTTAGTACTGAATACTAAAGTAAGCAAACTAAAAACCTGTCGTAGGATGTCTCATTTTGATTCCGCTTTCAGTTATTTTACATTTTTATATCATTCGGTTACCTGATAGTAACAGACAACAATTTAGTTTTTAATTTTAGATCAGAGAGCAGAAGCAGCTCCAAAAATCCTTGTTCCTACACGACACTTGGCTTAATGTTTCTTCACAACAAAAATAATTGTACATAAATGTGAAAGCTTTTGAGAATTGATGTTTGTTCGTTTTCACGAAGAAGCTACTTAATAGATTTAGAAATCATCATCAATCAGGCATCAAAATAAAACATAGGCTATAATTTACGTAAATAAAACCTATCCCGCACACAGCCGGGTAGGCAGAGGGAACATAGTGAAAAACACTTCATTCCTCACTTTTCGCCGAATTTTTCGAGGCATTGCGTGTTGAGTGGCGGAACTCAACATCGGACTTTTGCCTTGGTGCCAGAGCGAAGAAATGAAAATATTAAGAAATAATAGATAATTAATTCCCTCGAGTGGGGATCGAACCCTCAACCGCCACGTTTTAATCACATTCTTGTGCCCCTGGGCCATAACGGCCTCTAAAAAAATCTATAACTTGGCTATAACACAACAATAAGTTTAAGCGGGCTAAGTCGCGTTCGGGCCGCTAGCAGATACTAAATAACATTAAATATAATAAATCTGTTTAAAACATAATTAATTTAACTTACCTGTGCAGTAGGTTATAAACGAAATATGCGCGGCTCCAACCCCCCGTGCCTTATCACGTCGAGCTCGGGCGTTACACAAATAACAATTTATATGTTAATTTTGGCTTTATAGCTTTTTGTGATTTTACTATACGATGTACGCGGCTGTAGTGGCGGAGTGGGAAAGCGTCGGTAAGCGCGATGGTTGTGGGTTCGATTTTTGTGATGGGGAAAGCGGTCTTATTTCCCCACTCCGGTAAGATAAAGCGCGGTTTTCAGTTTCACTAGTTATCGCAATGCCTTGATTTAAAGATTAAGTTCCACTACTTAACATTCAAGAATAAAGTTCCATTACTAAAAGCAATGTCTCACTTTTGGAGATTAAGCGCCACTTAACATCTCGATCTGGGGATAAATGTCACTTCTTAACGCAATGTCCCGATTTGGCTATTATAAAATTAAAATACTAAATAGTTCGTTCCCCTGAGTAGGGATTGAACCCACAACTTTCGCGTCTACACTCACACGCTGTGTCACTGCGATACGAAGGCCTCAATATGCTTCTTAATAAATCAAAAACACGCTTTTAAAACCGACCTGCTAGTAAGGCTTAGTAAAATAATAAAATATAACGTATTTAACAAAATTACCACCATTTTGCTGAAACAAAATCGAATTTTATGAAATTTTTCCACCATATTAGTTACTTGGGGATGACAAACTGTCATCTAACACGCAACACCGTCTAATTTGCGGGAATTAGACAGGACTGTTAGCGCGATTTATGATATAGTATTAGTATAATGGCAAAAGGGGCTATCTTTTTTTAATGTTAATTTTAGTTATATACATTAATTTTTAAACGTAGCAGAGTTTGAATCATATATACAAAATTATCGTCGTAATATCGAGCAAAATAATCATTACAAAAAAATTAAGCCATCACTTACCCATATGTTCTTACAAGTCATTTTATTACTAAATTCTCATGTGCTTCTTACAATTTATTTATGTCGGGAAATTACAAGAGATTAGGAGACTATAAGAGTTTTGATTAAGTAAGAATTATAGGTTTTTTTTATTGACGGCTAAATGTAATTTTTTTTATTGTTAACACTTTGGCAGACATCTGAATTAACTAATCTAAAACTGAGCAGTTTGTGGAGATTGGAGTATCTTAATATTAAGTAGATACTATCTGCTATATGGGATATAGCGTCGCACTCATTCCTCAATTTAATTAAATAGAATTGAAAGAGGGTATCAAACTCACAGTCATCGCAAGCACAGACGATAACGATATAACTCTTAATAGTCATCTATTAAGAGTTATATCGTTTACTTGGGGATGACGAAGAATTCAAAAGCTCATAAAGTAGCTTTACTTGTGGTTTTCTTATAGTAGTGGGCAAATATTGGTTAAATTTTTATTTCACAGTATTCCTTATCTCTATTTTTATGTCACTTTATACATGCTCTTAGGCGGTCTTCATGTGCTTTATTTATACATAGATTTTGTTCAGTTTCTCACTGTTTACTGCATATATAAGTAGTAGGTTAGGTAGGGAGAACCTAGTCTAAAGACAGTCCCTTCCCCACGCATTATGAGTGAGTAGGAATTTATGAGACATTGCATGTTGAATGGCGGAAGAGCAAATAAATAAAAAAAAACAATTTATTTATTATTTTCAACCGTGGCCAGCTCAGCCATTTAATAAGCAATATCTAAAAAATTCTGCGGTGAGTGGGGAACGGAGTGTCTTAAGACTTAGTTACCTCTATCTGTTCAGCTTTATGCGGGATACAGCGTGAAGCTAAAATAATACATAAAAATTAAAAATGCTATCCCACGGGAATCACTTAACTTACTTTAATAGATCTCTCTAAAAAGTAGCTTACGGCTTAGTCGATGGTAACTACAGACTACGTGCGTTTCAAATTTCTTTATAATTGGTTGAGAAAGGCGTTAATACTTCAATATATGTATATATTTTACAGTAACGATCAGCCCGCAGCTTTGCCCGCTTGTACTACATAATAATTTGTATAACTAATCTGAATTACTTTAGTATACTTATAATATCATCATTTTAAAGACAACATTTCCCTCATTGGAAACTAAAGTTGCAGTCAATTCAATAAAATAATTATTTTCTAGCAATTTTAAATTTTTATTTCTTCGCTCTGGTAACGCAACAAGCCACGGGTTTGAATTCTGCAACTCAACAATGCGTTCGGAATCCAGCGGAAAGTGAGGAACGGACGTGTTTTAACACTATGTTTCCTGTGTATACCCTTTCTACCCTGCTATGTTCGAGATATACCGTGAAGGTAAGGAAAGTATTTTCTTTTTTAAATTTAAAATAAGATTTTTAAAATATTAAACGTTTAAATAAATAGGTTAGACCTCTTTATTCTAGACTTACGCAATTAAAACTTCTATATAAATTTCGGTAGACCTGACATAAAGATAAAATTATTAATACTGACTTTAGAAAATTAAAAAAACGCTTATAAAGAAAATATCGCCGCTCTTGTACACGCAAAAGTTGTAGACTTCATTTCAAAGGGGTAAGATTATATTTAAATATAATATATATAGGTATATGTTGCTATTTTTCTTCGTTAGAATTTTCTTTAAATAACCGAAAAGTGCAATAAAGAATGATATGTCAATGGATTCTTTTTTTTAGCTTCACGCTTTATCACGCATATAGCATTGTAGGCACAAGGAACACTCTCCCATTTCTCTTTTATAAACGTATAAAATTTTCTCCGCTCCGTAGCAGGAAGCGATGATGAACTCTATGTGTAAGACGGTGGATGCAATTCCACGTAAAAACTACTGAACGGATTTAGATGAAACTTTACAGTGGCATTGCTAATACGTACATCAGAATAGGCTACAATTTATGTAAAGTTTTAAACTTAACTAAACTAAACTAGCTTCACGTTTTATCCCTAGCGGGGTAGTCAGAGAGAACGGAGCGCCAAACGCTACGGTCTCTACATACCTCTTTCGCCTCGTCCACTGTCATCAATAAAAATGTGAAGTTTTAGGTAGTATAAATCGGCTGTAATACAACAATAAGTATAAGCGGGCCAAGCCGGGAGTCCACTTCAACCGACACTACACTAGACTGTATAACATGATGCCTTCGCTATCCCAACTTTAATGTAATATGAGAATAGAAATAGAGGAAATATTTGCATTTCAAAGGGAAACGGAAATACAATTTGCCTTTATTTTATAATATAAGTTTTAAGTGGTTTTTGTTTACTGAAAAAAGTTGTGGTTTATTTCTTGTCAATAAAATAATATTATTTTTTAAATCAAATGTGACAGGTACTCAAAGCCGCAGTTTTTTTATAAAAGATAACTTGTAATGATAATAGTTACGAAAGATTTATTATAAGGCCGTCATAGCGAAGAAGCAAAGCGAGTGGCTGGAAACGTGACGTTGTGGGTTCAATTACACTTGGGGGAATGAATTATTAATAAATAACAATTTCTTCGCTCTAGTAAGAAAACAAAGAGCGACTTTGAGTTCCATCACTCAAGACGCTATTTCACTATGATTGACGGAGTGTTTTACACTAGGTTCCCTCTGCCTTTCCTTCTATAGACGGAATAAAGCGTATTAGAGGTTAAAGAATATTTATGTACAGCCAGACGGTCCCACTGCGCCACAATGGCCTTTCTATAGAAAATAATATATTTAATATATTAAGTACCTATTTTTAATACCTATGATATGGAATGTCATCCCGTTGTATCTGGTTCTAATAATTACCCTACAAATTATACACGTTCGACCAAACACCTAAAAACATGGTGGTACTAGTGATAGCGATTTTTTAATTATCTCTGTGTGCACAGAAGGAACTTCGTTCTCCACTTTTCATCCAATTTTCCAAACATTGCATGTTGAGTGGTAGATAAAACTCCGCGATTTGTCTTATTGCCAAAGCGAGCGATAAAATTATTCAAATAATCAGCATTGAACCCAGAACCTCCCCATATTCAATCAAAGTAGCAGCCGCTGCACCAACATGAACTGTAGTTGAGAACGGAGTATTCTAACACTGAGACCTCTGCCAACTATACGATATGTAGGATACAGCGTTAAACTGTATGCAGAATACATACCGTACTTATATTATTCTTTAGTTTTTGTCACCTTCTTATTTTTCGAAGGATGGTGTACAAAGTAATATCTTAACTCAATCACAATGGCAAATGGCAATGGCAAGCGTGCGACTGAAAACGCGTCAGTTGTGAGTTCGATTCCTAGTCGGTAGTGTGAAATGTTTAATATTTATATTTCCTCACCGCGTTGATTTTCACCACTCCAAGTCCATATACTTGATCACCCAATAATCTTTCATTTTACCTAAGATTTTTTTTGAACTTAACGCTTTTATCCTGCACATCAGGACCTACTATGAACGGAACCATAATATATTTAGAAGTACGATGCCCTCCTCAATTTAATATTAACTATCCTTTAATAATTAAACTCTATAATAAGAAGAAAACGCTATTACACGCACAGCTACCTTACCAAATCCCCCAAAAGCGTAACAATAGCCCTCGAGAGATCATATTAGTATCATTCGTTATTTATTTACTCTGATTCTCTATTGTGTTATGATCAAAGTGTATTTGGTATACCGATTTATGATATGGGGCGGGCTATGTCTTTAAATATGGTGTAGGGCCGTCGTGACGCAGTGTCTGATTGTAACTGATAACAAGACACTGCGTAGTGTTGAGTTTCGCAATTAACATGCAATATTGATAAGTTGGGCGGTGAATGGAGAACAGAGTGTTTTTATACTAGTTTCCCTCTGCCTACCTTGCATGCCTACAGTGTAGTATACAGAGTAAATCTAGGATAAAGTAAAAAAAAGATAAGAAATAATAATAATTTAATGAACATATGAAACCTTGTAGACATTTCAACGCGAACAACTAAATAAAAGAAATACATTATATATTATACCTTATAAAGTTGCCGCGTAAATCGTTTTATCTGTCAAAACCGTTTCCCACCAAAGAGGTTTCTATTGAATTAAAAAAAAAACATAGAAAAATATATCTACTTTATTGCCACAGATAACAAAATAATCTCCCAAAGCTTTAAAAAACTATATAAATTGTTTTTTTTTACAAAAAAAAAAAGCACCAACTGTCGGTTAGTTGGAAGCGGATTATATTACAAGATGGCGTGTAAGAATATTTTAAAAACGTTAAACCGATTTTGATGTGATTGCTTATTTTATTTATAAATATAACACAATATAGATACTTGAGGCAGTGGCCGCGTAGCGAAGACGGTTGTGGGTTCTATTCCTGTTCGGGGGAAAGAAATATTTTATTTTGCTCACTCCGGTAACAAGACAAAACGCGATGTTGAGTTCCGCTGCTCTACACGTAATGTCAGAGAGAAGATTGTGAGTGAGAGAAAATTGTGGGGTGCATGCGGAACGAAGTGCTTTAACACTAGATTCCTTCTGCTTGTGTGGGATACAGGGTGAAGCAAAAATAAAAGAAAATATAAGCTTTAAGCATAAAGCCACGATGTTTAGTCAGTCAAAAGTACTTACTAAACGTCGTGGCGCAGTGGGACCACGTTCCCTCACTCCCTACTCGGGAGAATGATTATTTAAATTTTAATTATTATTATTTGTCCACGCTGGTAGACAAAGTACGGCGTTAAATTTCGCTACTCAACACGCAATGTCTTAAGCAATTACCCAGAAAATGATGAACAATAGATTCTCTCTGACTACCCTTCTCAGAGAAGTGACTACCCTTCTCTGTCTGGGATACAGCGTGAAAGTGTAATGATATATAAAACCTAGTGATAATTACATTCTTCACAGTACGGTTGACGAATCTTGGCCGCCGTGAAGTTAGATTTTCTGATCTTTTGCGCATTGATCACTTGCGCTTGAAATGAAAATAACCAGAATTAAGAAAAATTCTAAAATCTTATCTTCTCAGCCCTCTACAGGTAACTTTAGAGCGGCCACGACTCGACGACCGTACTGTAGGGTATCCACTATTTATTACTGATAAAATAATCTTCAAAGGCCTTGGGGATATTTAAAAAACTATAAAAAGGTAGACCTTAGTGTCGGTCGATCAGAGGCGGTCGATAAAGCGGTCTAATTTATGCCTCGGTCGATGTGTGTATATAGTGTACAACATTATTCTCCTTTCGAACCGGCTACCCGTGCTATGTAGAGGCGTGCTTTAAATAAAAAAGGTTTTTGTTTTTTTTGTTTTTAATTAAAGTTACGATGGGGTAAATGTTGTGTGTTAGTTGGATTTAGTTTGGACTTTATGTTATTATTTTAGATAATAAAAGCTTTATTGGGAATAAAATAAAAATTCTATTATTTTTTATTATTTCTATATTTTATTAAACTTTTGATTCTGGTAACTAGTTCTTCACAAAATATAATATACGCATAAACCTTTTATTCTACAACCATTACATAAACATATCAATATAAAATATTTAAAGAAAAAAAAAAACAAAAAATCTATCTGTTCCAATATACTATAAAACTAAGCGAAACCACAAGAAAAACTAGTTAAAATAGTAATATAGTACGTCCATCTCTTTTTTGCGTTTACTTTTAATCTTCTATCTTGCTCTAACAGTCTAACACTATTAAAAAAGCCGTTGAGGTAACGAACGTTGTGTTGTATCGTTCCTTTTTCAAAACCGCTCGACGTGTGTGGTCCGGTCGTTCGAAAATCGAAATATGGAATTCGAATTTTAAATTTAAACTTGCTACGTTCCATTTTCGTTTGAGTTTACCGATTTTTTTCCCTTTTTTCTTTTTTTAAAATTTTTCTCTCTTTTTATTTGTAATTGGCTGGAAAGTGTAGAGCCTGTGTTAATTATGTATTTTTGTTTTATATATTAATTATTGGGGCTTGGATAGGTTATTGATGTTTGAGTGTCGTTTTGTTAATTATTATTTTATTCTCATCATCGTACATATCTAGAGATTGCAGCTCTTGACGCAAAATAAGCTTCATATTTTTAGAAATAATAATTGAAATAAAAGGATTTTAGTTAATTTCTGCATTTATAAGCAACTAATTTAAGTAACAAGACTCGAAGTGCATATTATAAATTAACATTAAACATAATGGGCTGCGCATGCGCATGTCTTTGATGCTCTTACATTATAATAAAAAAATATAATAAAAATACTTATTTCATAATCGCTACTTCGATGGGTACAACATTAACTTAAGTATTTAAATATATTTATATAGATCGAATGTTATTAAGTTAAGAGGTGGTTTTACAATTTTTCTTGGAAACGGTTTGCTGGAGGAAAAAATATTTTTTTTTCCTTTAGATTCACGCTTAATCCTGCATAAAGCATTGTAGGCAGAGGGAGCCTAATAATAGGACACTTCGGTCTTTACGCACCACACATATTTTGAGACATTGTGGATGAGTGGTGGAACTCAACATCGTGTTTTGTCTTTTTATCAGAGCGGGAGAACAAAAATAATTCATTCGTGTGGGAATTGGTGTGGGAATTGAACTTGTCTCTCACATTCCCCTCCCACACTCGTTGCTCTTACAACCAGACATCGTGCCGTTGCGTTACCAATACAATACTATATTTATTATTTATTGTGTGTATAATTTGATTTTTAAATTATTTCCTAGCTCTGGCAACGAAGTTCAGCGTGGCGTTGAATACAGTCTCAAAATACTCTTATTGATTAAAGCCAAAGAATAAAATATATATCATTATTTTTTTCTACTTACGACTTAAGTGAAAATGCAAAAATATTGGTCGATATCCGAGAGACGCGGGTTCGACGACATTTTGATTTTTTTTAACGTGGAATACGAAAAAAAAATCTAATTAATATTATAAAAGCCCAATCCA
Source organism: Heliconius hermathena (assembly GCA_013403705.1). Lineage (NCBI taxonomy): Eukaryota > Metazoa > Arthropoda > Insecta > Lepidoptera > Nymphalidae > Heliconius > Heliconius hermathena. The sequence continues at coordinate 460,673 of JAAIXJ010000048.1, forward strand.
CATTTAGCCGATAATTGAATTTAGTTAAAAAGGCATAGTGAAAAATTATTAAACGTTAATAAGTACCTATGGCATTATTTATTAGCATGGTGATGGTGAAAAATACCTACTATTAAAAAAACACGATATACGGTAAATTTATTTATTTATTTAAGGTTCGCTAGTGAATTTTTTAATGCATATTTCTAAGGGCACTGGTCTAAACTCCTCATCCTGCAACGCGATGGGCGCTCACCCGCACGGTGAATCCGTCGTATATAGTTCGTCGTCGTAAATAGTTTCTTTTCTTTATAGTAAAAGTAGAAAATATTATACTAAGACTAATATTATTTAAGGCCAGTCGTGGCGCAGGCGCGCAAGTGAGCTATTATAACGAGACAAGTTGTGGATTCGATTGCCACTCGAGGAAACTTTAAAAATTCGGCGAAAAGTGAGGAACGTAGTGTGAATTAAATTTTCACTGCCTACCCTGTGCGGATACAGCGTGAAGCTAAAAGAAAAATTATAATATTACTTTCAATGTCTTAACAACGCGTGGAAATGAAATAAATATATTTTCCCGAGTGGGAATCGAACCTACAGCTATTGCGTTTACAGCCAGGCGCTAACCCATTGCGCTATGGTGCCCTTGAAATTTGTTTATTTGAAATATTAACGTAACGAAACTTTTTAGAATGGCAAAAAAGATTTATGAAGCAAGAGTCAGAAGACCTCGGATGATCTTTGAGATCATAGTATCGACGACAATGGAGGAAGGTCACGTAAAAACCACAAGGATCCCCTGGAAGGCATGTATTTGTGGGTTGATGACAGTGCGAGGGCGAGAGAGGTATGTAGGGTTTGGCGCTCCGTCCTTTATTTCTCGCCAGGGTAGCCAGAAATAAACCGTGAAGTTGAAAAAAAATTAACTTTCTTCCCTTTACAATAAGTATAAAAAAATTAAGTGAATTTGGACTCACAATCATTATTTATAGGCTATATATTCAAACACCAGAAAAGCGCCAAAAAAAAAGACAACAAACATTTTAATTTGCACATATTTCAAGAAAATGGCAGCCTTAATAACAGTTTAATTATAAGAAACTATAGATAGTTCTAGTTAACATAAATTCTTGCTAAGCCATTACTTGGATAACAAGAATATTGTGCATCTATACATCTTATACATAGATATAAAATTGATGATCTGTGATCTGTCTGTGTTTCCAAAGTAATTGAATATTTTTCAAGTGCATATAGTTTTTTTCAGCTTCACGCTGTATCCCGCGCATAGCAGGGTAGGCAGAGAGAATTCGGGAACCTAATGTTAAGACACTACGTTCCCATTAAGACACATCCATATTATAATAATTTAACCGTAATTAATATAACTTAAAATAACGATTACAATTTTTTTGACTGATTTACTTACTATTTGATTGCGATAGTCTCCGAAATATCTATCTAAATATCGTTTTTATGGGAATTTGTGTGGTTGTGTATCATCATGTAGGGTACTTTTTATCTCGGAATTCCCGCGGGATCGGGAGTGTCTTAAGACTAGACTTCCTCTGTCTATGCTGCTTTACGTGGAATATAGTGCGAATCTAAAACCAGTAAACAATTATTATCTATCTAAATAAAATATAATAATATTAACAACTATCGGCTTCGCTTCCTTAATCTTATATTGTTATATTATGGACAAATTATACAAAATCTTCACATAAATTATAGCCTATAATTATGTTCTGATAAATTTCTCTACATCTATTACGGTACTGTAAAGTTTCATCGAGATTCCTTGAGTAGTTTTTGTCTGAAAGTGTAACAAACATCCATTCTGACAAACTTACTAATATTAGAAGGATTATATTTTTATTTCAGCACTTTCCGTCAAATTCTCGAAATAATGCGTGTTGAGTTGCAGAACTAAACACCGCGCTTCCTCTCGACATCAGAGCGAAGAAATTAAATATACATAAAAGCGAGCAAAGCCGGAGGCTGGCTGCTAGTCCTTCAATAATCCTCAACGATATGTTAGCAACACTGTAATTATACCATTAGGAGAGAGCCGTTTAAGGCCCGCTCGTAAGTTACCTGCTAATTAAATGTCATACCTTAACACGCATATATTTTAACTTAATTTGAAAAAAATATAAATAGGTTTCTATCTTATTTATATGTTATGTGCCAGTATGTATATGGTTTGATTGGTGTTTGTGAGATTCATTAGGTGTAGAGTAGGTGTTTGGTTGTTTCTTTATTCATAGATTATTTTTAAGGCTTTTTGTTGGTAATAGCGGGTTACTACGAAGTGTTGGAATCGTCGGGTTTTCCAAAAAAAAAAAAAATAATTTATATATATAATAAATTTGTTAGGTTCGTTATTGATCGCTGTTTGTACATTGAAGATTTTGAGAAAATCTATATTATTGAGGGTATTTATCAATGTAATGGAATCCAATATATATCTGTATTTTTTGTACTTGTCGGTTCATCTGTTTGTGTACGCTACGTGCGTTTGTGCATTCTAATCTCAGAAAGTTGTTTCTTTCTATTATCTTTTCATTACAGAACATATATACATATTTTTATTTAATATCTATAGGTTTTCCCGAGTGCCATTTGAACTTACGACCATCGCATGTAGTAATTTTCAAACTTAGCTATAACTGCCTTAGTTATATATAGTAGAAGCTATAATATATACCTATAAATAATATGTAAATTATGAAAGGTTAACTGATGATGAATTTAAAATTTTTGAATCCAAGAAAATATACATAACTGGATAGACCTCATGGAGCGCACCCCTTGTGGCGTTACAAGTTTTGTCCCTGACTTTGTCTTTGACTTTTTATTATTATTTTTTTCATACTAATTGAAATATTTTTATAGTGTATAGTAATTTACATCTATACTTCTATATTTATATTATATCGTTATAGGGTTTATTTGGTAGAACGCGCTAATTTAGGGACCTATTGATCTGAATTGGAAAACCTTTTTGTGTTCATTTATCGAGAATTATAATAATATTTTCAGATCTAATCCACTGTAGAGTTACCTATGGTGCCCTACAGTGCTCTACGGTGACCTATGATCTGAGTTACCTCGGGCGCTAAGGATATGTCATGTGGTATAACACTTTTGTGGCATGTCTTTGACTTTTGACATTTTTGGCAAGCGGAACCGAAAGACAATCAAAGTTGTTTTCTTATGAGTGTTATGTTCACCTACAAAGAAGGTGTCTCTAGTTACAAATTTTGTAATTTTTTTTAATATAATTTTTATATTTGAAACAGCTTTTAAACAGCTCTTTTCAGCTTCATGCGTTATCCCACATAAAGCAAGGCAGGGTAAATAGATTTTAATGTTAAGGTATTCTCCAATTTTCCAGACATTGCGTTTTGTATTTTTATCAGAGCGAAAAAATGTCACTGGACGCAGTGGAAATCGAACCCACAACTGTCGCGTTTACATTAAAAATAACAACACCACACGTAAACAATGATCATTCCAAATGTAAATGGCTATAATAAATAACATATAACATGTAATATATAAAACAAAAAGTCATGTTTAGGTAAATTAGAGGTAGTATAGATATTTGGTAAGACACAACGCTCAGACCTCATGCAGCGCACAGCGTAAAACTTCAGGGAGTATTCTCGTATTAAATTGAAATATTTTTTATAAATCATATATAATATGTACTAATATTAGAAAGATGAATTATGTTTGTTTGAATGCGCTAATCTCAGAATATATAAATAAATCAAAAATAAATCAGCTTCACGCTGTATCCCGCACACAGTAAGGAAGGCCACTTTCCGCCGAATTCTGGAGGTATTGCGTGTTGAGTGGCGGAACTCAACGCCGCCCTTTGCCTCGACACCAAAGCGAAGAAATGGAAATATAAATTGAAATAAATATTTCATCTCCTCGAGTGGGGATCGAATCCACAACCAGTCGATTTTACAGTCTCACTTTGTGCCCCTGCGCCACGACTGGCCTCAGAAACTACTATTTTGAGCTTGAAAAGTTTTTTTTTATTGGATCTTGAGGAATAAGCAAACATTTTTAGTGGGGAACGTAACTCTGACCGCAGGTACAGTGGGTTACATAAAAACTATTAATTTGATATAATATATACAGCCTTCCTAGATAAATGTATTATCTAATATAGAAACAATTCTTAACAATTCTTGAAGAATTGTTTCTAAAACTAAACTAAACTGAAGCTAGTTTAGTTTTGTTTTAGAAACAATTCTTCAATATAAACTAATAGTGATAATTTTCATCTTAGGATCGATATTTAAGATAAAGATAAAATCTTCTATTTATTCTATTTAATATAATAACTTTAATATAATAACTTTATTTAAACACTTATAAAGTATACAATAATTGGTTGAGGTACTGTCCTCTTAGATAGGTTACAAAATAGCCCGTGATAAAGAGAAACAGTGCCGTGTCCCACGGGGGATGANAGAGTTGAATAAGGCAGTAGATAATAATTTCAGGTTAAATTAAACATGGCGGTGCTATAAAAAATTGTTTACAAAGTACATTACGTGTTGTGAATTAATAAAATGGTTAAAATTAATTCTTTGGAAAACTACGGGTGTTGAAATGATAGAGGAAAATAATAGTACAGGAATTATGTAAAAATATTAATAAATAAACTTTTTAAAGTTCAAATGTATGTAGTGTTGAAGTAAATGTTGATGGCTTCATTTAAGTTATATTAATTTCATTGATCTGTTCTGATAATGCAGCGCGTCGTTGACTGTCTCCCGTGGCAAAAGTGGATAACGGAGTGCCTTGACACTAGGTTATCTCAGTCTATTTCTCTATATCTATTCTACTATATCTACTATAAAGAAAAACTTAAAACTAGCTTTATTTGCTTTCCTTTATAAAAAAGTTTCCTTTTTAATTCCGAAGTAGGCAAACTGTATCTATTGATATAGTGATGTAGAGTCACTTTGTTTTTCAATGTCCTCCCATTTAAATGGTGAACTAAGTGAAGTGAAAATATTTTAAACATATCCTAAAATTAGGCACTTTCAAATGATAAAAGTACGTAGCAGATTAGGCAGATGACACCTGGAAACCTAGTGTTAAGACACTCCGTTCCCTATTAATACACTTCTGTTTCCCACTTTCCACCGAATTTTGGAGGCATTGCGTATTGAGTGGTGGAACTCAACGCGATTCGCCCCTTTACCAGGGCGCGGAATTGAAAATATTAAATATTTTATTTTGAGGCCAGTCGTGGCGCAGTGGCACGAGGTGTGACTGTAAGACCGACTGGTTGTGGGCTCGATCCCCACTCGAGGAGATGAAATATTTACTTAAATTTATATTTCCATTTCTTCGCTCTGGTGTCGAGGTTAAGCGCGGCGTTGAGTTCTGCCACTCAACACGCAATGCCTCCAGAATTCGGCAGAAAGTGGGGAACGGAGTGTCTTAACACTAGGTTCCCTCTGCCTACCCTGCTGTGTGCGGGATACAGCGTGAAGCTGATTTTTTAAAATATTTTATTACCCTGAGTGGGAATCGAACGTGGTTTCACCGGTCTTCGTTGTTCGGACCGTAGCGCTTAGCGCGTACAGTCGCACGCTTATGCGCCTGCGCCACGAAAACCTAGTATTCTTTTCTTGTATAATATATTATTTATCTTGGAATTGAGCTTTAAGAAATTTTATTCACACTCCGAGTAGGAAATGAATTCACAACCGTCGCATTTAGACATAAAGCGTATGCGATAACAAAAGTATTTTATCACATATAAACGTCAAAACACCTGTACACCAACAGCGCATGTCAAATTTAAACAAAATTTAACAAAAATAAACAACTTCAACTCAAAACTTTAAGCAATTTCATACTCAGCACGATGTGACCAACAATGAGGGGGAACGGTCACACCATACACACCTGATAATCAATTCACCACAAAAATGTATGACAGAACAAAAATAAGAATAAACTTACATAGTTTGTCCGCAAATATCAACTTTAAACATTCTAAGAATACCCGCAAAACAAGTTCGTTTCATTAGTACAAGCGTAACGCATTAGGCATTCTGTTATTGTCAAAATATATTTTGTTAAGCTGGAAAAAATATTAAAAGCGACCATATCTTTAAAGCGAAATGGTTTATTTTAATAAAATTGTGGCTAAAACTCGTTACCCGCTGCGTTTCGAATCGCGCCAAAATATTGACGTTGGCGTTTGACAGTTAATTTTTTAATTTTAATTGTACGTCACCTGGTCATAGACAATTGTGTTTACAGCATTGCAAATCAGGGTTTTTGCTGTTTTCTTTTGTGTTTATTGTTTCTTTTGATCGTATTGTTCAGTTATTGTGTTGTTTTCTACTGTTTTACGCGTGCCAAGGTGAGAATTGGTTTAAACTTAAATAAATAATTCTTGAATAATTTAGGCCATATAACGTACTATGTCAGAATGTAAATGCTATAGTTTTAGGTTCGACTCCCACTAGAAGAAATAAATTATTTTCATTTTCTTGCTCTGATCGCAAAATAAAAAGCGGCGTAAAGCCCCGTCGGTCCAGTGGTACGTCGGATACAGTATGAAGCTTAAAAAAAATTAAATTTTTGGGTTTAAAGAAATTACTTCAAAATTATAAAATACTCATTTATTATAAACTATCTGTGTTATATAGCGTGACGGAATTTTTTTTAGATTATATTGTTTTTTGTAGTTACAATTTTTTTATATACCTACTTGTCAAATTTTTTAATTGCTATTACGTATATGCAATTATGTCGCGAATGCAATTAAGCAATGAATGAATGAGTAGTTAATTAAAATTTTGATGTATATATATATATATAATATATATACATCAAAATTTGAATTAACTCTACTCATATATATTTTAATGTTTTGTAATAAACAAGTAAATTACTTTTCTCTCGTCAAATAATGTTCTTTATAACTTTTGTTTAAAAAAAACTTAAGGGTGTCCTCTTTAAGTTTTGTTAAAAAAAAACTTAAAGAGGACATCTATCCTACTAATATAATTAATGTTATTGTTTGTGAAGAGGGATGTTTGTTCTGTAAAAAATATTAAATGGATTTGGATAAAACTTTATAGTAGCTTTATGTAGCTTATACATCAGAATACGCTACAATTTGAGTTAATATTTTGTATAATTTGGCTTTAATAAATCGATCGAAGCCGTGTGTGGGCCGTTTGTTAACTATAAAAGTAATAAATGCTTACAAATATCAACGCACTTAAGTTTAAATGAGTACCTACCTATCTAACTCTTGTACTACTAACTATTCTCGAGTTGAACTTTATAAACAAATCATAGACTTATTAATTAAACCACTAAAGTAATAATCACGAGAAAAAAAAAACTGAACAAACACGCCACGAGCACATAATTTCGTGCTATAAAATAAAATTTATTTCTCAATTCTAACCTCCTAAGTATTTATAACGGTAATAGCATTAATTATTTTTGTGTTAAATAATTCAATCTAAGAACGCTTATGCACAGGTGGCTACGAGGTATTTTATTTAATTAATATTAATTGGTTGCATTCAGGTGTCATTTGGATAGTGTTAGACTGTAGACGCGATGGTAGCTGGTTCATTTTAGTATATTTTAAATGCTTGCTCCTTTATTAATCAAGTGCATTTAAATCCATTTGTCGTTGTGCCGTAGTTAAAGTTGTCAGATTCAGGCTTATCGTTTTCAAGACATTTCTGGGGCCAAGAAAGTAAGAGATTTAGTGCCCGATTAGAGATTAAACTGACAGAAACTATTCATTTTTCTCTACCTACTGTCCTACATAAATGTATTTTCAGTTTTTTAAGTACCTCTTTAAGATTTAAATAATAAACTTGGATAGACTAAAACTAGTATCTACAAATTCCGAAGCTATCCAGGATGTCCCAGCTATCTGGCAACCCTAGCCGCAGCGGATTGTGCTTGATTTTAAGCGGCATTTAAGCGGATTTTAAGTGGATTTTTTGGCAGCGGCATAATCACGGCGGCCTTAAAGTTCGTCTGTGAACAGGTAATGCCCTCTACCCTGCTTTGTGCGGGATACTACTGGTCTTTACTACTGGTTTTTCATGTAATTTTGAAATATAGGTTTTCTGAAATTAGCTGAGCTAATGCTTACTAGGTATTTTATACATACCTATAGGTAAGAATAAAATATTAGCGGCCACAGACGCGACGATCCATGCTAAATAAAGATGTCTTCTTTCTTTCAATTTATTTATAATACAAAATTAATATAGAGGTCAAACTTTATGTAATAAAAAAAATATAAAGTTAAATATGTTATTATGTTGATATTTACATGCCGTCGCAGCGCAGCTGTGTTTTAAATGTGATTGTTGATCTACTCACTGAAATGAATTGTTTTAAATCATTCCCTTTTGTAAAAGCATAAAACGCAGTGTTGAGTTCCGGTCACTCAAAGTCAAAGAAAATTAGGCAGAATGTGGTGGAACGCACTGTCCTTACCCTAGATTCCCTTTACGTGCCCTTCTTAAAGAAGGTAGAAGAAGGTAAGCGGGATACAGCGTATAATCTGCTTGTGTTTATTAACATTTATAGCTGTAACTTAGCCACTAACTAAAAGATAAAATACTTATAGATTTATAATATTAACATTAAGTATTTTAGTTTGATTTTTATATAAGTAAGTATAAGTAAAAATTGGGTTACAATAATTTCATAAATAAATTAATCGAAAATTGACATGTGAAATAATAAAAAAATCTGCTCGACCATAAGTATAAAATATATATATATCACAAGCAAGAAACAATTAGAAAGAAACAATAATAACTAACAAGCTATAATAAAAAGGCATAATTTCGTACCGTTCCTGTCCAACCAATAAACTTAAAACTACAAAAGACTCGAGCTGTAAACAAAACAGAAAATCATTGCGAAAACCACCAAAGCATTTAAAAACTATCACAAAAACAATTGAAGCGATAAAACAACGCCATGTTTCGTATACACTTTAATTAGACCTCACAAGTTGTTCATTAAACGGCGTACGTTTATAATTTCGCACGAAAATAAAACAAGATGGAGAGAGAAAAAATATATATATTAAAACATAACCTCAAACCTTATTAATGTGTCAACAACTCAATTTATGGCGGGAAACCGACTACGCCCTCTGAACACACAAAAAGCGACCAATCACAGTGCAGCAGTTTGAATTGCCATGTGAAATATATAGCTATCTCTTTCATTCGTATAGAGTGAGAGGTCATGCTGTCTCGTTTTAAAGGTGAAGCTGGTTTCCCTTATCAGTTTAGGGCTTGAATCCTATTAATCGGTTGAATTAAATGAGTGACATTTTCCAAGATTATTTGATTTATTTTAAAATAATTATTATTCTTTGATTTCTACAAGTGCTTTAAGATATTTTGTTGATAAAATCGGTTAATTTAAAATAGATTTGCATATTTAGGTAATTATAGTTCAACTTTAAATTATATTATATTTTAGGTAAGTTCTTAACTGAATTTAAGTAGATAATTTATATATCTATGTCAGCGTATTTGATAAAAGAAGAAAAATCTAAAACTGATCCTTTGTTTATTTTGTATAGTTAATAATAAAAATAAATTCTCGAAATTGTAAAAACCTGTGTAAGTTGCTTAAATAAGCTGTTAGCAAGTTACATCTTAAGCCGATATATAATTTTATAACATTTTTTCCATACAAATATAAAATAAAATGTCGTTCTTGACACATAGATACATATGTAAATTAAAATTAAAATTATTAATTATGAAAATAAATGCAAAAAAACTAAATGATAAAAAATAAATTTTAAATATTTATTAAAGTTCAGATTTATAATACGAAATCGTGTAAAGGCATAACAAAACGCAACTAAAATATCATTAAAACGAAAAAAAATGAGTGCTACCAAAGACAATCATTACTTTTTAAAGGCTCAAATTTTCAGAATCGATTTTAAAGTTTTAAATCACCTCGATCCTTTAAGGCATTGGCGTTTCAATGAACGGCCCGCATTAATAATTAAAATATATTTTTCTTGGTATTCAATGTTTGGAATAATAAATATATTTTTTAAATGAAATAATTAGGATGAGGGTGTAATGTTTTTTAATATTATTTGTTGCTTATCATGTTTTGATTTAATAACTGAAAGCTTTCTTTAAAAAGACTCTCATACAAAATTAGTATGAGATTTATGAATTTAAAATTATTTTATTTTCTATGCAATATAGAAAAACAATGAACAAAAATCTTTGCAATTAGGATATTTTATTGTATTGTACACTCAACACGTATAATACGTACCAGAATACGCCTTCAGAATTTAGAGGAAAATGTGGAGCAAAGTGTCCTAACACTTAATACGTAATGCCTCGGTGCATGGAAAACATAATATCTTAATACTAGGTTCCCTCTGCCTTTCCTGCTAAATGCAGTATACGACATAAAGCTGAAAAAATATATATTATTATTAAAACGTTAATTAAAAGTACCTAAATAATAACGACATGGAAATGGTCTGTCATAAGAAAGTTATAACTAAAATTTATAATTTTGACATATATGTTTTAATGTTTTTCTTTTTTATTTTTTTAGCTTCATACTGTATCTCGCATTTAGCAGGGTAGGTAGAGGGAACTTAATGTTAAGACACTCCGTTTTCCATGCACCACTCAATTTTACGTATGGAGCGCCTACCGAGACTTTATGTATTAAGTGGCGGAAGTGATTTGATGATAATGAATCTAAAAATTGAATTAGTTTCATTATTTTAATATAAATCTTAGCCGGCACAAAAATAAAAAAATAAAACTCCCGCCCCAAAATCACGACAGCTTTAACACCACTGACATAAGGTATAATTATATAAAAAGCGTCCGCCATTTTGTAGCGCTTAAAAACTTAATTTCATACGTCGTTAGTGGGAATCTTTTTTGGAATATAGTAATAAGAATAAACTAGTTTTGTAACGTGGTTTCTGTTACATGCCAAGTAAAAAGGTGAGCTTTAATGAGATGCTGTTTATGTCACAATATTGTTTTTTGTAAATCTTATTAGTTAATATTATTACTATTTTGTAGCTTTACGTTCTATACAGCATATAACAGGATAAGCAGAGGGAACTTGGAAACCTAGTGTTAAGACACTTCCGTGTCCTACTTTCCGCCACGCATTGTCTTTATCACAGCGGGGAAATAATTTATGCTCTCGAGTGGAAACCTACTCAACTATCTATATGTGGGATGCAGGTGAAGATAAAATAATAATTTAGTTCCGTATTCAGAAGAGTACCTACATAATATATATTATTATTTATAAATCGCCTATTGTATTATTTGTTTGTGTTTACCACGGTATAGTCCACTGTTTTACACTTACTAAACAATTTATTTAGTTTCACACTATTACCGCGTATAACAGAAGGAACCTAGTATTAAGGACATTTTATTTTCTCCGCGTATTATTTTATGATGGAGGCCGTCGTGGCGCATGGGTACAAACGTGCGTCTGTAATTGCCATGGTTGTAAGATCGATTTCTACTCTGGAGAATAAAATATTTATTCTTTTCATTTTCTTGCTCTGGTAACGAGGCAAAACGTGTCGTTGAGTCCGGCACAATGTCTCAAGAATTCTCTTCTTAACACTAGTTTACCAGGTTCCCTCTGCCTATTCTGCTTTATGCGGGATACAGCATGAAGGTAAAATCTATGCCTTTCTGTAATACAGCGTTTACCTGCGGCCTCGCTTGCGTGGTCTAACTAAGAGGACCGAGGTTCTCTTTTGGTAGTACAAAGAAGCATATATAAAACAAAGAAATTTCAATTCCAATCAGTATTCGGTCTAGAGATAAGAGTTTGTTTGTTGCTTGTTTGAGCATTTAGAACTAACACCTACGCTTAGAGACATCCATAATTTTTGTAAAATGACATAAGTTTTGAAAATTAGTACAAATCAGGTAAAGAAGGCGTTTAAATGTCATTTAAAGGCTTATTACCATCTTTGAGAGAGAGACTTACATTACTTATATAAATGTTGCTATTCGGAATAATACCTAACGGTAAAATTATGAATCGGCATTTCAAAAATATGTTATTATAAAACGAAAAAGTTTTTATATTTGAAAAAAAAACGACCCTAAATATAATTTACCTCAGCATAAACAACATATTCAAGAAAATTACGACCAGATTAATACATTTATAATATATCTGTCTCTTTCTAAAGCATGCCATTAATATATGTATCTCGTTCTAATGTCATTTTGAAAATGGAACACTGCGTGAGCGCATGAAATTAGTCCCGCTTTTTTCGATTTGAATTTGGAAGCTTTTTATTTTTTTTCATCGAACGCCGAAGGACGTTGAAAGCGGCCATGTTGTTAGTTTTTTTTTAATTATCAATGTTTCGAAGCCAAGGTAGTTAATGCGGCTGCCTTATTTTAGTTTCTTTTTTCTTATTTTGGAAATTTATATTTTTCGGTAGAATGTCATTTGAGTAAATTGCGTCTTTGGATTTATATTGTATACAGGTTGCTATGTTTTCTAATGTATTAAATTTATATTTTACCTATTGATAATTAATTTGGAATTGTTAATCGTATTAACCACATAGCGATTTTTTTTACAAAATGGAAGAGAATTTAATACATTTTATTTAAATGTAACATTTGTGAAAGCAGTACTAAAAGGAAGATAGCTTTTAACTTTTTTCAGAAGGCAGAACACAATTTCAACTAACTAATCACGCTTTATATTTTTCTGTCTTTTATATCTTGCCTTTTATATCAGTCATTTATATGCTTACCTAATATTAAAAGGTTAAAATTTTTTTTTCACTGAACGTTTTAATCTCAGGAACTGCTGATTCGAATTTTGAAAATTCTTTTTGTCTTGAATAGCAGTGACATATGTGATAATAGAGCACATAATACATAACTTTATTAATTTAAAAAATATGTATATTATTCAAAACACGCTGTATAGTACGAGATCAAACTTTTTCAACCAACTTTATATAGATTATAACGTTTTGTGTGTATCTCTGTGCCGACTGACAGCTGATGTATTTTTATAGAGGCTGTTACAATAGCAAGTAGGTATATAACACTTAATTGGTTTTCGAGATAGGTCGGGATAGATGGATGAAGATAACTTTCTTATAATGGATATTTAATATGTTAGGTTGCTTTGCCTGTTTATTAAACTAGTTTACAGCTTCGACCCCTTGATCGAATGAATAGCTATATGCGGGAAATATATACATATACTTATATATGTATGTGTCTATCTATAAAACCGGGTTTTATAATATATAAAGCTCGATTTCCACCGCGAGTGTTAACTGCACACTTGTATTCCCACCAGGAAATAGTCGTGCGGAAAGGGCAGAGCGAGCAGAAAGAGTTGAAACCAACTCGCTCAGTACTAGGGAGCAGAGCGAATTAATTGCAAGATAAAGTTTCTGGCACTACTGGCTCAAAAAAAAACCAGCCAAGTGCGAGTCAGATTCGCACACGAAAAGTTCCGGACCATTATCTGTAAAAACGGCAAAAAATCACGTTTGCAGTATGGGAGCCCCCTTAAGTATATTTTTATCCTGGTTTTTTCTGTTTGTTGTTGTAGCAGTATCATAAGTTATATGTAGGGGAAAATTTCCCCATATTACTATTACAGCTTGGTAGCAAACGGGTCTGTCCCTTTGTTACAAGGGCGGAGAAAGGCACTAGACAACGGAGAAAATGGAGAACTTATGGAGAAAAGCTATAAGCAATATTAGATCAAATTGATTGTTTTAATGTAACCCACTGTAGCCGCAGAGTCATGTCGGGCACCTAGAATGTGCCATGTGACATACACAACTCAGTTATTTCTGACTTTATTTGATCACGGGAGTCGTAGGTAAAAGCTAGTAAGTTATATGCAAAGTAAAAAGATATTTCTTTTTAGGTTTTCATACCGTAAAAGGGGAAAACGATATCCTATTACTAAGACTGTTCGTCCGTCCGTCTGTCTATACGTCTGTCACCCGGCTGTATCTCATGTACCGTGATAGTTGACAGTTGTAATTTTCACAGATGATTTATTTATGTAGCCGCTATAATAATTTATACTAAAAAACAAAATAAAATAAATATTTACGAGAGATACAACAGACATTGATTTTATTGCCGTTTTTATTTTATACCCTAGTAGGTACCCTATAATCTTTGTACGTAGGGTGCCTCTACGTGCGCGAGTCCGACTCATGCTTAACCGGTTTTTCTTAAAATCTTTCTTTAAAAACATACATTTTTATTAATAAAATTCTAATAAAATTTTTATGGTATCAAGTTCATATTCCATATAAGGGTAACGACGAAAGGCAATAAAAATGCTAAATTGAAGGCAAATACCGGCTTTGGTTCAAATCGGTTAATAATGTTATAAATTATGTCTTTGCCCGCAGTTTAGCCCCTGTGATTATCTGTGTCTGTGATAAAATAACTAAGACATCTGTATAGCACATGGCCACGTTCTAAGAGCGGGAGCGGGTGCAGATATCCGCGTGCAGTTAGCACGCGGATATCTGGGCTATATCGAAACTTGGTGTAATATAGCCAAGTAATCTTCCTCGGTAAATGGGCTAGGCAACACAAAATTAAATCAGCTTCACGCTGTATCCCGCAGCAGGGCAGGCACACAGCAGGGTAGAGGGGCAGAGGAAACCTAGTGTTAAGACACTTCGTTCCCCACTTTCTTTCGTTAATTAAAAAAAAATGTGGTTTGGATGGCGTAACTAAACGCCTTTTATTACCAGAGCGAGAAATCAGATCAATTTCTCTTAATTTAGACTGAACTAATAACGGTCATGTTTACACTCAGAAGTTTCCCGACCTAACATGCAATGTCTCTAACAGGGCCAGACATTTCTGAATTCTTTCCGCTTACCTATTTCTCCGGAAGACTTCAGTTCCACGCTTTGTCCCCCGTACGGCAGAGAAGGCAGACATCGTCAAGACACTCTCTTCTGTCTTAACTTATGTATGGTACGTGAAAGCAAATAAAAAAAGCATTCCCTCAAATAAGACTCGAACCATAAACGTCGCGTTTACAGTCAGACGGTTTTCCACCGCACAATGACGGCAAAAATGTCTAAAGATAATAAAATGAATTGAATCTGCGATCCTAAATTACAGAAGAATCCCGGGGGCGTGAGTAAAGTGATAATTTCCACCTGTAATAATATTCTATTATACTACTAATACTATATATTTATTATATAACATTATATTTGAATTTGTAACCATGAATGTTTATTCCAATATAATGCAAAAATTACTGAACATATTTAGATGAAACTTAAATCAGCTTCATGCTTTATCCCGCACACAGCAAGGTAAGCAGAGGGAACCTAGTGTTAAAACACTCTGTTACCCACTTTCCGCCTAGTTCTGGAGGCATTGCGCGTTGAATGGCGGAACTCAACGCCGCGCTTTGCCTCGACACCAGAACGAAGAATTGAAGATATATATGTAAATAAATATTTCATAGATGAAACTTTAAAGGAATATAACTTGTATATCAAAATAACACATAGGAAATTTGACTATAATATAATAATACTTTTTTTTAAACGGGTCGCTCCTAATAAAGTAAATCGAATTTGTAACCCTAAATCCCGGGCGAAACCCGGGGGCGTGAGTAAAGTGATAATTTCTACCTACAATATATTTATATATAATATAACATAGAGTTTACATTAAAGCTGTGTTACATTAGCCGCCATTGTGGACGCACCTGGCCTATCCCATGTGGGGGGACCGTTATTTTTGCTTATTATGGATTATTTATTTTGTCTTTTTTATCGTCACGCTTTATCCCGCATATAGCAGAGGAGTTTTCGAAACTTTGGTTATTGGGTGGTGGAAATCTAACCTACAACCGTCACCTTTAAAGTTACATATTGTGCCACTACGCCATGGTGGCCTCAATTATCAGAATTGCTGCGCATTTGAAAATACTTATCTGTATATACATTTGATATCCGTCACTCACTCAATATCACCATCACCTTGAAAGTTAAGCAGTTTAGGGGTAACGGAGTGTCTTACAACAAGGTTGCCTCTACCTACTCTGCTGTACGCGGGATATATGGTGAAGTGGAAATAAATATTTAAAACTCTAATCAATCTTTGTAAATACTATGCAACATATTTTTTTGTACTCAAAGTAAGTTCATTTTAAAGTATTCCACACTTAAGAAAGGAAAACACTTAAAAAAAAAGAATAAACGTAGCTGAATTTGAACCTGCGTCTTGGAAACATGGAGGGTTTCCAAGACTGATTTCTTGGGCTCAAATCTTGATATATTTAAATGTCAGTACATTTTCTAATCAAGGATTTTACTATACAACATATCCCACAATTTCAGAACTCATACACCCTCTACATAGAACCCCAAAAACCGGGCCAATCATCATATTTCATAACCCAGTGAACATTTTTCTTAATCTATTCTCTGCCTCCCCATTCCATACACAAGTTTACATAACTGAGTAAATACTTCTAAAAGATCAGTTTTCAACACGTTTTAGTAGAAATTTGTATGTTATTCAATAAAGTAGCTTCAATTTTACTTTGATTTTACATATAATATAATTTCTTAATTATTTTGGGATTTTTCCAAGGTAACCGGTTACAAGGTAAAAGTTTTAAAAAATATACATTCAAAAAAAAGAATAAACAGTTGGGAAAAAGAGATCCAATTAAAATATTGCCATTACGTATAACAGAATAACTAATTTATTTTAGCTTCACGCTATATACTGCAACAGGAGAGCAGATGAAAGTGACCTGTGTTAAGTCATTTTCGAGACACTGCGTTCTCAGAGAGGTAATTCAACGCCTCACTTTGTCTTGTTACCAGAGCGAAGAAATGAAAATATTAATAAATTATTCCTACGAGTGGGAATCGAACCCACAGCCGTCATGTTTATAGTAACACGCTTCTGCCACGGCGCCACGACGGCCTCAAACCTATCATTGTAGTTATATTTAATCTGTTTAGATTTGATAATGGCGGGAACTTTGACAGCTGTCATGGGAATTGATCGCGCCCGACGACGATTATACTAATACTTTTATTACGATTTAGAATATTTGACGATCATTGTTTATGTTTTGACTTGTGCCGAAGTGGGCCTATTTGTTTCATTATTGCTGTGTTTTATTTTTATTTAATGTTTGGAGGCTTTCGTGGCACAGTTATAGCTTCGATCTCCCAAGTGAGGAATAAATATATATTTTTTTTTTACTTCCCAGCTATGGTAGACTGAATGGTATGGTAGATTGAATTTCGCCACCCATCACGCAACGTCTCGACGGTGCGCGAGGATCGGAGTGTCTTAAGAATATTGCTGTTTTCTGTTTTTGACCTCAAAATATCCTGAAGGCGTGTTGTCAAAAATCAGGGTTGTGGGTCCATCGCGCTCACTACGGCTTACGGTAACAAAATAGTAGTCTTAAGTTCAATTTTAAAGATTGAAAACCATAAAGAAAGAAACAAACAAAATTATTTGAAATTATTATTTATTTAATAGCCTAGTAATCTAATAGAGTATCTCAAAAAGGAGTGGAAATTAGAAAACAAGGTTACACAACTCTCATTTGTTACAATAATGACATAAATGCACTTTTTATGCAAAAATAAATTAAATATGTCAATGTATCCGGATAAGTTGCAAGCTCTCATGATTATATTTTTAAGAGTGCAGATATAATAATAATGAGATTTTTTTTTAACTTCACGCTGTAACCCGCATAAAGCAAGTGTTAAGATACTCCGTTACCATTAGGAACACTTACGTACCCCATTTTCCGCTGAATGATGGAGGAATGTCGCGCTTTGTTTCGTTACTAGAATGAGGAATATCAAAATATTAAATATTTCATTTTCTCATGAAGGAATCGAACTTATTTCATAAAATATATTACCTATTACTGTTTAGCGTCCGACCGAAACAAGATTTTCAGCCGCAAGAGAAACCGAATCTTCGGCTTTGGTCTCAGTTTCAGCAGAAACCGAAACTTTGTAATATACAGTACAATTCAAGACGAACTGAAACAGTCGATAGAGGTGGTCATTACCAATTATTTTTACCCTATATTGCATGGTCCGTAGTTTTTTACCATTTTCGATTTTTACCTATACAAAATATTTTTTTATTAAATAGGTATCACGTTTGGAAAATAAAATAGTAAAGAAAATTTATTTTGCGGGATTGTATTCTCTGATAGGTTTATTCCCAATTATAGTTTTTTATGAGGTTACAAAGTTTGAAAACGTTAACATTTTGTCATAAGTCGTAACTTTCAATTGATTACCCTGCGGGATAAAAATCTGTGGTATTTATTTTGTTATTGGTTTTTGATAACCCTGAGACACACAAAGTATGTATCTATGCCTTTTGTTTTAGAAAATATGAGTTCTTTTCGGAAACCTTGTGTCACCATCCCAAACACTTTATGTTATACTAGCGACCAGCTCGCGGCTTTGCCCGTTTAAATTTGTGAATTATTTGTTTGTACAGAAAATTACAGGGAATTACGTTCCTGTTTTGAAAAATAAAGTATTAAGATTTCTAGAATGAAAATTATTAATGTTATATATGTCCCAAATTTAGGTGATTTTGACATAAAAGAATGAATTGGGTGCCCATCATCATCTGTACGATACTGTAGTCAAGGTAATTAGGATTACAAAGTGTTTGAAACGTCGGAAAGCCGACATTTTGAACAGTTTGCAGTAGTGCGTGTTCACAGGTAGTCTACCCGTGACCACGGAGGAATAGTTTCATTCATAAAATGTGTTATAGTCGTGAAAACCAAAGATCTTACTATATTTTTACAATCTGTTCATTTGGACAGATTTCCGGATAATCTGGGCAGACTGCTATTGAAGGATTCATGACCGAAAAGCTTATAGAACAAGATATTTCATATTTTTTTTTGTTGAACAGCATACACATTTTCATATCGTTCTTATAAACGATAACATAAAATAAGAATATTTTTTTCAATGTTTATTAGTACTTTATTTGGATTTTTTAAGTGAAATAGCTAAAAGATTTTGTGTCAACAACTAGAGCTACACTAGTACTGGCTATACTAATATTAGTATTCAGCTACACTAGTCTTATACGGAATTGACCTCCAACTACCTTGGCGACAAATAACTTCCCCAATGTTGTTTCTCAAAATTTTACGTAGATAAATTTTGACCAAGTATTTTAAAAACGTTCTCTCTTTATCCTCTTTCATTTGGTACATAAGTAAACGAGTGTTATTATAATTTTATGTATTACGTAATCCTTAATTTAATAAAATCATTGTCTGCTCGATCTACTTGTCTATTTAGAATTGGAGAGGGGTGAAATAAAACATACCAATTTTTTTTTTAAACCTTGATAAGAATGTATGGTTTAGTGGTTAAAGCCTTTAGATGTTATAGAGGTCGCCATATAAAAAAAAAATATTTTGGTTACGACAAACATATGAAATTGAAACTATTTTTGAGACGTAGATACTCTTAGAACTATGAAAACCTTTTAACGCAAGATGTTCATGTATTTGTTATACATGATTTTATTTTTATAATTTATAATTAATAAACGCCTGCCAAATACTCAGTAAGTAAGCCGAAGCTAGGATTTTTGACCGAAGCTGGCTGAAACAAAAATCGAACCCTCTAATAATATATAAATACTAATAATAATAATATATAAACTTTATTTAAATATAATTTTTTTTATTTTTTACTTTTATGAGGCCGGTCGTGGCGCAGCGGCACGAGGTGTGACTGCAAAATCGACTGGTTGTGGGTTCGATCCCCACTCGAGGAGATGAAATATTTACTTAAATTTATATTTCCATTTCTTCGCTCTGGTGTCGAGGTTAAGCGCGGCGTTGAGTTCTGCCCCTCAACACGCAATGCCTCCAGAATTCGGCAGAAAGTGGGGAACGGAGTGTCTTAACACTAGGTTCCTTCTGCCTACCCTGCTGTGTGCGGGATATAGCGTGAAGCTGATATAAACTTTATGCCACATTGCCGTTAAATCATGTAAACCATGTAAACCACTGGGGGACAAGACCCCCCTGAAATATATCTCTAAATTCGCCTATGAGAATAATATTCGTGTAAAAATCTTCCTGCAGAGATGTTAATAAAAAAAAGTAGTAAAAAGCGTGAGTACTGTACCTAGAAAATATAAAGAAAAATAGACATTTCCCCTTAACAAATTTGAATGTATAATCATCGCGTGCACATAACCACAACATAACATCAATTTGCAATAACCATTATATAATATAGTATACATTATATCTATTTAATATTATAAAAAATAAATAACAAGACGTAATTTCCTAGTCTGTATATCTACACTAATATTATAAAGCTGAAGAGTTTGTTTGGTAGATTGCGCTAATCTCAGAAGCTCATTAAATTGGATGATTAGTTTGGTGTTGCATAATTTATTTATCAAGAAAGGCTATTTCAGAGGCTACTCGTAGCCCAAAAAAATTATGAACGTAGTGTCTTAACACTAAACTTCTGGCTACCCTGCTGTATGCGGGACACAGCGTGAAGCTGATTTTTTTTAGTCTTGGCACAGTGGCACAAGCGTGAGACTATAAGCGCGACAGGTTGTGGGTTCAATTCCCACTCGAGGAAATGAAATATTTAATATTTTCATATTCCTTGCGCTGGTAATAAGGCAAAAACCGCAAGTCTGGCGGACACTGGGGAATGGAAGTCTCTTAATATATCTCTTAGCTTAACAGCAGGTTCCCAGGTTTTCTCTGCCCATCCTCCTATGTGCGTGAAGCTATCATTGCGTTAATCGTTTCAATGTTACCCACTGTACCTGCGGTCCCACATTTGGAATGATTCTTGTGACATATTTACACAACGAGAAGTTATTCATTCCATCCATTTGATCACGCGGACGAGCTGCACGTAGAAGCTAGTCCTGATACTTTATATGTTTGTTCCTTTTTCCTGCAGAAACTACTGAACGGATTTAGAAAAAACTTTACGGAAATATAGTTTATACATCAAAATATGAGCTAAAACAATTTACTTCTTTGGAAATTTGTAAAAATCTCCCTACAGAGATGCTAACAACATAAATCAGTTGTAACAAGCGTATCAAAATTTCGACGTAGCTTGATGATAACGTATCGCTTAGTGCTCAGAGCGCCTGGTCGGCTTCCAGGAGGCGCGGGTTCGAGTCATGCTATGTTCAAATTTTTATATGTTTTATAAATAAGTTTTTTTTCCTAAGTGTGAAATAACACTTTAAAAATGTTAAATTTAAAACAATTTACCTAAAGAATAAATCAGCTTCACGCTGTATCCCGCACACAGTAGTGTAGTCAGAGTTGAGTGGCGGTGCTAGAGCGACGAAAACGAAAATATTAATAAATACACATTACAATCCGTCCATCGTCATACCCTATCCCTAAATTACATAAAGATTTTGTATAATTTGATTATAATTTAACAACAAGTTTAAGCAAGCGAAGCCGCGTGAACTTCGCTAGTATTATAAAATATTACATAAAAAGAAAATATCAAAACGTAAATTCCAAGTATAGAATAGAATATAATGAGAAAGTCATTATTCTACAATTACGTGAATAACGATTTATTTGCTCAAAGCGCTCTATAATCAAGTCGGGTATGAGTTGTTTAGTGCAAAATGATGTAGGTTATAACTAATGTTGGTAGAATTGTGGATAGGATAAAGGATTCGCCTTTATGTAAATTTTTTTAGATATTTTTTCTTTTTTTTTCTCTCAATGTTTATCTCGTAATGCGGGTAAGCGGAGAGAATATAGTGTCTATTTGTTACGTTTTGTTGTCTAATTTTCGCCTATTTCGAGATTTTATGTGTGACAAGTAGAGGCACTGATCTCCGCGTTATGTCTTTTGTGAGCGAGGAAATGTCAATGGAAATGGGGAAACTCTTAAAAAAAGTCGTGATATAAAAATACCTTTATAATTTTTATTATTCAGCGAAATTATATGACAATTTTCTATAAAAGCAAATTTGAAGCAAAAATATTATTGTGAGCATTTCGCTAAAACAAAGCTAGGATAGGTAAAGGGAACCTGACAACAGTGTACGACATTCCATGCCCCACTCACACCTCTACTTTCGAAACATTACATACTGAGTGGCGGAACTCGGCGCCTGATTTGTTTTCTTACCAAAACGAAGAAATTAAACTAATTCATTACATTACACTACTAAGAGTCGAACCTAAAACCACTGCGTTTACAGTCAAACACTGTCCACTGAGGCACGACGGCTTTATGAGGATAAAAAATGTATATACCTATATATGAAAAAAAACTAATAAACCATTGTCACTACAGTCACAACTGGTTGCTTCACTCAATTTTACGACTCAATTATTCATCACGCCTCCCCGTGACTATCGTTGTATTATTTTATATGCATTATTGTATATTTACTTTTTTTATTGTTTTATTTTAATTTAGCTAAGAAAAATAAAGAGTAGTTTTTTTAAATATTGGTGTTCTTCGATTATAATATAATATAATGACAATTGGCATATGGTGACAGGTAAGTACCTATAGGCTATTTTTAGTTTCAAACTGTATCGTGCATATTGCAGGGTAGTCAGAGGAAACCTAGTGTTAAGATACTACGTTCCCCTCTATCCGCAGTCAACTCGCGGAACTTAACGCCGTGACTTGTATTGTTGGAAAAAGAAAAATATTTTAATTTACCGAGTGGGAACGAACCCGTAACTGTCGCATTCACGTTCAGCCATTAATCTCTAATATTTTTAAAATTAAAATTACGTTCTATTATAGGAAGAGATCATGATCGTTTTCTAAACTTTCTAGATCTTTAATAAGGCCTGCGTCATGAGGATCAAATATATGAAATAAAAGTTTTTTCGCTTTAGACAAAGCAAAGCGCGGCGTTTAGTTTCACCACTATAAACGTGAAACCGGAATATTGAATGTTTTGACATTAAGTAATATTTACTCTATTTTTAACATTTTTTAAAGTGTCATTCCATTAATGTTTTTCTTTTCTATTTTATAAATATATTGTATTAATTGAGATATTTCTCACGATGAATAATTATTTTTACGTTTCATTGATTTTGATTTATGTTCTTATTAATAATTCATGGATAAACGTCTATAAGGGATTTTTTTTTACTTCACGCTGTATCCCGCATATAGCAGATCAAGCAGAAGGAACCTAGTGTCAAGACACTCCATTCCCTACTCATCGTCAAATTTTTGAGAAATGGCATGTTGACACATGGAACTAAAGCGCTGCGCTTAGTCTTGTTACCAGAGACAGGAAATAAATCAATTCATTTCCCTGAGTAGGAATCGAACCCACAACCGTTGCGTTTACCGTCAGGCGTTCAGTTGTACACAGAGCTCAATAACTGAAGATAGGCGTAAATTGTAAATTATATTGACTGATAATTAAGTTAGCCTTGGACAGCTTATTTTTAAATAATCTGTGAAATTGATGAATGGATGGATGGATGGACCGTGGCGTAATGAGATTGCATCTAATTGTGAAATTGTAAACAATATGGTTGTAGGTTCGATATCCATTTCAGGCAATAGTTATTTTTAACTTATTTCCATTTCGTTATTCTAATAAACAAGGTGCGGCATTGATTTCCTCCACTTAACACGTAATGTTTCAATAATTGGGTAGTGCGTGGGGAACGGAGTGTCTTAACACTAGATTTCCTCTGTCTACCCAGTTATATGCGGGATTCAGCGTACAAGCCTACTATAAGACTTGAGCCCACTATAAACCTAAGCCTACTATAAGACTTGAGTCTCAAGGTAATATATTAATTTTCATGAATTCAGTTTTTATCTCAGCAACACAAAAAGTGTTGTAAATCTTTTCTAAACTAAACTTTTGACCTTAGAAAGGAAGTGAATGCATGAATGTTTTGACACTTCAGTCAAAGTCATATGGTAATTGGTTTGACACGTTAACGACACTGTATTCGATGCTGCTTGTATCGAATTATTATTTTGCAGTGCTTTTTACTTTAGGAAATATAGAAAAAGTTATCTAGAGATTTATATTTTCAAAAATGGAGTATATACTTTATCTACATATTTTCTTGAAAATAAAGATTTAGTGTGCTTCACGCTGTATCGTGCATATAGCGGGATACGCAGATGGAGCTCAGTGTCAAGAAATATCATTATACTCTCTTTTCGCACAAACCTGGACTTTGCCTGTTAAGTGGTGGAACTCAACTCCGTATTACTGTGACTAAAGCGATAAATTTAAAAAATATTACATTGTGTGGGAATCGAACATAAATCCGTCACGTTTACAGTCAGACGTTGTGTCGATGTGTCACGACTTCCTCTGTAAAGTAACTTTTTAAAATTTTTATAAGTGCCATAACAATAAGGCGAATAAAAATTGACTAAAAAATTACTAATTAGTGATTTCAACTGCCATATCAAAAGTCGTAGATTCTGACTGAATTTCCTAATTTCACCAATTTTATGAATATAAATAAACCATAATACTTTTTTTTATAATTCATGTAAAACCGTTCACTGTTTGTACGTGACAACTTTATTATTAATCATGTCTAAGATTGATCTTGCTGAAATGAAGAAGAAATATCCAAGAGCATCAGTAAATTAATAAAAAAACACAAATAAGCATGATAATAACTATTTTAAATGAGAAACACCTTTCAATTTATTCACAATTTCTCTAAGAATGATTCCGTCTACAGTCATGGTAGGTATATTTTTTATTTATTTTTAAATATTCAATTTATAAAAACGTATCCAAACGATCAACAGCAACAGCCTAGAGGTTGTTAATAAAGGAAAAAAAGGAACATGGCGTCGCTAACGAGCCGACGGCTGTCACTCTTTCCCGCCTAAATAGCTGTCAAGTGTCAATCCGCGACGCCATTGTTGTATATAATTGTTGGACAATTTTTGTTTATTTAGAGCGTGTATTGTGTGTTATTTTTTTTAATATTATAATTTTGATAACTGTTTCAAATAGATTTTGATATTTTATTTAATTTTGATTGTGATATCTTTTTTTAAATGTGACCGGGACACCAAATCTGCACTACTCTGTAGTGCAGATTTAGCACAGCTTCTGGGTGTAAACGCGCGTTGTAGGTTCGATTTTCATTAGAGAGAATTAATTATTTTCACTGCCTCGCACTGTTAACATGAAAAATCCCGGCCGGGTTGAGTTTCGCTATAACAAGCAATGTCTTAAAAATTGGGCGATGCGTGGGTAGGGGAGTGTCTTAACACTTCCTGAACCTCCGCCTACTCTGCTATTTGCGTAATACTCGTAGATAGTCTATTAATTTGTGAAATGTAATCAAATTTATTTTAACCATAAAATAAAAAAAATATAAAATGAGCCCTTCGTGGAAATTGAATCAACATTCATCGCTGCTAGTCAACCGCTTCACTTATTAACAGGTTGTGTTTATAGCTTCCCAGTGTATCCAGCATAACGCAGGCTAGGGACAGAGGGGAACCTTGTACTAAGACACTCTGATCCCCACGCACAACACAATTTTCAAGACATTGTGTCATGCGTTGAGTGATGAAACTCAACGCCGCGCTTTGTCTTGTTAACAGAGTAAGGAAAATGAACATAACTCATTCCCCCGAGCGGGAATCGAACTCACAATCATTGCGTTTACAGTAAAGATTATATATACACCTAAATATAGATTATAAATATGATTTCCCTGAAAATACACGCGTGTTATAGAATTTAGAAGCTGTAGTATAGTTTCATAGTACGGAAGTATATTCGACGTGTGTGGTCCGGCTTTATGGGCTAATGCGGGGTTAAGGGGAAGATGTGTTTCTAAAAGTAAATTTTTTGTAACTGTACTCGATATTCTGCACGTATCAGGGTAGGCACGGGGAACCTGGGAACCTCCTAAATTATAATACTTCTGTTCGCAGCTTTCCCCTGAACTCTCGAGCCATTGCGTGGTGAGTGGTGGAACATAGCGTCACGACGTGTTTTGTTACCAAAGCGAGGAAATAAAAAAAATATTAAATTTTTCATTTCTTCGAGTGAGAACTGAATCTACAACCGTCGCGTTTACATTCACATGCTTATGCCCCTGTGCCATGGCAGCCTCATTACTATTTTTGTCTTTGTGATAACATTTGGTTTTTGGTTACGTAGAAAAAAATTTTTTTAAAAGGACCAATTTTTAAATGAACTGAATTTTACCACTTGTAATTATTGTATCATCATTAAATTTGGTTGTTGAAAGCCTAGCCTGGCCTTGGTGGTAATATAAATATAATTATGGTATCATTGAGTTGGTCTGAGGATGGAGCCAGGATCTGATTAGTGGAACTCTTCAGAGGCTACTAGTGAATCATTCTAGTTTAGGCTTATTTAGGCTTCTATAATTTATAGTTCCGAGCACTTGTAGCAGTTGGTATAGAAAATTACAGTTCTTTTTTTAATTTAGTTTGAACATTTTACATAGCGGTGTTAGGTTCACTCAACACAATTTTTTTTATTTCAAGACATGAAAAGTGTTGAGTGGCGAAACTCAACGTCGTGCTTTGTTATAAGTGTGTTATTAGAGCGTGAAAATAACAATTATTCGTTCTTTCTCGAACCCAGAACCATTGCGTTAACTGTCAAAACTCGTGCACCACGACAGCCTTTTCTGGCATTTTATAAAATACTTTCGCTATTATACTACAAGTTTATAATAGTACGGGAGGCCACGATGCCAAATCGGGATTTATTTGAGCGTCATAGAGACCTATTGGGTTGCGAAGCTTAGATGATAAAAAGAAAAAAATGTCATATAACATATATCTTATGATCGGTATGGTGAGTGGCTATAGATTTTCAAAAATGTAAAAAAAGAAATGTTAATATGTTAATCTGATTGTTTTAGTGATGGAGGTGGTCGTAGGTTAAAAATGAAAAAAAAAATGATCGAGTTCATCCGATTTTCTAAGGGAATGTTAAGTGAACCTGAAAAAAAAAATTATATAATAATCTGACGATTTGGATGTGATGCAAAAAAAATTTCGTCATTTTTAAATACAAAAGCATGTCAGATTAAGATATATATGGTTCATCGTCATGCCCTAGACATGCCCTCATATCTAAAGGGGCTTACCTAATATGAGATTTTTTTTTAAAATAATTGATCGTAATTATTTGAAAAGCTCAAGAAATAGCATGTAAATAAAAGAGTGTATGTTTGAAGTAGAATACTTGTATTTATAAAGAAATAATTATACTTTTTTTTAAGTATTTATTTTTTGAATTATCAGCTTCATGCCATGAATGAGAAAGTAATAGATAGAGAGAGAGAGAGAGAGTGAGAGAGGAATAGAAACACGGAGGGAGAATAATAGGCAACCCGTAGCTGCATTAAACATTATTGAAAGAATTTTGTTACTTCCGCTTGTTGAATTCGTCAGATTATACATTTTTCGTAATCCTTGAATTATTTATTCCCTTCAAAATAAAAAAAAATGCCACGCTCGAGAATGTCGATGTAACGTTTTTTTTTACAGCTTTGTAACTCTTCCCCTACTTTACGTCATTTTCAAATTGTCAGATTAGTGGAATATACATGATTAGGTAACTAACTCACTTTACCTTAATCTGATGCGCTCGAGAATTTCAGATGATCATTTTTTTTATTAATCTGATCCTTTAGCCTATACGGGAGGCCATATATATGGGGCTCATATTTTTTGGACATATTTGACCGGGTATAAGGAATCCCCCAGTATATTAATCTGTCGCGCTTTAGTAAATCCCGAAATCCCCACTTCGGCTCTCCAACCATAATCTGTGTTTATTATTAGAAACTATCGTGGCGCAGTAGCACACTGCATGTCTATAAACGTACCTAATGGTAGAGAGTTCAATCCTCGCGAATTATATTAAATTTTTTCTCGTTTTCCCGTTATGGTAAACAAAGCGCAGCATTGAGTTCCGCTATTAAATACGCAACGTTCGAGGTGTAAACTGGGGACAAAAGATTAAAACGTCTCAAAAAAAGTTCTAAAAACACCTCTCTGTGAACTACCACAAAAAAATATCCCAATATAATTCTCATTCAAAAGATATTGAATGAAGTGACTTCGCCTTAACCCGTCGCGCTGTAAATTTGTAAACATAGCCCCCGCCTGCGGTTTCGTCTGATTTTATTGCGATGTATAAATTGTACAGTTTGTTTTTTAGCAATTAACGACTAACAATAAAACAGATTAAATTTGAAAATTAAACAATTGAACGTAAAATAAGAGTTATTGCTATTTAAATTTTTCTATTTTTGTTTTAGATAGATTTGTGGATAGCGATGGTTGTGGGTTCGATTCCTATTCAGGGCAATGAGTTATAGAAATTTCTTCGCTGTGGTAAATAAATAGCGGCATAAAAAAAATCGACCCAAATCTTTATATTTTTAATCTATTCTAAGCGTTAAATGAAATATATTGACACTAGGTTCTTTCTCTATGCCTATGGTACATTTGTCAATGGTCACATTTTCAGAATTAATAATTTAAAAACATCTTGAAACGACAGATGCTCATAATTGCTTTATACAAGTACTTCTTGTTTCTATATTACAGTAACTGCTATAGTAGTACCTAGTAGATAATACTGGAGTAAAGGTGTCCATATAATTGAGACTAAAAAAAATGAAGTCTGCACTTAAATGTGTTAATTTTAGGTTCCGCAGATTTATAAGTATTTAATTGTTGTTCGATGTTGTGTATTTTGCCCGTATAAAGAGATAAATTAAGAATATTTTAGATTTTTATTCAATATTTGACACTTGTTTAGCTCTGTGAATTAAATTTTAAATAACATAGAATTTAAAAATGTAGATAAGGTTTTTTAAACTTCACGCTGTAAGCCGGATATAACAGGGTAGGTAGAGTGAACCTAGTGTTGACTGAAGCCCTATTTTAGGAGAAATTGCATGGTAAGGTTGTGAGTTCGATTCGGGTGAATTAATTATTTTTATTTCCTTGCTCTAGTAAAAAAAAAACACTGTTGAATTTCGTCACTCAAAGTATGTATATGTCTAAGATGGGAAGGTACGTTAGGAACAGTGTCTTAGAACTAGGTTCCTCTGTCTACCCTGCTTCATGCGGGATACAGCGGGAAACATTTCTTATACAGACCTCTAATTTTATTAAATACGGTTTCGTGTTAATCCTATATAAAACAATTTTTATTCTTTCATAGAAAATGTTTTACCATTATTGAATGTATCGAATTAAATGTAAGTAATTAGGTAATTTTTTTGTAAAGAAGAAAAAAATATTATAATAACTTATGGTTAAGTTGAGGCCAGTTGTGGCGCAGGGGCACAAGGTGTGACTGTAAAACCGACTGGTTGTGGGTTCGATCCCTACTTGAGGAGATGAAATATTTACTTAAATTTATATTTCCATTTCTTCGCTCTGGTGTCGAGGCAAAGCGCGGCGTTGAGTTCTGCCATTCAACACGAAATGCCTCCAGAAATCGGCAGAAAGTGGGGAACAGAATGTCTTAACACTAGGTTCCCTCTGCTTACCCTGCTGTGTGCGGGATACAGCGTGAAGCTGATTAATTTTTTTATTTATAGTTAAGTTAACGGGAGTATGTGAGCAAGAATTTGTTTTATATGCATTTTTTATCGGTAATTAAGTGGTAAGTACCATATTTTTTATAATGTAGACTGTTTACACATTTTGATGAATGAATGATACCTGCAGTAATAAATACCTCTATATAAATAGCTAATGTTTTGAGAAGCAGCTTTGTTTAGGTGGACTTTAAGATATAGAAAATACAATATTTTTTTCATTGGAATTTAAGATCTCTTCTCTTACCGCCTACACTCAATAACTTGCCAACATATTACATTTCTAGAGTGTTAAATCCAGTAGTTTTACCTATACGTTGTCTGTCGGTCACTCAGTATAACGGAAAAGTTTTGTATATTAGTATATAGATTATATATTAGATAGCAAAGCCCAATGCCATAATCTGTTGTCAGAAAAACTGTTTTTTTAAAATAAAGTATTAGAGACTAAGAGTGCACATATTATATTGATATGTTTATAAATATTGATTTCACCTAAATAGATAGCTCAAAATGCTATATTAGAAAACTTAGATTTAGCTATGAGAGCTGAGACGTTAAGTTCCGCAGGAAGCGCAGTATTTTAACAATAGGCTCCCTCTGTTTACCCTGCTACATGAGGGATGAAAAATAAATAAGTGAATAAAATTCATGGAAAATTCATTCTATATTGAGAGCATTAAGAAAATATTTCTCAAAATTCCTATAGAAAAAAACGGTATTCTCCATTTCTGTTCCAGTTCCTGAAAGTTCACCCAAAGTTGCGGGCGACGACTAGTACCTACCTGCTAATAATAAATGAGAACTATTAGATATTACCTTATCTTATAGGATGTAGCACACAGCAGAATAGGCAGAGGGAACCTAGGGAGGGAAAAAACGTAAGGATGTTATTTTTCATAATCTTTACCCTACTACCCTACTTCTACCTACTATTAATTAATTTTTAGTGGGAAGCGAACCTACATCTATCTCATTTACAATCTGTAAAGTATTTTATTAATACCGTGAGTGAGGCCGGTCATGGCGCAGAGGCACAAAGTGTGACTGTAAAATCGATTGGTTGTGGGTTCGATTCCCACTCGAGGAAGTGAAATATTTATTATATGTTTTCATTTCTTCGCTCTGGTGTCGAGGCAAAGCGCGGCGATGAGTTCCGCCACTCAGAATTCGGCGGAAAATGGGGAACGGAGTGCCTTAACACTAAGTTCCCTCTGCCTACCCTGCTGTGTGCGGGATACAGCGTGAAGCTGATTTTATTCTAATTAAATAATTTTGTATTCATTTTCCTATTTTATATTGAATGTTATCTATCTATTAAGATTAGGTATAGAGCTTTAACTGAATCTCGGTAACTTTAATTGGCATAATAGTAGCTTGTGATTAACATAGCGTTAAATCTTAAAATATGTATATATACTGTATAATAGTTATGATAGAATATATGTTTGTTTGTTACTTATAAAATAGAAACGGCTGAGCTAATTAGGATGAAAAAAAATTCAGCTTCACGCTGTATCCCGCAAATAGCTGAGTAGCCAGAGGGAACCTAGTGATCATACACTTCCGTTCCTCTCTTTCCGCCGAATTCGGGAGGCATTAGTTTGGATGAAACTTAGCATTTATATTTTTTAGTATTTCATACTGTATGTATAATATATTTTTTTAGTAGAATAGGCTTCGTTACCCACGCACTACCCAATTTTTCGAAACGTTTCTGAGTGGCAAAACACAGCGACGGGTTTTGTCTTGTTAACAGAGCGAGATAATGAAAATATTTCATTCCGCCCGGGAATTGAACCTGCAATAGTCGTGTTTAAAGTCGGAAGCATTTACCTATCTATGTTAAATATTGTATTGAAGAGAGATTTTTTTATTTCGGAAATAATGTCACTAGCGTTACCTGTAAAAATATTTACTATCAAAATTTTAAAGTTAGTTCTTAAGTTCTTATTTCATTTTTTTTAAACATTATCTTATTTTAGCTCTAACTTTTTTAGAGAAATCGTCGTGGGGCAGCAGCTGCACTGCATTTGATTGCAAATGCGATGATTGTAGATTGTGAAAATGAATTATTTTCATTTCTTTATTCTTATAACAAGACATAGCACGGCGTTAAGTTTCGCTAATCAACGCGCAATGTCTCGAAAATTTTACGGAAAATGAAAGTGTCTCGACACTAGATTCTATGTGCCTTCCCTGCCATAAAAAATATAATTTCTTATTAAAAGTCCGTAACCACCCAATACAATACACAATAAATTAAATTTAACCGCTTCTAGTAGTTTAACCTAGCCTAATTCACCAAAAAAAACAATCATTTGATATTATTTTGAATAAAAAAAAATTAACGCTCTATTTGAATCTGAACCTATTTCATAATAAAATATTACTAAAATATTATTATTATAAGTAGACATGTAGAGTTCTAATTTAAACTTTAGTGATATAAAATTTGAAATATACGTATTAAAAAAAATAAGTTGAACCATTTTGGCATTAACTTAAAGCGAGAAATCAAAATTTACAACAGCTAGCAAAAACCACCCCAGAAACAGTCGCCCAAATGTAAAACCTAATTACATACTTTATCGTCATTTGGAAAAATTGTCCAAACACTAAAAATGCAGTACAAGATGGCGTCCTATCTATCAATATAATAATTCTGTCAAAGTTTAATTGAAATTCTGCGCCGGGCTCAAAGCGGCCCGCAGTATTATTGATACATTATGGTCCCGAAGAGAGCCATAGCAATTTACAACTGAATTACAAATCTCCATGCCCCTAAATACACAATCACGTTAAATCAATTGTCGGTACTCTATCCTTGTCCGATAACAGAAGTTACTGATAAGAGGGAAGGGGAAGCCCCCGGTTGACGTCGTTGGGCAATCAGGGCGAAAGTGACGCCTACCAGAATACTAGAGTGGGGGGAGTACCTTGTTTGCGCTGGGGCGTGTCTGGTGGAGGCGCGTGGGGCGCAGTCGATCCGTGGCCGCCGCCGCGAGCGCAACTAGCGACGGTTTGACGTTTCCATCTGACAGCTGTCACGACTTGATAGTGCAACTGGGACATGTACAACGGTTGACGTTTTGTTGTGTTCGTTATCGTTATGGCGTTCGAAGACCGCTGCAGTCCGAGTCAAGCGACAAGCCCTGGCCCAGTCGCCGGTAGAGTCCCCGCGCCGCACGCGAGCTCCGCAAATATGACTTTGTACACGCAAAACCAGTACACTTACACGACTATTGATTCACGGTTTGACAGATCGAACATGACGGTGGTTAAAGTTCAGCCTAATTCGCCACCACCGAGCCCTGATCACAGCCAAAACGAGATGGACTACCAAAACTACTACCGCCCAGAAACACCTGACGTGAAACCGGTTATCCCTGATGACAGATTCGATTTGGACAAGCGAAGTCGACAACAAGCGGCTCCGTCGATCACGTTTTCTATAACTAACATCCTCCACCCTGAATTTGGGTTGAACGCCATAAAGAAAACAAGTAAAATTGAAGGCCCCAAATCAGTTGGACCGAATCACAGTATTTTGTACAAGCCATACGATCTGTCGAAGGAATATTCAAAGTTTAACTTCGATTATATAAAATCCAAAGATGATTTTAGTGCTTTACCGCCGCTGGGTGGTTTACGGCAGACGGTCTCAAATATTGGGGAAGTTCAGAAGGAGAAAGAGATACCAAAGATCCAGGAAGTACAGAAACGACCAGATTCAGCCAGTTCCATAGTTTCTTCGACGTCCAGCGGACTATCCACTTGTGGGAGTACGGATACGAATAGCCAGACTTCCCAAGGCAATAGTTCTTTATGGCCGGCGTGGGTCTACTGCACCAGATATAGTGACCGTCCAAGTTCTGGTAAGTTAGTTTACATATTTTGACATCCTTTTTAAAGTTACAATTGATTTAGTGACTAATGATTAATGTATTTTGTAATATTACAATATTTTGTAGAGTTTCTTATTGGTTTTAGTTGGTTTTTTAGGTAAATTAGAAATGATTAAATTGGTTTCTACTTTATTATTAGCATTTGATTTTTATTTTTCTTTTAGTAGATTTTAGTTTGCGTGTAATAAAAATAACAAAAAATGGATAATCTTGGAGTACTCTATAATATAATTATTGTATAGAAGAAGAGGACCTTTTTCTTAGGTTAGGTTAGGTTCTTTGATTATGGCGTTCCGAGATCCTTTTTCTTTCAACTTTTTATTTCTTATTTTATTCAAGGATTTTGAATGTACGTCAATAACGGAACTAAACGCCAGTTCCTTTCAAATCGCTAGTTAACTGAACCGATATATGAACTTTTGTTTTATTTATCAAATTTTAAGTATATAATAGACATATAAAAACTAGGCTCAGTTTGTTTTTTATTATTTTTTTAGCTTCACTATGTATATCGCATATAGCAGAGAAAGAAGAAATGTTAAGACTCTTCGGCCCCTACGTTTCACTGAATAGTCGTAGCGTTGCGTTAATTGCTGGAGCTCAACACCGCGTTCTGCTTTGTTACCAAAGCAAGGAAATTAAAATAATCATTTAGTACGCGAGTAAGAATGGAATCCACAATCGTCGCCTTTACAGTCACTCGCTGCGGCATTGCGCCACGATGGCCACACTTAGTACGAAGCACAAAGTGTAACGAAATGCAATTATAGAGCAATTAACACTATAATTTGGTTCTAATTAACTGCAAATATACCCGTGTGTTTCTTAAAGTATTCTGTCTACATTTGGGTAATTTCATTATAGTTTTCTTTAGTTAAGCCACGGTATAGCGTGAATTGTAAGCGCAACGGTTGTGGGTTCGATTCTCACTCAGGGGAATGAATGATTTTCTATTTCCTCGCTCAGGCAACAATTTTTTTAGTAGAATTTCACGAAAGATCCTGTGGTGTGAAACTGCTGATGTGCATACTTTGCATTGTATTTATTTGAGTAGTAAAAAACAATTTTTTCGTGATTACTTTATCAAAACTCTTAGATGTCTGAACATACAAATAAGCTATGTACATATACACACATAGTTTATTTTAAACAGATCTATTTATATTGTTATAAAGGACACAGGTTCAAATTTTATCTACCTATTATTCATTTTCTTTCATCAATTTTATTTTCTTTAGCTTCTTAGGGTAGGCGGAGGAAACCTAATGTTAAGACAACCCGTTCCCCACGCACCGCCTAATTAATCAAGTGGCGGAACTCAACGCCGCGCTTTGTGTTATACTTGATCGAGATAATTCAAACGACAAAGACAAAATAATTCATTTCTTTGAATGAGAATCGAACTTACAACGACCTCTTACGCCCACTTTTTACTTTTATTTTGTAATAATTATTTCATGTGTCAGCTATCCTACAATGCTGATTATTTCTTAGAACTACATTCAGATTACTAATACATTTATTACAAAAAACCAATACTATATATAATAAAAACTACTCAGTGGGTGTGGGTTGCAATCCATAAAAACCATTGTCGCTACATTTCTTCATAATCTATAAAATAATCTCTCAATAATCGTTTTCGCTTAATTGGCTAAGCAAATGATGGTGTTGTTTTTAGTATCAAACACGTATATTATAATTGCTTTATTATTTCTATTTAATTAAAGAAAGAATCCATTCTCTTGTTTTCTCTACAAAAAACATAGAGCTTAAGAATGTTTTAAAGAATATTCAAACTATTCTTTATATTATTCCTTACGTGACGTTGAGTTCCGCTGCTGAACACGCAATGTCTCAAAAATTCGGCGGAAGGTAGGCCACACAGCACCTTAAAACTAGGTACCCTCTACCTACCTTATATGCAGGATACAGGAGTGTCTGACTAAACGTTATGGTTGTGGGTTCGAATCCCATTTCATAATTGGAAACATTCTAATTGTTAAATAGCAATAAATGTATTTATTATATTATAATAGTAAAATTCTTATTAGATTAAAAAAAAAATAAAAGGTATGTTGTACTATCTCTCCCTACCCTGCTATATGCAGGATAGCGTAAAGCAGGAAATAGTAATAATTGTTTCTGTCAAAGCAAAAAAATGTGTATTTTTAGAACCAAAATGATTATAAATAACTGTTTAGTTGGTTTATAAACTATAAAAACATAAGAAATGTCAAATAATAAAAAAAAGACATTTTACAGATAAGAGATAACGTCAGTTCTTTCAATCGACTTATGAATACAAATATTTACATCGTGAATAGTTTGTGCGACCCGTTTGTATAATGTCTTACAAAATAATAAGTAGGTGGAGTTAAACGAAGGGAAACTAGTGTTAAGAGACTGCGTTCTCTACGTTCTGCCCAATTTTCGATACCTTGCGTATTGAGTGGCGGGACTCAACACCGCCCTTTGTCTAACAGGACGGAAAACTTCACCCTGTATCTCGCATATGCAGGGTTAGCTTAGGGAACCTAGTGTTAAGACACACTGTTCCCCACAAACCGGCGAATTGTCGAAACATTATGTGTAGAGTGGCGGAACTCAAAGCCGCTCTTTGTCTTGTTACTAGAACATAGAAATGAAAGTATTATATAATTCAGTAATAGGAATCGAACCCACAACTGTCGCGTTTACAGTCAGTCGCTGTGCCACAGCTCCACGACGACGGTTCTTTTTAAGATTTTAATGTTTATTTTGCACATATTTTAAGTACATAAGAAATGACGTATCTTCAGACACTCCACTCACCATTCTCTGCTTAATTTATAATACATTGCATGTTAAGTGGCGGAACTAAACACTGCGCTTTGTCTACCGTCCATCGCTTTTATAGTCAGACATCCCACTGCGCCAGAACGGCCCGTATTTCTCAAAACTAATAGTAAATTCAATTTTAATATATGTATATTTTGTATATTATACATTCAAAGGGACGTATCGAGGCGTATTCAAATGGCTCGTGACGACAGACTAGTGTAATACACTAAAGTTTGCTTTACATTGTGTTTTATGTATTATTCATACACAAATTACATCTCAATATTGTTTGATCGTTTGTGTGGGTTGTGTGTTTTTTGGAGGTAGGTAGTGGGTTTGATTCTTTGGGTAGAACAGTCAGGTAGGTAAATATATTCTTACATTTTTTAAAGTGGTACGCTTAGGAAAGAAAAATAAGTTGGCAAAGTACGATGGAAAGTGCGGCAATAGGTTCCGCCACTCACCATTCAACGGAAGTGTCTTAATGGGATACTAGATATCTTAACACTAGGGAACCTGGAATGTTCCCTCTGCCCGTGCGGGATACATCGTGAAGCTAAAAAAAAGTGTATAATTATTTTGACCTAGCTTGCCAAGTCGTATGGCTTAGTGGTCAGGCGCTTGTATGGTAAACAAGTGATGTGGGTTCAAATACCGCTACGTTCAAATTTTTATATATTTTCTTAAAGAATGTATTTCAATCTAAGTATTTCTTTTTTGAGATTATTGTAGCGCAAAGTCTCACTGTAAAGGCGAGGGGAATATTTGAATTGTTTTCATTTTCACTCTTAGGTTTCAAAACCGAACCATATATACTATAATATTAATAATTATGTATGTATAATAATCATTATAAACAAGACTTGCCACCGTAAATATTATATTATTCAGGTTAATTCTTCGCTTACCACCGGAAATCGCTCTGACCTCAAATTAACGGCGGTTTTAAGTAAATGGTTAAATACTCTAAACATTTTTTTTTCGCAATAAACAATTATGACTATTTTTTTAAATATAACGTGGGTATATGTGGGTATATGTTTGTAGTTTAGATATGAACACAAGTATGCAGTTTACTCTTGCGAGTTCAACGTAGTCCTTAATGGG
The DNA here is from genome assembly GCA_013403705.1 of Heliconius hermathena. NCBI lineage: Eukaryota > Metazoa > Arthropoda > Insecta > Lepidoptera > Nymphalidae > Heliconius > Heliconius hermathena. The sequence continues at coordinate 498,250 of JAAIXJ010000048.1, forward strand.
CCCGCTCCGCTCGCGGTGGAAATCCGGTTTTAATATACTACATGTCAAGTTTCAAGTTTCTAAGTAGAATAGTTAAGTATGTTGCGTTGTCTGTCAGTCACTCAGTAACAGAGGAGTTTTATAATATATATAAGAAAAAATATTCATGAAGAAAAATTGTGTATGATAATATTAAGTAAACATGATCTTTTTTGTATATAACACATGCAATGACACCTACCTATATTGTAATTTAAAAAATATAAAAGTTTTTTTAATCTATGCTAATACAAGATGGTGCGGCAATGACAGCTGTCAACGTGACGTGACAACAAGATCGTCTTCAATAAAATATATTTCCTATTACAGAAATAGATTAATGTTTACAATTTTGAATTAATAGTTTGTATGAACATAAATAAAGTAATAGTTATATTATGGAAATAAGGCATTGCTATATATATGTCACAAATAGCTGGTTCTGTTTATAGATTTTTTTGTTTACTTTAATTCCAATAAGATCTGTCCTTGATAAGAGAAAGACAAAATGTGGAATTGAGTCTCGCCGCTCAATATGCAATACTTCGAAAATTCGGCGAATAATGGCGGGCGGAGTATTTTAACACTAAATTGTGCACGAGCACAACACTAGTTAAAAAATAGATAAAAATATTTTTAAAAAAATATCCCAATTATTTGAAGCTGAAACCATCAAGTAAAATTTAACATTTTAACTTTAAAGCATAAAATAAGATAATAAAAATAAAACATTAGGTATAGAAAATACTAATATGGCAAAGACTGGAACAAAGTCAGTTTTTGTTTGGCACTTTTTTAATTTTATTAATAGCAAGGCGGGCTAATTAAATACGTGGTATGTCCTAGGTTTGATACCTGTTTTACGTATAAACATTTACATATAGTTTTAATATGTAACTTACAGATTGACTCTAGTTAAAAGAGTAGTAAGTATTTTTTTTTATTTTGTAAACTAATAAAAAATATAGTAAATCCTGTATCTTTATAAAAAATATAAACTCAAAGTTGTAATTTTTTTTTCTACATTTTATCTTTATCTTAGCGTAATCACTTAGTTAATATTATGCCTAAACTGGTCTATTATTAAATATAGTATATATGACTGTAAACGAAAAGGTTGTGGATTTAATTCCCTCCGACGGAATTGAACCTATTTCATTAATCGCGTTCAAAGTGAGTTCCGCCACTAAACACGCAATGTCTCAAAAATTAAGCGGAAATTAGGAGTGAAGTGTTAAAACATCCCTGGTCTTAACACTTCACTCCTATATGCGGGATACGGCCTGAAGCTAAAAAAATCGAATTTACAATAATTTTAAATATTCTACATTGAAAGGTTTCCACTGAACCACAACGGTATTTTTAATTCCCGTTTTTAATGTAAAGATATAGCGGATCTCACAATGACAACATAATTACTCTCGAGTCCTCGCTACGTTACAATTTTGAATCATCTCCCAACTTGTTTGAAAAACAAGTTTAGTTAACAACCATATTTGACTGTTAACATTTTTTCTTGAAGTGGATGTGGGTTCGATTTCTTTGATTAATAAAATAGATAGGCTGTTTGTTGTAACTGTTAACGCGACTATTTGATTCTCATTTTGAATGTTATTTTTATTTAATAGTTCTGGTAACAAGGTAAGCCGCGGTGCTGAGCTCTGTCATTGAACACGCGGCGAAAAATATGGAATGCAGTTTAGGGAAGCCAAACAAAGAAATATAATATTATTAATAGAGACTATTTAAATTAATTAGATATATTTGAATAATTATTCAAGCGTCCACAAAGTCTTTATTTAAACATTAGCGATAAGTAAAATAACTGTATAGAGAAACTATATACAGAATGGGGGTAAAATAAAAAAATATATACATTATTCCTGCAAATAGACACTTAAGGGTGTGGCCGTTTAATGTAGAATGGAAAATGGCGGCGCAAAAAAAAAACAATTGTCACTTAAATAATAATTCTATAAAGAGCTTAAAACACCTGCCTTAGTATATACACATAGCATATAACTATAGTTATATAGTATCAGACTGAAGAAAAATGGCCTAGCTCAAGAATTTGCATAAAAAAAACAGCTTCACGCCGTTTCTCGTACAGCAGGGTGGGCAGAGGGACCATTACCCATTTTGCGATACATTGGATGTTGAGTGGTGAAACTGAACGCCGCAACTTGTCTACAAGGACGTTAAAATGAAAATTATTTTAATATATAATATATACATATTTTTTCTTTTGAGTGGAGATCGAACCAACAACCATCGCGGTAACAGTACTATTGCACCACGACGACATATAATAATAATAATAACACTTATGTTACGCTTGAGGTCATTATTTATTTGTTTATTTACTAGTATTATTAAATTTTATGTATAAAACTAATATGATATTTGAGGGAAAGATTGGTCAACTTCTTTCTTTTCTTTCGTAAGAGAGCATGTGAATTACGTAAAATCAAAATTAAATTAAATTAAATCAGCTTCACGCTGTATCCCGCACACAGCAGGGTAGGCAGAGGGAACCTAGTGTTAAGACACTCCGTTCCCCACTTTCTGCCGAATTCTGGAGGCATTGCGTGTTGAGGGGCAGAACTCAACGCCGCGCTTAACCTCGACGTAAATCCCTCGATTAATTACGTAAAAAAATAATAAAAAAAATGTTTTTTACTGTCCACTGTCTTGAAAGGATAAGTACACACAGTACCTACTAGGTATTGCCTTTTATGTGTAATTTACGTTTTTACAAACAAGATTTTTATGTTAAACAAACGTGTTTTAGTTTCAATTAAGTAATTATATGTAAGATATAAATATTGCTATCGGCGTATCAGTGTAATGTCTATCAGCTTCACGCTGTATCCCGCACACAGCAAGGTAGGCAGAGGGAACTTTGTGTTAAGATACTCCGTTCTCCATTTTCCGCCGAATTCTGGAGGCATCACGTGTTGAGTGGTGGAACTCAACGACATGCTTTGCCTCGAAATCACACTTGTGCCCCTGTGCCCGCCATAATCATTTTTTTTCCACACAGCAGAGTATGCTCTTAGATTGCATCCCAATTCGTGACAATGTGTGTTGAGTGGTGATGATATACCCTGAACGCGACCCCACCACTAAAGGTCAGTCCAATGCTCCACCACAAGTTAAAAATTGAAGCCGTCGTGGCGCAGTGACGCAGCGCGTGGACTATACGCGACGTCTGTGGGTTCAATTCCTACTGAAAAATGAATAATTTTATAATTTTAATTTCCTCGCTTAGCCATTTAAGACTGAATGTCTCAAAAATTCGGACGGATGCACTGGCTACCCCGCTATAGCGAGATACAGCGTGAAGCTAAAACAAACGAGTTAAAATTGTTGCTACAATAATAATATAATATACCACCGAAGTCGATAATTTTTTCATTAAGGCCCAGGTGGTGATACCGCTCGTACAAAAACTGGTGCAATTGAGGAACGATCATCGTATAACTGCCGACTTAATTTGGTCTTTGTCCGAAAAATTGTGGACAGTTGTCGAGAAAAGCTTATGTGGATTTGTTTTATTTTTAATTATGTGAATGTTAACGCGATAGTTGTGGGTTCGATTTGGAAAAATGAGAAATGAAAAACGAAAAAAATATGAGGGTCTTAACACTAGCTTTCTTTTGAAGAAAATAGATATGGTTATCCCCACCTGAGAGAAACGAATTTATTTCATTTTCTCGCTCTGGCAAAGATAACGCGGCGTTAAAAAAATCTAATTATTTTTTTTGCTGTCTCGAATTCGAAGGTTTTCTAATATCTGTACATCTGTAACGTTTATTCTTTTTTTAATACTTTAAAGGTTTCAGTCTGTCTATTTTAAGTGGGAATCGAACCTACGTCTTCTTATTAAGTAGACAGAACCACTACTGGCTTATTAAACACAAATACACACATACAAAATTATAGAAAGCTAATAAATAATAAACAAACCATTAAGCTACATAAACGGATAGACACTATATATGTAGTTATTATGTAATTAAGCTATATATAGAATGGCGGGATTCCACGGTGTGGTGTTGTAATTGGTTTACCGACTTTATAATATTGTGGAATGTAAACTCGATGGCTGTGAGTTCGATTCCCACACGGGGGTTTTTTCTGCTCGCACAAGATAAAACGCGGCGTTTAACTTCGTCACTTAACACCAAATGTCTCAAAAATTGGGCAATATGTAGGGAAACAGTGTTACAACATTAGGTTCCATCTGCTTACCCTGCTATATGAGGGATACAGCGTGAAACTAAAACAAAGGATTGTGAATTCTATCGGGACAGCAAGTTCGATATAAGCTCCTTTTTTACAAATTATTTTCATTATCCTACTGTGAAGTGGAGTTCCTCCGTTCGTTCCTTAAAGACATGGAGTTGAGTTTGGAACTAAACGCCGCGCTCTATCCTGTTAATAGAGTGAGAAAATGAAAGTAATTCATTCTCCCGAGTGGGAATCGAACCTAAAATCGCCGTGGTTACACACAAACGGTGTCGCTGTGTAATGTCGGCCATAGCTATGGATTTGATTCATCTATTATAAATAGTTTATATCCGACTGTACTTTAAAGTATTTAGTTAATTTTAATTAGCATCCTTCTACCAACTGTAACGATTACTTTTGAGAAGCGTACCTAGTGTTGGATACTTGAGTATCGATACTTTAATTATAGTATTACAATGTTAACGCGGGAATCAAATGTGTTACTTTTAGTTATGAGACTCTAAAATATAAGTATTTTTCATAATAGCTTAAAAAAAACATATTATATAACTTTTTTTAATAATAAACGTTTTTTAGATAATATTGTAAGATTTTAAATATTGCATTTTTTTGTCATGATTGTGGGAAGAATTCTCATTTGTTATATGTAAAATATAACAGCCTGAATATATATTTTTTTATTAACGATGTTGTATTCCACATATAGTAGGGTCAATGGTGAGAAACAAGTATAAAAGACATTCCGTTCCTCACTTTCTGCCCAATTTAGGAGACGTCTTGAATGACGGAACTCAATGCCCAGATTCGTCTTATTACGAGAGCGAGGAAAAGAAAATAATTAATTCCACCGAGTAGGAATCAACCCACAACTATCGCGGTTACCGACAGACACTGTGCCACCATGCTTCACTTAGTTTAATATTTAAAATACTTCTTTAGTTCCCGCCACCCAATACGCAATGTCTTTAAAATACTTTAAGTACAGATACATTAAGCCTAAGCTACTAAAATATTTTCTCAACGGACAAAAAGGTACATCTCTATCAAACATATTCTCACAGCGCAACAACAGAACAATTAAAACATCGATTTTATTTCCACGTAGCAGCCATAATCGAATAATTACATAATTATTGTAAATCGTTATTTCCTTCATACAACCAAATATGGTCGACTATTTGAATAGCATTCATTACATACTACAGTAAATGAATTCTAGGTTTTATATTAAAACGGAATTTTATCCAATTAACTATGGTTAGTGGATCGTTGTAATATTGCAAATATTTTGGCCGCAAAGGTCGTGAATTCGATTTCTTTTGGACGCTTAATTAATCTTTACTTTAATTTTATATGCATATTAATGATTTTTTAAAAATAATGTGATTATTTCATTAGAGGTGAATATCGATAATTTACAGGCACATCACTATCAGATAGTGTTGTAATATATCAAATTAGGCAAGATATTTGGCCTTATATTATAAAATTATAAAAAAAATATAATAAATTAAAATTCTTGTGTAAATAAATATATTGAATACATTAAATGATTTTTCTCACAATAACTGAAATGGAAGAACGTATATTAGTTGAGCTTTTAGCATTGTTGTTATAATTAATCAAAGATTTGTATTTGTTTTTATATTAACACTAGCTGTTACATGCGACTTCACTTTTGCATTCAAATCTTAAGTATTTTTATATATGGCAGCTTAAGTATAATCGTTTATTTATGTTGAATAGCTTATTTTCTGAGAACACGTAGTTTAGACATTTTGTTTTTCAGTCTTCTGTCAAGTGGCGGAATTAAACGCCGCACTCTGTATTACTATATAACAAATTTAAAAGTAAAAATCGACTTTATTAATAACATATTAAGTTTAATATATTTTATATCGATAAACGGCTACGACAAAGCACATAACTATCTACCAGGAATCGGCCACCAAGTTTCACGGTTTTTCATTTAAGATATTCGCTAATAACTTGATCTCTATAGTGTAGAAGTTTCGGAGTTTTTGCACCGGACGCGGTGTACTGACGATTAAATTGTATGTATGTATGTATGTGTATATATCTATACAACTACATACATTGTATTAAGGCTATAGCAGTCCAGTTGACTGTTAGCGTTATGGCGATGCGATTCTCGTTAGGGAGAATGGGTTCTTTTTATTCCCTACCCCATGTATTTAGAAAAAGTGCAGCGTTAAATCCCGCCATTCAAAGAAAATGTGGAGAGGAGTGTCTTGTTGGACTAGGCTATGTCTGTCTTATCTGCTTTGTCTTTTAGGAAAAATTAGATTGAGATGATTGACGTTAGAGCAGGGTTCAAATTCGTTTTGAAAAAATATGTAGAAATCGTTTTTTTTAATTATTTTGTAAAATTAAAATGCTGTACTTTTTAAAATCATTAATATTTCACTTAATAAAGAATATTAGTAATAAAGTAGCTCTTTATTTTTTTAAGATATTTAATCTGTATAGATAAAAATAATGACATGACATATCAGTAGAACTAAACTGGGAAACGCCACTAACATAGTGTCCAGACACTATTTACCTTTCCGTAAAAGAGAAAATCCGTGTTACACATACATACATAAAAATATTTCAAGCTAAAGCAAGTTTTTAATAAATTCACTTGTACATTTTGGTATTTACTAATGTACTGCGAATTTGGTAGTGATTAAATATTTATATAGCCTTTTTTGATATAAAATATTCTGTCGGTATGTTGCTACTTAGTTGTGAATACCAACACGTCGTTGTACAACGGTGACTGTAGGTTCAAAACTCCATCATTACCATCTGACTGTGAACGCGTCGTTTGTGGGTTTGATTCCAACTCTATGTTATAAAGCTGAAGAGTTTTTTTGGTTTAATATGTTTATCTCAGGAACAACTGGGTCACATTGAAAGGTTCTGTTTATACCATCTTAATAAAGATATTTATATATACACAACTAAAGAAAAAAAATCTAGGCATCATTAAAGAAAATTCTTGAAAATCACGCACATTACGCAACGCACCCTAATCGCTGTATTGAATAAAATCAATTTCTTACGTTCATACCAAAAACGACTTTATCTCCAAAGAGTTTAGGATCAAAATGGTATGGTCATTATACTTATAAATCTGCGATTGAAGTAAGTAAAATTTTTATTATTACCTCAATAAGATTATTTTTACTTTTATTAAAAAAACGTATAAAAATTTACTACAAATATCTATTATGAATATTTGTTTACATTTATATCTCAGGAACTACTAGTTCTAAAAAAAATATTTCTCGAAGACGGCTAAGGCTATATTAGAGCACATCACGATATTACCATTTATTTAAACTGTAAGTGCTCATATAAGAACTTCAACATATTTTGTCCATTTTCTGAAAAATACTTACATTCATCTCCAAACCTCGAAACTTGAAGACTTCTTTATACAATACAATCAATCAATCAGCTTCACGCTGTATCCCGCACACTGCAGGGTAGGCAGAGGGAACCTAGTGTTGAGACACTCCATTTCCCACTTTTTGCCGAATTCTGGAGGCATTGCGTGTTAAGTGGACTCAACGCCGCGCTTGTCTTCGACACCAGAGCGAAGAAATGGAAATATAAATTTTAGTAAATATTTCATCTCCTCGAGTGGGGATCGAACCCACAACCAGTCGGTTTTACAGTCACACTTCGTGCCGCTGCGCCACGACTGGCCTCTTTATAAAAAGAAAGAATTATTATAATATTTCAAAAATTCCGCATTGTCAAATGATAATAATAAGTGTGGGTAGTATAATAAGTATTTTAATTCGACCGCTCACTGATTCTGAGTAAGACATAAAATTAAAAAGGCATAATCGTCACATCGTTATAAAAGGTTGCAAGTCTTGAAAATATTTGAGATTCCTTTATATTCCTTTTATGTATTTGGGCACGGGCTTGAGTTATATTAAACATTTTGTATAAATTAAACATATATTTTTTGTGATAAATATGGAAAGTCTATATATATANTATATATATATATAATTAGATAGAATTTGTGTTAAATCACCCTTGTGTCATGACCCTTTTACTCAAAAACACGTGGGCATATCAAGCTTATATTAACATTCAGTAGGTACTGTGGTGTGCAGTCACAATTTTTCCAAAAATATATTTTTACATAACAATATCTTTTTGTTTTTAATTCTGTAGACATTGCATGCTGAGTAGCGGTAGTCATCGCGTTTTGCCTCGACACCAGTGCGAAGAAATGAAAATATTAAATATTTCATTTCCTTCCATGGGAATTGAACCCACAACCTGTTGCGCTTACAGTCACACGCTTGTGTCCCTGTGCCTTGACTGGCCTCCTTCTTTTGTTCTTAGATGAAAAAATATTTATATAAAAAAGAAGATTCTTGTGTCTCATGTGTTTCCATCATATTTATAAATTTTAATAGTGTTGTCATTATAAAAAATAAATAATTTATAATGGGCGTAGAGTATATAATTATTAAAACATATATAATTAATAAAAAAAATTATAATAAGGTGCTTTATAACCATTCCATACAATATATAATTAATTCTTAATAAACTCGCTACCATAAACGACCTCGAAATACCTTTTAACGGTAAATAGGTATTTTAAGACTAATTTATGTATATATTTTTTTTTATTATAAAAAAAATGTAATTATAAATAAGGATAGTAACACGTTACAGCCAATTAATGTACATAACATTTCCTTTTTTACTTCTATGGCGTATAGCAAATTAGGCGGAGAGAGCTTAGAACTCAACGCCGCATAATGTCTTACCAGAGTGGTGTCAAATATAAATAACTACGACTGGGAATCGAACAAACAACAACCGCGCATACTGTCAGACATCAAAAAAACAACTAATTACAACTAAATACAGGATAATAACATAGTTAGAGACAATTAAAGTACATAAAATTACTTAATTACCTACCGCAGTAATCAATTAATTGGTTTATACGAGGATGTGACGTGGGCACATTCGTATGTAACTCACGTACCTCCTACTGCATGAGATGATTTCTAAATACTTACTTACTATATATAAATTGTGTATTTACTTAAATATTTATTTAGAAAACGTATAAAAATTTGAACGTAGCGGGACTCGAACCCGCGTCTCCTGGAAACCGATCTCCTGGAAACTGGTCGGTTTTCTTTCCTAAGTGTGGATTAATACTTTAAAAATGTAAAAAATATGTATTTACTTTTTTATTTTACACGCTGTATCCCGCATATTGCTGTGTGGGTAGGCAGACAGAACATAGCGGTAAGACATTTCGTTGCCCACACACCGCCGTTTGAGATATTGTGTGTTGACAGTACCCAACGCCTCGCTTTATCTTGTTACTAGGGCGAGGAAATGGTAATAATTTTATTACCACAAATACGAAGCGAACCCGCAATCGTCGTGATCACAGTCAAATGCTATCCCGATGTGACGGCGCCGCGTGTCATGTGTGTGTCAAAAAAAAATCTTCTAATACTAGAACATGTTAATAATAGACTTTTAATATGAAAAGGAATATACTCGTATACTTAATCATAAAAATAACGCGGCTTCGCCCGTTAAACTTATTGTTATATTAATGCCAAACTATACGATTTCTTTTACAGAAATTGTAGCCTATAGTAGTATTTTTCTGATGTATAAGCTATATTACTATAAAGTCTAATCATATAAATGCTTTTAACAGTTTTTGAGTTAAAGTGGAACAAACATCCATTCCTCTCATATTTGTAATATAAGTGGGATTTTACCTACCAACACATAAATTGTTACGGTACTGCCCTAACGATGGCATTGGAATGTTAATATATAAAGTTGCACACTCTGTCTTTTTATACACTAATTGTTTTGTGATATACAGACAGACGTAATGGCCGTTTTAATCTGTATTAAGTGATTGTGGCTTAAATTATTATTGCTTTAATATGTAAGGGTAGGGTTGTGGGTTCGATGCACGCTCGGGGTCTCGGGGGAATGAATTATTATGTTATAATAACTTCCAATATATGTACCTAGAATTATCTAGTATGGTCATTATCTCATACTAGGTATTCTTGATACAGAAATATCTATTGTGAGCAGTAGGTATCACCTGGTCTTTATTAATAAATAGGTATATATATTTTTATTTGGATTAAGGATTTCATTGTAATACAATGAAATCCTTAATGGCGGAACTCAACGCGGTACTTTCTCTTTAGGTTAATATTTATTCGGTTATATAAATTTAAAGTATCAATTGACAGTAAACGCGACGGTTGTGAGTTCGAATTTTGGGCGGCGCCTGGGAATAAATTTCCTTCTGCCTACCTTGTTACATGCGTGATATAGCGTGAAGCTATTAATAATAATATAAATATTTCATTAATTATTAATATATAAAAATTTTCTTCTTATCAAAAAATTTGTATAATAAATAAACGTCAATCCTGTTAATGCCACAGCACATTCATCAAACGATACCAATCTTAGAAATAGCTTCTAGAACGTAATTTCTAGAAATATACATGTACGAATACGCTTTTAAAACAATTTTATTTGTAATTTTGGTTTTTACACCTCCATTTTATAGTCTTTTAATTAATTCTGACTTTATTACCTTAGCAATAGAACGGGAAATGGAGTGATTTACGAAAAATACTTTCTTTCCTCGCAATAAAAATGTGTTATACGCCTTTGGGATAACGTTTATTTTCGTTCTTTTATTCATTTTAAGACTTATGTTAGTTTAAAATTCCACCTTGTTGCCTGAAAATACGATTCTTTTTCAATTTTTCTCTTCACGTAAAAGTTCCAGGGCTATTCATCACTCGATAAAGCGGGCTGTAAGATTTTTTTTTTATTCAGCTCTTTTAATTAAACAAACTTGGAATATAGAGGATTTTCCGTAACGAGGCGTTGTTCTCGACGTGTAAAAATACTGAAGATCTTTCGTTTTTTTTCTGAAATGTTCCTTCTGTATTCAATGTTTTTTATGTTTGTGTTATGGGAAATTTGAAAAAACTTTTTAAATTGCTCATTTGGTGCAATAATTACTTATTTGTTGAGGTCAGTCGAGGCGCACGGGCACAAGCGTGCAACTGTAAACGTAAAGGTTGTGGGTTCGATTCTCACTGGAGGAAATGAAATATTTAATATTATCATTTTCTTCTCTTTGGTAATGATGCAAAGCGCCGCGTTGAATTGCAGCACTCAACACGCAATGCTTCCAGAATTCGGCAAAAAATGGGGAACAGAGTTCCTCTGCCTATCCATAAGCGGGATACAGCGTCAAGCTAAAAAAATACTTATTCGCATTTTTTTATATTGCGGGAGACGCAATTAAAACTTGTAGGCTCTAATGAAAAGTTATAAAATTGTAAATCAGGTTTATGTCGGACATCCGTTTGTGTTACGCAAATTTGTTGTCGTCGTTAATCGTGCTTATTTTACATAGATTCATTTTGAATTTCAATAAATTGAACAGAGATAGCGTAAAAAAATAATTTGGAATGAATTTTTGAGGCCAATAATCATTCCTGTACCTATTTCTGTTTGTTACCTCTAGGTCAATTACCTCTGGTAGGCAAAACTATTCGTTGAGATCCGCCATTCAACACACATTCGAATGTTTCGAATAGTTAAAGTTGCGTGGAAGATGGAGTGTCTTAACATTAGGTCCCCTATAGATCCTGCTATGCGGACTACAGTGAAGCTAAAAAACAATATATTCTTACTCACTTTTATATAAGCAAAAACTACACATTTATTTTTCAACAAAACGACCATTCACAATATTATGGAACAAAATAAATAAAATTGATACAATTAATCTCACGGAAAGCGTAAAAGTGTTACTGTATACCGCTGATAGGGGTTTCCCGCGCAAAGATTTATTAATACAGACTACATACAGACTGCAGACACGCTAAACGATCCTTCGCCACAGATAAAACAAAATTTACAATGGCCGCGTTCGGCTTACATGTGACTTGTGGGGGTAAGGAAGTTTTTTATTTTGTTAAAAATGTTTAGTAAATATGTTAATTTATTTTTTGTAATATATATTTAATATTATTTATATAGTTTTCTTAAATATAATATACTAGTTTTTTTGCTAGTTTCACGCTGTATTTACCAGGGTAGGCAGGAGTAAGCTAGTGTTAAGACATTCCATTTCTTACACACCACCTAATTTTCGAGTTAAGTAGTGGAACGTTGAGGTCAGTCGCGGCGCAGCGGCATGAGGTGTGACTGTAAAACCGACTGGTTGTGGGTTCCATCCCCACTCGAGGAGATGAAATATTTACTTAAATTTATATTTCCGTTTCTTCGCTCTGGTGTCGAGGTTAAGCGCGGCGTTGAGTTCTGCCACTCAACACGCAATGCCTCCAGAATTCGGCAGAAAGTGGGGAACGGAGTGTCTTAACACTAGGTTCCCTCTGCCTACCCTGCTGTGTGCGGGATACAGCGTGAAGGTGATTTTTTTTATTTTTGATTTTTTAGTGGAACTCAACGCCGCGCATTATCTTTTTTCCTTGAGTGGAAATTGCACGAACGTCGCGTTTACAGCCAGTCAGCCAGTCAGACTTATGATTTTATGTTGATAAAATATATTTATAATAATGCTTAATGTATTTTTTTATAATCCTTAGGTATATCAATATTTATGTATATTTATTAGAACCCAGGGACAAAAAAATACTTAAAATTAGTTATTTTACAATGTTAATCAAAAAGTATTATGTTGTAGCATATATTATTAATCTGTTGCGTTTTTTCATTATTTCAACACATTTACTCAAGATTTAAGACGGCAATTAAATAATATTAAAAGTGTAATAATAACAACTCAATTACAATTATGGTAATAATTTAAATTGAATTATTTATGGATACGATAAGAACTTTGTTGTGAAAATTGTTTTTTTTTGCCTAACCGGTTTTATTTGCATACGATATAATGAAATTGTAAGGTTGTTTATCGTGCATGTCATAAATAAATGAAACTTTACAAAATATATATTTCATTTAATATTATTATTTTTAAAAAGATAGCATATGACAGGATTTTGGCAGATCAGTAAAAAAATATGAGTAGTACCTACATATATCTATATTCAATGTTATCTGTTAAATTAATTAACCTGATCTCTATTCTACTCTTTATATAGTATGAAAAGAATAAGGTAGGCAGAAGGAATCTACTGTAGACGCATTCGCACGCACCGCCCAATTTTTCTGAAATTGCGTGTTGAGTTGCGGAACTTAACGCTGTGCTCCATCTCACCAGAGCATCGAAATAAAAATAATTCCACCACTACTCTACGACGGCTTTAATATTAATTGGCATTACAATACAATTAAAACTATGATAATACATTAAACATAACATCCAAACAAGTTTCACTACAAAACCTAATTAAATCAACACGTGTAGTAACAATATGTTTTCTCAAATTACGTCGAATATACTTTAATTATCTGTAATTTTGGGGTGCCGCGTGTGGGGTCGGCCTTACTCGGTAGTCGTTGGCTTATATCTAATCTATATTAATTTTGTTTAACGTCTTGAATAAAAATTATGTACTAGAAATAAAGAAATTGTAGTTAAATATTATATTTTATTGTATAAATTGCACAATGACGCCTTATTGAATAATTTTATTTACTCTGTCTATTTAGAAATAAATTCGTTAATAAAAAAAATGCTATAAATTCAAGTTAAGCTTAATTTTTTAATTTGAGTAGTAGATAAATATATAAAGCGAACGGCTTTATAATCTATCTTTTTAGCTTTACGCTGTATCCCGCACATAACAGGGTAAGCAGAGGAAACCTTTTAATTTTGTGTTAAGACACTCTGATCCCATTAAGACACTACCGTTCTCCACTTTCCGCTGTGGTGAAAGTCAACGCCTCCATTTCCTTAGTTTCGAGAGTGACAAAATAAAAATAGTAAATATTTCATTTCCTAGAGTAGGAATCGAACCCCGCATCGTTCTTTCTGTGCGTTGTTTGTCAATGAGTCAGTTAGAGAAGAGTTTTGTATATTGTATAAACAATGAAACTCCTTCGTTCCGTTCATTAATTTTTAATGCGACTTAAATATCCGAACAAAACTGTAATAGATAATTATTAGTAATTAAATATACTTTGATTCTTAATTAAACCCCTTTTATATGAATGGGCGTTTAATTATATAAAACATTTTATTGAAAGTATCTATATATTATTTTCTTTTCTGTAATATTCAGTTGTTTTGAATTGTAATTTACTATTAATAAGTATATAATGTTGGTACCATTGTAAGGTATATGTTTTCTATATGTTTTCTTTTTACCTTCATACTGTATTCCGCATATAACAGAGTAGACAGAGGGAACCTAGTGTTAGGACTAAGACCCATTCCTTAATTTCAAACTTTCGTGACATTGCGTATTGAATGCCTAACCCAAAGCCATGCTTTGCCGTGATGCCAGAACGAGGAAATGAAATTTCCTCACGAGTGGGAATCGAACCCACAACCGTCACGTTTGCAGTCACTTTTAGCGCTACGCCGGTCCGGCCGGTTAATTTATATAATACTTTACTAAATCCTATTTTTCTTTGTCAACAGGCCCAAGAAGCAGAAGGCTAAAGAAGAAAATAAATCCAGAAGAGAAGAGGCCAAGAACGGCGTTTAGCGCAGCGCAACTTGCTAGACTAAAGGTGAATAGAAATATATAATTAATAATTTTACATTTTACAATGAAACAATATTAATCATCATCATCATCCCAATTCATTCAGGACTCTACTATTACTTACACAACACCAAGCAAATTAAATATAATTTACTTAAAAAAAAGCGTCTCTTGAAAATGCTATCTACATAAATAAGAATCGTTTAAGAATTACATCGTAGCTCAATTAGAACGCATGGCTTAGTGCTCAGAGCGCTTGGCATGTTAGAATATTGATACGTTTTCTAAAAAAGTTTTTTTTTTGTGTCGAATGATACAAAAATGTTAAAAATAAATGATAATTTGATGAATCAAATTTTGCAAAGTAAACAGTTGGGGAAAAAGGCATATTGTGGTTATCATTTTTACATTTATCAAATTTAGACTGTATTAAAACCTGCTCCTGTTTGAATAGACTACACTTTGTTTCAAAATATTGTAGGAGACACAATCCACGTTTGTAAATCGTTTTTCCGCATACTTTTATATATATAACTAGTTTAAAAAAAAGAAAATTATATTATATTCCACTAAATAAACAACTTAAACAAAGTCTTCTTAAGAATCCTATTTCTTATTTTTAACCTAAAAATTTTGTCTACAGCACGAGTTTGCGGAAAATCGCTATCTGACAGAACGTAGAAGACAGGCCCTGGCTGCAGAGCTAGGTCTGGCTGAAGCCCAGATCAAGATCTGGTTCCAGAATAAGCGGGCTAAAATCAAGAAAGCTACTGGTCAAAGGAACCCATTGGCCTTACAGCTTATGGCTCAAGGTCTCTATAACCATCGCACTGCGACAGAGAGTGATGAAGAAGAAGAGATTAGTGTTACATAAAGTTTTTGAGTTTTTGTCAAAAAGATAGTTTTTAACTAGAACAGTTTAAAATTATGAATTGTGTTTTAAATTTTTGAGAAGATTTAGAAAAAATAATAATAAGTATTTAATATAGTCTGTTTCTGTATTATTATAAATAGATGTACACTTATGTAAGTATTATATACTAAATTGTTCCTCTATTGTAAATTATATTAAAACTATCTTTACTTTTATTTATTATGAACAAAAATTAAATACATATAAATTATATGTATGTCAGTCTGTGTGTCTTACACAATTTTATCAAAATTTTGACAGCTGTTAAATATAATGCCGTCCTTGAAACGTATGAGGACTTTTTAAATAAATTAAACAATATAGCTGTACCTTTTTAACTAAATTATATACATAAAAAATCTTTGGTAATAAAAAAATAATCTAATTATACATTAAAAATATCGATAAGAATCATTTTGATTTCATTCGATTTGTCTTTATTAAAAGTTTATTTAAGGAGATAACATAAAAATTACAATGGTAATTAAAATAAACATGTTTTGTCATTATTGTTGTATGCACATTGTTGATTTTATTTTGATATCTTTGACACTTTTTAAATTAAGAATTAATAAAAAACAATATCCATGTCACATCTTATTGATAGTCTGTTTGCAATCACCTTAATCAAAGAGTATATGGATATGTTTTTGTGTTAATTTAAAAAAAACTGTCATTCAATTATTAAATTCATTTATACAATATTTATTAAATACATATTCAACCCAAAAAGATGCGATAATAACCAATTAGTGTAAAGTAATTAAAATGTTATATAGAGGCTTATTTTTTAATGTTATTAAAAACATAGATTTAAAAAAAATAAGTATTTTTTTTAATATATTACAACGTATTGATTGTTTTACACTTATAAAATTTATTTTGAAGAGAACAGCTTTTGAGTTTGTTGCCGGCTCTTCTTAAAACAACTGCTTTCCGAGTCGGTGCGGCGGTAGCTTCCTAGGACTGACACTACTGACATTTTTAAGATAATTGATAATACAAAAATGGCTACTTCTACAATTTTTTTTATATTATCATTATACCTCCATCGAGGCCATTGTGGTGGTTGGACAGCGACTGACTTTAAAGCTGTACACGGTGATTATGGGTTCGTTTCAGGTGAATTTATTAATTTCCTCATTCTGGGAAACAGAGCGTAGAGTTAAAATCCACCATTCAACACACAGCGTCTCGAACGGGCCGAAAGTGGAGAAAGGAGTGTGCTAAATACTAAGGTCCTCTCGCCTATCCTGTTATGTGTGATTAAGTGTGGAGATTTTTTTTATGTCTATGTTTTTAATACAAAATATGTATATAATCTGTAAAAATTGTAAATATTTTAAAAAAGAAAAGTCATATTTATATTAGTAAAATTTGTGTTAAATTAAGATTTAGTCGAATTCTCTTCCATTAATTTTGTTCATTGTAAATAGTATTTTAAATTGTGTTATAGACTGTGTAGGATAAGTTTATGAATAAATTATATGGTTTTTTTGAAATTTATTTGTTGTTTCTTTTTATTTCTACTATTTATATTCTAAAGTATCTGGCGTAGAGTTACGCCGCTCACTGGCATTCGGGCTGAAAGCGGAGGATGGAGAGTCGTGACACTAGATTCTCTCTGCCTACATTAGTGTGTGTGTGAAATGTGAGATAAAATGTATTAATTATAAGCACATTACTATGAGAATTTACTATGAAAGATTACACAATATTACTATTAAATTTTAATAAAAATAGACCTTAAAATATATTCTCGTGGAACTCCTTTAACTCTTACAGGTTACAATTTAAAAAAAAAAAAAAATTCTAAATAGCATTTTTCCGTAAAATTCTAAATGATTACAGATAATTATAAAAATTTACTGTTTATTATTACCTACATTTTAATTTAGTTAAAAACAAGCCAAATATGTAAGTAGTAACTTAGATACTCTATCTCGGGAACTACGTGTTCCAATAAAAAATATGGTTTTAGATAGTCCATTTTTAGAGAAAGGCTATAAGGCTATAGGCCCGTTACCCACAAAAGAAACCTGATAAAGTCCTGCAGCTATTGATTGCAGTTTCATTAACAACTGCACTCCAAATCCATCTCCACGCACTTCTGAAGATACAGTATGAAGAGATAAATGGAGAGAGACAGTTCTTGATCATGACCACAAGATTGCACGACTAATATGAAAAGGCATAAATAAGCCTATATAATAGGCCTCAATATATAATTGCCCATCATATCATGCAGGCAATGCAGGTAAAGCTAATATTAAATGAAGTGAAAAACGGAGTGTACATTTTCTACATTTCCACTACATTTTCCATGCCCCTATGCTGTTTCCTTTAGCTAAAAATATATACATATTTAAAGAAATAATAGGTAGCTTTTACAAAACAGAAACCATTTTAAGCCTCTCTAGTTTTTTCTAAAGGAATGCCTAAGTGTACTTAGATACGACGACTACTGATTTAATGTTTTTTTCTTCTATATAATAAATTAGACTAACTGTCAAATAAATCATACAACACTAAATCACGCGTAATTTAGCTCTACTCGGAATCGAATGCGCTACTAATTGTTCAGTGTCCAAGCTTTTACGTTTGATGTAGGTATTCTTGTTTCTGTTTTATTAAGCCCCGACGTACAGGAGGCATGTTACAAGTTTGACGTGACTGTGTATTGTGTGTATCTGTATTGTATGTTTGTATGTGACATCGTAACGTGTGACCAGTGTCTAAACAACCCGCAATATGAGAAAAAGTATGTGTTTTATGTTTATTTCAAATATTTTATTATATATTTTATTATTTAATTACGTGAAAACATATTTTTTGAAATGTATTTGATTCCATTCGTGGCGCAAGGGCATAAGCGTGCGAATGTAAAAGCAAAGGTTGTGGATTCGATTCTCACTCGAGAGAATGAAATATTTGTTATGTTGTTCTGGTAAAGCGCAGCGTTGAGTTTCGTCACTCAGCACACAATATCCCAAGAATTCGGCGGAAAGTGGCGAACGGAAGTGTCTGAATGGTGAATGGAGTGTCTTGACACTGGACCCATTATTACTCTGCCTACCCTGCTACGTACGGGATACAGTGTGAAGGCAAAATTAAATGAATAAATAAAAATATCTAATGAATTCACCTTATCTACTAGATTACTAAAACTATGGTGCTTATAAAAAAATGCAGGCGCTGTGAACCCGCAGTCACCGTATGTATATATTTAAGTAGGAAGAATCTCTTTAGAAAATTGTTAAAGGTTAATTTTCATAATGTTTTCACAATTTAATTGGTGAATATTGAGAAGCGCCAAGTTCTTATGTCGGTTCTTAGTTTGTTACTTGATTTATGTTTATACAGTGTGATTGAATACTCGCAAATTAATGTTAAAAACTAATATTTTTTAAATAGTAAGCTGACGGCTACTATTAGTAATACTGTCAAAAAATGCTTGTTTTTTTGGACAAAAAATATGTATAATGATTTATTTTGCCGTTCTCTCCGCATTTTTTAAACATTGTGTGAAAGAATCTAAAACTATGCTGCGTTTTGTTTAAGTATATAAGGTAAAACTCAAATAATTGCGGCGCCACGATCATTACAATCATAGACCATGTAATAATTCACGATTTATATATTAAAATACAATTTTTTTAAGAAAATGTCTCGCTTAGTTTCTTTTTTAGGTTTCTATTCTGATTGTGCTACGAAACAGTGACTTTTAGCTTCAATACTACTATATACTGGACAAAGTTATCCAGTATATAGTAGGGTAGGCAGAGGGAACCTAGTGTTACGAAAACAAGGTCCCCACATTACGGACAATTATTAAGACATAGTTTGTTAAGCGGCCAACTCAGTTGCAGGAGGGAAAAAATTAAAATAATATACTTTCAAGTTAAGATTGAGCCCACAACCATTGCGTTTACAGTCAAAGATTCTGCCGCTATGCCTTGACGGTTACTCTCGGAAAAATTATATGTAATATATACGTAATCATTATAATACAGAAATATAAAATGGAAACTTCTTTCATGAAGTAGGTATTAAAAAAAATCTATACTATAATTATGAAGCGGAATAGTTTGTTGGGCGCGTTAATCCCAAGAACTACTGGTCAAGAACTAGTAATATAGGCTATCCTACTACTACCAATATTTTGCTAAATGTAGTAATGTACCTGCGGTTGAAGTTACCGGACACTTAAAATGTGACACACAACTCTTAGCCCAATATTTATAAATCGCTATCAAATCTGAGATCAATCTTGAGATGCAATTTTCATTGATAGATATATAATTTATGAATGAAGACGATATCTCAAAATCTATCTCAGACTTGAGAGCGGTTTATAAAAACAGGCTTTAGATATTTTGATTTGACAGTTATATAAAAATGAACACTCTGTATAACACTATATTTGTTACAACGACAACTATAATTGGTCCAATTAGCGGACGCAAGCGATACTCATATATCACTGAAACAAACTGAAACTAAATTAACTTTAAATGGTCGATGCAAATATTTAACTAATTACGTTTTGCTTATATTTTTTCTTTGTTTGTGTAATATTTCTTGTACTTCAAGTACGCAGGGCAATAGGTTCCTACTGCTGTATGTCAGCTTCGCGCTGTATACCGCACACCGGGTGCACACAGCAGGGTGGGTCCAAAAAAAGAATTTAGTGTTAAGACACTTCATTTTTCTCTTTCCGTCCGGTTTTATATATTGTGTATAAAGTGACCTTCCTTTGAACGTGCTTCTTTTGGAAACCGTCCAAGTGAGAGACCACTGAGCCAAAGGTTCACATCAAGCTACGTCGAAATTCATATATGCTTGTTACAACTTATTTATTATAGAGTGTGTTTATTTGGGTGAGTGGGTTTATTTGGTGAAACGAATATGTAACATCCCACGATCAATTCACTATCTGACACGAAAATATTTTTTCAATTCAAACCAATAGTTTCTGAGGTTAGTGCGCTTAACCAAACAAACACTTCAGTTTTATAATATTAATATAGACAAATATATTTTCGAAAGATATATAAATATAGCAAATAATTTTAATGTTCAATTATAAAGTTATCTCAAAACTAATAACTGCTGATGACAGCTTAAAAACTTATATAATGTATATAATACAGATTATGGATAACACTTTGACAGATGCTGTCAGAGTACAAAATTTGAGTGTCGACAGTCTCGACTCGAAGTCAGTGAATATTCTAAAATTAAATTTAAACATTTTGTTTATATTTATATTATTTTAAAGCATTCTTGGCGTTTCAGTGAGGCAAAGGGAACCTAGTGTTAAGACATTTCGTTAAATAATTCAGCCCATTGAAAGATTGGATTATTTTATTGGAGTAAAGTAT
Organism: Heliconius hermathena; assembly: GCA_013403705.1. NCBI lineage: Eukaryota > Metazoa > Arthropoda > Insecta > Lepidoptera > Nymphalidae > Heliconius > Heliconius hermathena. The sequence goes on from JAAIXJ010000048.1 coordinate 519,528, forward strand.
TTAACAATGGAAGTTTACTTAGAACTTGAAGTCGTTGTGGCGACACGACTGTTGTGGGTTCGATTCTCACTTGGGTGTATGACTTATTTTTATTTTCTTGCTCTGGTAACAAGATAAAGCGCGACGTTGAGCTCCGCCAACATAAAACATCCCGAGAATAACACTGTGTGTGGGGAACGAAGTGTCTTAGCTCTTCATCTTCTCGTCACTCAACATCAGCATCGATTGCCTTTGAAAAATCTAATACCTACACATTCTTGCGGCAAGGATCTATAACTACTAAACTTTCAAAATTTTTATGCAAGCTGATGTAACATTTAAGTCAATCATCGTGATTGTATGTTTGTCCATCACATTCTCACATAGCTCCCTAATTGTAATAAGTGATGTTCAATGCGCTACATTAGTTGATAAAATATTGGTCTTCAAATTTACTTTTATCATTGTAACTTACAAAGGGTTTTGTAAATAAGTTTTTTTTGGTATTTGACCGGATGTTAATAGGAGCATGCTTACCATGTGAAGAAAACATAATACAAAATATAAAGTTAAAAAGAAAATATTATACCTACATAAAAACAAGGATTTTTGCGATTTAATGTGTTTGTTCCAAAAAAATTGGGACTATAGGAACCTAGTGGGCAGCGAGTGTGATCCATCGCCCACTTTCCGATGCCGAATTCTCGAGGCGGTGTGTTTGAGTGCCAGTAGTCAACGCCGCAGTTTGCCTCGTTACCATAATAAGAAAATGAAAATATAAAATTTTTAATCCCCCGAATGAGAACCGAAGACACAACCGTCGCGGTTACAGTCACACCCTTGTGACACCGCGCCATGACTGGCTTTTTTGTTTTAACATAAATAACTGCTAAATAAAGATAGGTTTGTAACTAACAAGAGCATACTACTAAAAAAATATATTCATAAATATAATAATATCGTAATTTCCTAAGCACAGGGTTTCTTCATTTAAAAAATAAATAAATCAGTTATATTAGCTACTAACCAAAAGTTATGTTTGACATATACAACCTTCCTCGACACATGAACTATTGAAAATAAGAATATTTTTTCAATTCAAATAAGTAGTTTCTGAGATTAGCGCGTTCAATCAAACAAATTCTATCACTTTTATAATGAAAACAGATATAGATTGATAGATAACCTACGTCGATAAACAAAAACAATTCTTCAATTTGAAGCCGCAGTTCCTGAAATTAGCACGTTCAACCAAAAAAATTCTTTAGCTTTATATAGCGTTAGTGCTTATTTGGTAATGTCAGATTTTGTAGCCCTATTCAGTAGAATCAATAAAGGAAATGAAAAGAAAAGTTATGTCATAATGTGGTCGACGAGTAGTGGCCGTCCTGGAGTTAGGCTTTGTGAACTTTTGCGCATTTTGCACTTGAAAAGAAAATTAAAATTTTAAATGTAAGAAAAATCCTAAAATCAAATGTGCGCCAGCCATCTATTTTCAGTGCGGCCACGACTCGTCGACCGTACCTACTGTATAAGTACCGATGACGTATCTCAAATAAATCTTTCATAACTAAGTTTTAAATCATTCACTATAATATTAGACATGGTGTCTGTTATACAAGTTTAGATGAAAGCTAGATTGTTTTCTCGCTTTTTCACGTTTTTTTTAGCTTCACGCTGTATCCCGCATATAGCAGGGTGTGCTTAAAAAAAAGACTTTGTTTCTGGATTTTCGGCCGAATTCATGGCATTGCATTTTGGGTTTTGAAGATAAATGCTGCAATTTTCCTTAACGAGGAAATGAAAATAATTCTTTACCTTGTGTGGATGTACTTCCCATTCCCATTCCATTCCATTTTTTCTCCAAAATCCACCGAAAAAAATTAATAATCAAATCACTAGTTCCTTCCTTCAATTCTTTTTTTATAAGCTTTACGCTGTGTCCCGCATATAGCAGTATTGCCAATGATTTATCAAAGCTTAGAGTTAAGACACTTCGTTCTCCGCTAGATTCCATCTAACGTTAAAACAAAATAAAAGCTAAACGATTCAAAATAGTTTCGAACGTTAAAAGCTAAAACATACATGCTACAGTTAGTAAATTAGTAGCAATTAGTGTGTACTTATACTTGATACTATCGTGATCTTTCTATGCTTTTTTTCCTACTTGTAAATAGGTGGGTAGAGGGAACCTGGGAACCTAGTGTTGACTGGCAGAACTGAACTCGTTACCATTACTATACTTACTTGTTAATATTATAAACGTGACAGTTTGAGAGGGTAGATGTTTGTTCCACTTACCAGCAAAAACTATTAAACTTTGCAGTATCTACAGTAACTATTGCTTATATTTACATCAGAGTAACAACACATAGGCTACAACTTATATAATATAACGATAAGTTTAAGAGAACGCGCTACTAAAGGTAAATATTTAAAAATGTATGTAAATGTGTAGGTATTCATTAAGTGCTGATCGAGTCCTCCGGTATCCTCAAATTTCTTAGAAAACATAAATAGAGTGAAAATATAAATTCCCCCAATATCAAGGCCCAAAGCTTTTATTTTCTCTTTTTTTCGTATGTTCTTTCTTTTTCCCGTATATTCTTTCTTTTTCCTGCTGTATTTCGAAAATAGCAGGGTAGAGTACGGTAGTGCTGAGTCACTGTACTCCACGCATTGCCCAAATTTCGGGACACTGGATAGCTTAACGGTGCTCATTGTTTTTCCAAGATGGGGGAACGAAAACAGTGCATTCCACAGACTTAAGAAAAGAAAATTTTGATAACTATATACATATATATAACATATCATTATAGAATGTTAAAATAATTAGCTATATTTTTATTCATTAATAAACTTATTACAAAAATATGCATTTTGAGCTTGTAACTCAAAAAATATATCGAAAACTAGTTACTTAATTTTTCTGCTCTGCACGAGACCAAGCGCGGCGTTGAGTTCCGCCAGTCAATACTCAATGTTTCGAATTAAGACGGAAAGTGCGGAACATAGTGAGATATTTTTTTTGCCATGACATTATGCGTTGACGGAACTTAACGCCGCGTTTTATCTTTTCATAGAGCAAGGAAATAATAATAGAAAATTTCCCCGAGTGGAAATCGAACCTACATATATTTTCTTAATAATGTTAAAAAAACCTTTTATTACAAATATTTTTCATAATAATAGTGTTGAAAAATTCGCTAATGACGTCACATGTGCGAAAGAGACGCCAATATATCAATTTTAAAGGTGAGAACGGGACAGATACATAAAAAGGCTAACGATAAAAGGTGAAATGCACAGACTAAACACGTAGATGCGATGGGCGGAATATGTTTATAAAAAATATTTTGATGAGGCATTAGGGAATATATTTTATGTTTGCCTTCTTTTTAATTTTATTTTTTTTTAACTAACTTTTGTGCAATTTTTTATTTCAAAAAGGATATAAATTACTTTTAGGTAATTTTTTCCTTTGCATACTTTAGAAATATGTCATATTTTATTTCTTGATTTTTTATTATATCATGTAAGTCATGTATGCTTTTACATGCTTTTTTTGAAATTGTGTTTTTTTTACCAGCCGATTTTCTCTTTTATCTCCATACAACATGCCATTGGCGAAGTGTGTTGTGCTCAGTTGGCACGTTCTGAACGCTCGGTTACAAGGGAAGAACTGAAGTGAACTATTTACTTTTATATACAATTTGAATTTAATCAACTAATGTCAATCTACCGCATACACCACAATCTAAATCCTTTTCTATCCAAATAAATAAATTTTCACTTTACTTCACTACCACCATCAGAAAGTACATATAAACGCAACAAAATCATTTCAAAATATTATCAGCTCACTTTACAACAATTTAATTCTAATCTAATACAACAACCATTTGATATATCTAAATTATCAATAATAGATATTGTCGCGTCTTATTTGCATAATCTTTGGTACGTGCGAGTGAGACTGATATATTCAGAAGTCATATGTTAGAGTGAAACAGCAATAGCCAGGACCACCCAAGTTGAAGCGGTATTCATGTTCTTTTGACTCATTATTAGTCTTGATCGTTTAGTTATTTTTTTATTTTGTTTTTTTTAATTGAGATCTAGGTTTTAGTTTTTAATATTTTAATGATTGATAAGTTGATGATTGATAAGCTAGATTGGATGTTTCTTAGAAATTGTGTTTTATTTAATGGATAAATAAATAACTTTAGTTTGTCGTTTGTTTTTTGTTAAATTTTTGTTTAATCTATAATACTGCTGTGGTATATTTTGATCAATATTAAAAAACTATTAATTGAAAAATATTCTTTACTTTATGAATAAATTAGTCAAATCTAGATATTTCTTTTCTAATATATATATTCTATAATTTAATTCAAAAAATCTATTATGATTGCGATTTACATTTCCAGTAAAATAAAATAATAGTGTATTAATAACATATAATAACCATTCTAAAATATTTTAATAAATTTAATATTTACAAATAAAACAGTTTAAAATTTTAAATAAATATTTAAAAAAACAATTACTAAAGTATCAAAACCACCACATCAAGTATCAATCTATCACATTGCGCTACACAAGTAATACATTTTTCGATACGATTGTACTTGACTTATTTTAATTGAAAACATACGGGAGGAGATTTCGTTATAAAATTATATTTATTAATTAATATATTATTTATTAATCAATAAACATGAAAGTTGTGGGTTCGATTCCTACTCGGGGGAATGAATAATTTTCAATCACAACGCTTTGGTAAGAGGATAATGGAGAAAGGTCTTGACACTAAGTTTTTTTTTATTTCCACTTTTTTTACCTTAACTTTCGTTGAGGTCGTAGTGTCACAGTGGAACAGTAGTCGCGACGATTGTTGGTTCAATCCATACTAGATGGTTATTTTCATTTACTCACTCTGATAGCGAGACAGCGTGGCGTCGAGTTCCGCCTCTCAACATGCAAAGTCTTGAAAATTCGGCGTAAAGTGGGGAACGGGGTGTCCAACTTCTCTCTGCGTGAAATGAGGTTCTATATGCGGGATACAGCGTGAAGCTAAAAAAAGTACTTATAACAAACAGTACCTACAAGCCTTGATTATTAAAATGTAGAGCACAAACCTGCACTAGGTCACTAAGACACTAAATCACTACCCATTCTCTCATAATAGTAGTCCATACAAATCCAACATCATACTATCATCAGTATCGGTGTTAGTTTAACGCCTCGTCGTATAATTTGAGTGATGTCTGATAAGTGTTGTTGTTATATAGAAATGTTTTTATAGAAATGTTTTATAGAGAATTATTTGTTTATGTTGTAATAGTGTTTATGTGTTTGACTAGCGACCCGCTCGCGGCTTCGCCCGCGTGTACTACACTTTTTTTTAAGCTTCACGGTGTATCCCGCACACAGCAGGGTAGGCAGAGGGATCCTAGTGTCAACTGTTAGGACACTTCGTTTTCATCTTTCCGACGACTTCTGGAAGCATTGCGTGATGAGTGGCGGAACTCAGCGCCGCTAATGCCTCCACACCAGAGCGAAGAAATGACAATATTAAACATATCATTTCCTCGATTGGACATAGAACCCACAACCAGTTTCGTTTACGGTCACAATTTGCGACATTGCGCCACGACCGGCCTCAATTATTTATTTTCTCATGTGAAACAAACGCAAAACGTTAAGGGAAGTTTCCCAAAACTGCATGTAAATATTTTAAACCATTTCTAAGATTAGCGTGAACAAACGCATAGGTAAATAGACAACATTTTTAAAAATCATTATTTTGGGTTCTTTCATATTATTCACAAATGTTCCCAATTGATCTGCTTATATATCTTTCATGTACAGACAGCGATGTGTTACAGTTTTATTATATGTGTAGATATAGATGGGTACTATTATTAGATATTATTAAAATGTCTCGAGTGTCAGGCGGAAAGAGTTTTAACACCATTTTCCACTGCTTAATGCAAAATGTACGCGGGCTAGAGCGTAGAAATTAAAATAAAAATAATTATATAAAAAACTAGTTTCTATTTCGAATTTAAATTTAGTGGCGCAGCCGCACAGTGTTATGTTAAAAAAATATTTCTGCTTCATATATTATATTTTCGTACTTTTATTAGGTTAACTAAATCTAGTTGAGCCAGTCACTCTGGCCTCGTCGCTCTGGCCTCGATCTGGTAACGAGACAAACTCAACAAGCAATGCCTCTAGAATTCGGCGGAAAGTGAGGACTTTTAATATCTTAACGGGAAGGGGGCCTCTTCACACTAGGTTCCCAAGTTTCCTCTGCCTACCTTACTATGTACAGAATACAGCGTTCACGCTAAAAAAAATATCAATCTATCAATGAAAGTAAATCTTTCAAAGCTATTTTGATTTTCTTGTCATTTTCTTACTTGAAAATTTCCTCGTCTTTGTATAATATAATATTGTTATGGATGCAAGTTCAAAATATTGTCAATTAATAATAATATATCAGCAAGAAGACGACTATAATAGCGAAAACATTAAGTTGAGGGCATATTTTTTTATTTTTTTTATCAGCTTCACGCTGTATCCCGCACACAGCAGGGTAGGCAAATTGAACCTAGTGTTAAGACACTCCGTTCCCCACTTTCCGCCGAGTTTTGGAGGCATTGCGTGTGAGTTTCAGCGCCTCGAACCCAGAGCGAAGAAATGAAAATATATATAAAATAAAAATAAATCAGCTTTACGTTGTATCCCGCACACAGCAGGGTAGGCAGAGGGAACCTAGTGTAAGACACACCGTTCCCCACTTTCTACCGAATTCTGGAGGTGTTAAGTGTTAAGTGGCAGAACTTAACGCCGCGCTTTACCTCGACACCAGAGCGAAGAAATGAAAATATATATTTAAGTAAATATTTCATCTCCTCGAGTGGTGATCGAACCTACAACCAGTCGATTTTACAGTCACACTTTGTGCCTCTGCGCCACAACTGGCCTCTTTTATCTCTTATTCTTTTATTACAATATTTAAAATGCATGTTCATAGTCACCCAGTGGGACAGGGTCTGCCTTCATACGCCATGGATGCGAATTGGATTCCTAGTCGTGAGCTATTTTCATTTCCCCGTTCTGGTAGAGAACGTCCATCAGGTCGGCTCCCAAATCGAAAATCAATATCTCTACGCAGCATCAATACCTCGGGCAGAAAGTTAAAAATTAATAAATAACCCATGTTTACTACTATTTATTATAAAAAAAAGTGTAGCATTTTTTTTGTTGTTTTGTCACTCAAAAAATAATTACCTTTGTTCCACAAACAACTAAAAAAAAAATTATTGATTAGTAGCATTTAGGATCGTAATAGGATCTATACATAAAAGATCAATATTTGATAGTTTTAGGTCTGTACTATATAGTAGAGTAGGTAGAGAACACTCCGTTTTAACGATCGAATTTAGTTTTAAGATGTGTTTATCTATTGTCAAAATGAATTTCCAGTAGAAAACTGTTCTAGTATCTGATCTAATAAGTAATAAGTAGGTAAAGAGTGACGTGAACAGGCGAAAAGTATAGAATAAAGGGAAAGAAAGAGAAGTGTCCGGTAACTCTGCCCGCAGAACCGCGAAGTTTACACTAAAAACAAACTAATTAACACAGTGTTTTAACACTAGTTTCCTAGGTTCCCTTTAGCTACCCTGCTGAAGATCTTTGTAAGAGCTTTAGTTACATATTAAGTGCGGGCGGCAACTAATACGTGAATAAAACTTTTTCATACTGAATGTTAGATTCACAACGTATAGCTAAAACTATACGGCCCATAACGCTGAAATTTATTTCTCTATTTCTCGAAATTCCTATAGGAATGAGGAAAAACGGGATTTTTCGCTTTATAGTCGACGACAACACAATTCATACTTTTTAAATGGAGATGAAACCCACAACCAATGCTTCTAGAGTCGGGCATTATCACTGCGCAACTATGGCTACACTTATATACTATATAATAACTTCACACCATATTCCGCGTATAAAGAAGAGGCAGAGGGAATCTAGTGTTAGAACACTGTGTACCCCACACACCGCACAATTATCAAAACAATTCTTGTTGAGCGCCGAAACTCAACTCAACTCGTTATCTATCTACCAGAGTAAGAATATGAAATTTTTCTTTCCCCCGAGTGGGAATCGAACCTACAACCATCGCCTTTCCAGTCAGACGCTGTACGTCATATGTTATATATGTATTTATAGTGTACAACACCGGGTTCAACCATAAGTGTTATTAATAATGCCTCTTACAGCACCCGTAGCGTTAAGTGGATGTACCTGTAAGTGATTTAAAAAAAAAATATTTGTAAATTTTTTTTTATTAAAATATATTTATGAAGTATTTTTTTGTTAATGTTCGTCCTTCTGTATTTATGTATTATTAGGTGTTTGTTTTTATTAGAAAAACATTAATAATTAGATTATAATTTTATATTTTATAATCTGTTCTTCATAGATTTTTATATTTACAAAATAAAAATAAGGAAAATATTTAAATTCAATAAATAGCTTTCTTTTAAATGTAATTAAAAAAGATAATTACTACTTTGCATTGTGAAACATAATAACTACTTTACATTGTAATTAATACATTTAATTGAACAAAATAAACAAAATTAAAATATATTTTTTTTATATAAAATAATAATTAAAATAAAATTTTACCAACGGGACCTGTAAGACGACAATATGATGGATTCAGTTTCCATCAGTAGCACGACAACACTTTCAATAGGACGAAACATATTAGGCCAACACTCAATACACAATGTCTCGAAATCAGGAAAAAAACGGAGTGTCTTAACACTACGTAACCTCTGCCTACCCTGTTATATACGGGATAAAGCGTGAAGGTACAAAAAGAAAATTAAATGTATTTTATATACATTTAGCTATATCCATGTTAAGCTTACGTCAGCGTCGTGTGTGGTCCAGCACTATAACGTAGTACATGCATATATTGTGATTTCTTTTCCAGCCAAAACACCTGATTTAATTATTATGAAGAATTGTTATTATTATAAATATATATATTGTCTTATATATGGTGCACCTATATCTGATTATTATTTGTAGATAATAAAAATAAATGTATCTATATGGAAATTTAAGTGTACATTATTAAGTGTATAATCTTCATTTAATAAAAAAATATATATCACATTTTCTTTGCTAAAGATAGTCCTGGGCTACAGAAGAATTCCTCCGCTCCGGTATCCACGGCCTGTGGCGACCGAGGAGGAAGGAGCACTGTCATAGGCGTAAGAATAGGGGGGGAGGTAGGCCATGCCCACCGAATAAACTCAAATTTCAACCATGAAAAAAAAGCCTTAACATGAACATATCTGTTTAAAACTAAATTCCAGTCCCCCAAAAATATCTCTAGATACGCCCAAGGGCACCGTAAGATTTTAGTCGGTAGTGTTGACGGCCTACATCTGCCGGTCCAAGAGATTCGCTCAAGTTTCTTTTACTGGAGGCGTACCCGTAAAAGGAGGAGAAGATAAAAGAAACAAAAAAGTGGATGGCAGTGGTGAAGAGAGAGGGCACCTATTGATACTCCCTACTCCACACAACGACCGATGTTCGAGTCACTGCGTGGTGGCGGAACTCAACACTGCGTTTTGAGGAGGGAAATATTATAGCTATCATTTGATCGGGTTAGGATCGATTATTTATTTTCTTTTATCTTTGTTTACTTCACTCTTTATCTCGCAAACATCAGGGAAGGTAAAGACAAACTAGTATCAAGACATTTCGTCCTCCGTTTCATTTTGTACCTAGGTATTTCTATTTGTAATTACTGTGTTATATCGGTTTTAAAACGTTAATTTGTGTTCTTTTCTTAATTTCCTTAGCTACTGGTGTAACAAGACAATGTGTGGCGTTGAGTACCGCCACTCACCATGAAATAATTCGAAAATTAGGCGGTGCATGGGGAATGAAGTGTGTTAACACTAGGTTTGCTCTACGTACCTTGATATATGCGGCATACAACATACAGCTAAAAGAAAGGAAAAAAAACTTTTCTACGTTTAAATATAATATAATCCTTGTATAACTTTTTCAAAACCGCATAATTAATAGTAATTGTGTTATTAAAAAATATATCTCATGAAAAAATACATATACAAAATAGTAAAAAGGATTTATCCTAAACAATAATTGAAACTAAATCAAACCTGGGACGTTCTGTTAATAAAGATTTCATTGACAAACGCAGTAACCTGTCAAAATATTAAAAAACACACACATACACTCACACATATAAGCTAATAAAAAAATTGTTTTTTTTCTTAACTTTTTAATCGATCAATGATCTAAGGTCATTCCGCTTTACGGTCTCAAAGTGATTTTGTCAGATCGCATTTTGATATAGTTGCTTATAATGTATGAGAATTTTTAATTTGGTCATTTGATACTGTGTATGTGTTTTAATTAACACGCCCTTGTGGTTCAATTGTCAAAACTAATTTGAGTTATAGGTTGTGGGTTTATATCCGTAAAATTGTTTTATGTGAATATAATCGTGGCGGTCGTGGGTTCGATTTTCATTCTGCACCCAAGACAAAACGTGGCATTGCCACTCAGCATTCAATATCTCGAAAATTAGGCGATATGGAGAATGGTTGTCTTAATTATTTTCTATATTCCCTCTGCCTACCCTGTGGGATACAGAGTGATGCTAAAATTAATAATAATAATCCGTAGAAAGCTTACTGATGGTGTGGGTTCGAGTCTCGATTGATAGAATGGCTAATATATAAGGAAGGTAATAGCATTTTTACTGTAAGTATTAATTACAATTTACATCAAATTACAAGAAATAGCTATTAGATATTTTAAATGAAACTATTTTAACCGAAAATCAAAGAACTAGCTATTAGACAATTAAAAAATATATAATTCACTGTGACCCGGTAATGAGCCACTTGCATGTAATGAGACGCATGTGTCTCATAAAAAAATAATGGTATGAGGCCGCCGTCGCGCAGCGACACAGCGTCTGGCTTTAAAAGCGACGATTATAGGTTCTATTCTCAATTTTCAGAATGGATTCTTTTCATTTCTTTGCTCTGTTAACACAACAAATGTAAGAAGGCAAAGTCTCAGCGAAATTATCCCAGAAATACGTGAAACTACAAAAAAATATGATCTAAATAAGCTCATCAGTATCTGTACGGAACAACGACTATCGGTGAATAACCATAGATTGTATCTGTGTTAGATCAATTACCGAGATAGTTTGACAGATGTCTCATTTTGACAGGTGTCGTGACAGCTTATATATTAGAAGGTCACTAGAAGTAGAAAAATATGTGTATTTGGTCTCAATTGAACTTTTAGTTCATAATTGGGACACAACTTTTGTATGTTGGGGGAAATTGCGGCGCGGCGTTGAGTTTCGCAATTTAATGTGCAATGTCTATTTTATTCTGTTCTTTTGATTATGCCATTTGAAATGTGCCAGTCAAACACTAGTTCTCATTATATGTAGAACACACGAAGGACGATAAAATAGACCATCAATATATACTTTTATTACATAAAAAAAATTAATATTTTTAAATAAGTTGTTATAAAAAATAAATTTAAAATAATAAAAAAAATACTCTTTCGACGGTGGGACAAGGGTCCAAGCCATCGGTGGTTAGAACTCCAGAGAGAGGAACCTCCTCACAATACGCGCCGTCTCAAGTAAAACTGCCTTCTGCTCCGGTTCTTGATCCAACAACTAAGCGATAACCTCTTAAGATGTTGGTCGACTCTTTTCGCTATTAAACCCTAAACTGAAACCACTATCGGCACAATGATAGTCGCATTGACATCCCATATGGCGGTAATGTCATTGGCTAAGTCCAGATATTTAGTAATTTTAAATAGATATACACAATAGGAAGATGCATGTTAGAAAGAAGATATCCAATGTCTCGAATTTGGACGGAAAGCGGAAAAACGAGTGTCTCGTACACTTAACACACAGGCTACAATTTATTGAAGCATTTTGTATAATTTAGTTATAATATAAGAATAACTTTAAGGGAGAAGCGAGAGACCAGTCGTGGCACAGGGCACAAGTGTGTGACTGGTTGTGGATTCGATCCCCACTCGAGGAAATAAAATATTTATATAAATTTATATTTTCATTTCTTCGCTCTGCCATCGAGGCAATGTCTCCAGAATTCGGGGGAAAATGGGCACTGGAGTATCTTACTAAAAAAAAATATTATTAATGTGAAAGTTAATGTGAGGATGGATGTAGGTTTCAATTTCACCCTGAAACTACTGAACGGACTTGAATGAAATTTTACAGTAATATAGCTTATATGTAGATAACACATAGGCTACAATTTATATAAATCAACTTTTAAAAAAAAATACTTTATTTGTTCAACAGATTTTACACAGAAATCATTGTTACAGAGATCTCCTTTTAAGCAAGTAATGCCTGTATTAGGAGATCCCGCTCTTCCAATACAATATCTAGGATATCTGTTATTAATATTTAACACAGTAAACATTTAAAAATAAGTTATTTTTTATACAAACGTTTGGTTGTAAGTGTATATGTATATATGTTTGTATATGTGTGTGTACATGTTAGTGCGTGTAGGTGTGTGTGTGTTACTTTAAGTTCATGTTGTATCCCGCACACAGGATAAGCAGAGGGAACCTAGTGTTAAGATACTTCGCTTCGCCCCATTTTCCGGCATTGTGTGTTGATGGCTAAATTCAACGTCACGCTTTGTCTCGACATTAGAGAGAAGAAATGAAAATATAAATTTTCTCTAGTGGGGATCGAACCCACAACCACTCACGTTCACAGTCACACACCACGCCAAACCTCACGCCACTACTGGCCCCCAAATTTATATTTTTTTTATTTATTATTATATTATTTTAAACATATCAATTTATATAAACATTTTGTATAATTTTGCTATAAAATAACAATAAGTTTATGCAGACAAATCCGTGTTTTGCTCCCTAGCTTTTTTTATACACAAACAAATGAGAAACATTTTTCTTATTATTAAGAAAAGAAAAACAACCCAACTGAATTTTTCACGTCAATCACGTCGAAAGTAATTAAATTTTAATCAATTCCTCCATACTGTGGCGTTAAGCAAAAACTGTTGAGACGATTTTGATACGGTTCTTTATGATTAATACGGTGCCAATTTTTTATATGATGCTTTAAAAAAACACTATTTAACTTGAGTCACGTTTTTTGATAGAGGCCACCGTGGATGAATGGAACAGCGTGTAACTGTAAACGCGACTGGTTGTGGGTTCGATCTCCACTCAAGGAAATGAAATATTTATGTAAATTTATGAAATATAAATTCCTTTCTTTGCTCTGGTGTCGAAGGCAAAGCGCGGCGTTGAGTTGCGCCACTCAGCACACAATGCCCCCAGAATTAGGCGGAAAGTGGGGAACGGATGTTTAACTTAGAGACCATCCTATAAATCTCTAGGTAAAATATCCAATGAGAAAAATCGCAAATGATTTTATCGCACGTTTAAACTACTAAGAAGTCTAGTTTTAACTTTTTTCTTTCAAAATAAAAAAAAATGTTATAATTTTAAACGTGTTTGTAATTGAAAACTACCGTTGTTAGTAGTTCAAAACAGAAATAAAAGGTACTTGAAATTTTTCACTTTTGATACTTTACTTAGGGACCTTCTTGAAAAGTTTGTGAGGATGGATTTTGTTTGTTCCACTTTCATGCAAAAACTACAAAACGGATTGTGGTGAAACTTTACAGTAGTATAGCTAACACATCAGAATAACACAAAGGCTACAATTTATTTAAGCATTTTGTATAATTTAGTTATAATACAAGAATAACTTTAAAGGAGAGCGAGAGACCAGTCGTGGCACAGGGCACAAGTGTGTGACTGGTTGTGAGTTCGATCCTCACTCGAGGAAATGAAATATTTAAATAAATTTATATTTTCATTTCTTCGCTCTGCCATCGAGGCAAAGCGCGGCTTTGATTTCCGCCATTCAAGACGCATTGCCTCCAGAATTCGGCGGAAAATAGGCACTGGAGTGTCTTAACATTAAGTTCTCTCCGTCTACTCTGCAATGTGCGGGATATGGCGTGAAGCTGATAAGAAAAGAAAAAAAATCGCAAGCGACGCCGCGTTTAGTTGGCTAGTTTACACATACCACAATTGGCCATATTATAATGATCAAAATTGTAAATTGATATATTCGCGAGCGTCGACCACCCACGCGGCGGTGGTGTTTGTTTTTGTTTGCTTGTTATGTGTGCCGTTGATAGATTGCGCGGACGCTCTCTCTTTGAGTAGGGTTGGCGGTAGTAAGTTTTAATTTTATTTATTTAATTTGGTCTTTTTAACTTTCGTTTCGTCGTATCCTGGTTGTAGCAGGCAGAGGGAGCCAAGGATACTTCGTGTCGCCCAGTTTCTGAGACATCGAGACATTTCGTCTTGAGTGGGGGAGGTCAATGCTACGCTTTAATTCAATTCAATGCAATTCAAATAATTTTATTCAAAATAAGGAGGTACATGCTTCATTTTTTGAACGTCAAATAATTTACTACCAGTTCACTAAAGTTAATGCCTCAGACCTGAGGAGAACCGGCGCAAGAAACTCATCGGGACCTATTTTTTTTAAATCAATTTTAAACAAATACATATTTAATTATCTGTGACAATGATACCTTTGAAACAGACTGGAGCGAGCATTTCATTCCCAAGCCGTGTTATCATTTACAAAATTATTAATTTGGTAATAACCTTTACACACAAACGTCTTTTCACATTTTTTTTAAATCGTGATATAGAAAATTCTCTGACGTTTTCTGGGATCCTATTGTAAAAGCGTACACATTGTCCCATAAAAGAATTACGAATTCGATGCAACCGAGTTACAGGTGCACCAAGATTATGCCTATTTCTAGTGTTAATATTATGAAAATCACCAATTTTGGTAAAATTATTAATGTTTTTCTTAACATACATAACATTTTCAAAAATATATTGAGATGCAACTGTCAATATATTAATTTCTTTAAACTTTTGCCTTAAGGAGTCTTTAGGACCTAAGTTATAGATTGCACGAATAGCTCGCTTCTGCAGGACAAATATTGGTTGAATATCGGCTGCATTACCCCAAAGTAAAATCCCATAAGCTAAGTCTATTCGCCAATCCATCAATATGGGGTCCCCACTGTAATTTGGAGTCTATGGTGATACCGAGAAATATCGTAGAATCGACAAGATCTACGGGTTCACCATTCAAGAGTACAACGGCTTTAACAACTTTCGTGTTAGGTGTTCTAAAAATAATACATTTAGTTTTTTTACTATTTCGATAGTAAGTTATTAACACTGAACCCTTTGTCTTGTTGCCTTTTGGTAACAAGACAAAGCATAGCATTTAGCAAATAGAAATAAGTATAATTTTAAGGTTCCGCACCTCAAAATAAAAAAAGTAGATCTCTCGTGATCAGTTTGTATATCAAGATATTTTTTCTCAGGTATGCGTGGAACTGTAAAGCTGAAATTCTTATTAGTATTTATACAGTGATTTCATAATTTAAATAAAATGTTCATACCATCATCAGGCGAAGCGGATCTAACTGCAAACGCGATATTTCACTCAGAGATATGTATTACTATCATGTCTTAACTCACTAGTTCTTGATTTGATCCGAAGGCGCAGAACGAGGTATCTTGACACTAGGTTTCTCTCTGTCTACCTGTCTAATGTAGCAGACATTCGGAATACAGCGTAAAATAAATAATACATGAGCTTTTCTAGGGCTCTAGGTGTTATAGTTTGAAGTAATCTTTTTATGTAAAGATTTTTTTTTATTTTTCATACTAAATTTTTTGTTACACCAGCTCAGCTGGTTGTTGCCGCGTTCACTCCAGAATGATGTCAGAACCATTCTGGAGTGACCACGACATCCCATTTTTAACGCCCATGTTTAATCTTATATCAAAGTTGACAACCCTACACGCGCGTGAGCTGTTTACAAAAACGTATTACGTATTGATCGCGATCGATAGCTTTTAACTAATTATAATTATTTATAGTTCAAAACAAAGGGAAGATAAAGGAAAATGGATTTTAAAATAAAAGTTGTAAGACAAAAAATTATAATATCATTAATTTTTCTGTTATAGTTCCTATATTGACATGGCGCCATGATTAAAAATTGTTTATTTCTTTACTAGTTATATATAAAAGAGATGTCTGTACATTGGAATTTAAAGTGTGAAAATTATTGATTTATAGGATAGGCACAGTGTGTGTGTTTGTAAGCGCGATGCTTGTGGGTTCCAATCCCACTGGAGTAAATGTATTATTTAAATTTTTTCGCTTTCGTAAAACAACCAAATTTTGATAATTGGGCAGAACTTAGGGAATAGAGTCTTAACACTAGGTTTACTCTGCATACCCTGATATCAGAGGAATACAGTGTAAAAAGGATATACAGTGAAAATCTAGTATTAAAATATTCTGTATTCGAGGGTATAATAATTGGACAATCTGATTTATTTACTGTTGAAGTCAAAATCAAGGTGAACTTATTATTTTAAATATATTATTATATTTTTTTAGCTTCACGATGTATCCCGCATGTAGTAGGGAAGGCAGACAATATCTAGAGTTAAATATCCCATTCTCCACTAGAACTCCCATTTTTCCAGACAAAGGCTTGTGGTGTGAGGGAACCTAATGTCAATAAGATTTGCTTCGCTTTTCGCGATTCTTCTACATTTAAATGAAACTATTTTATTCGGAAAATGAGCGTATTAAAAGGAGTCCCTTTAACTAACACTTATCTTGTACCTACAGCCCTCTCAAGCAGCTATGTAGTACTTACACTCTCTCAGAGACAGCACCCTCTTCCCTACCCACCCGGTGTCGTTATAGACTCCATTAGGCTAAAAGCATTTATCTAATGTTTTCTTTACAATTAACCTAGTGTTACGACACTCCGTTGAAACGTCCAATTTTTAAGATTGAGTGGTGGAACTCAATGCGCTTTGTCTACCACCGGGGAAATGACACAAATCAACTGAAAAGCGAGAGTGAATCGAACCCACAACCATCGCATTGACAGTCAAGTAATGTCAATATTATGTTATATATTATATTTACAATAAAACATCTGTGAAAATACTTTTTCATATATAAAAAAGCTAACTACAGGTGCATAAGGTGAATGATCTTTTGACGGAATAAAAATGGTTGACCACCCACGAAGCGATCTCTATAAAACGACCGTTTAGTATTGGCCGCTGGTTCCATACATTTTGTTTGAGTGGAAAGCTCAACTTTACTTTGAATTATTAGTCATTCTAACTATAATAAATGATCGTCGTATTATCAATGTGTACGCCGCTGGATCAGTTGTTACAAGAACGATAGTATTCAGTACGAATTTCTTTTAGAAATCGCTAGAACTTATCCTTATAAAATATAAAAAAGTTATTTTTTTTGTCATAGTTTTAAATAAGTGTTTTAATAGAAATTAAAATTAGTTTTTATGAAATATCTTTTTTTAGCATTTATTTTATTTCAATATAGTTTCTAAAAGTCTGCGTTGTTTTGCGGCGTTAACTTACGTGAATCAACTTGCAGCATTAATTTGATGCTACATTTTATTCAATGTTAAAAATATATAATAAATACTTATTTTAGCTTCACGCTATAATACGTACATAACAGGACAGGCAGTGGGATCCTGGAATCCTAATGTTAACACATACCGTTCCGTTTGTAAATCGAACCTACAACCGTCGCGCTTAGACCTGCACGCACCACTGCCCCACGACCGCCTCATAAGGTATTATAATAATATAAAAGTTCAATCCTGAAGAGTGCTTTTTCTTAATTAGCTTACTTTAATTAAACCTAGGTTTCATTTAAATTGCGTAGTATAAATGTTGATTAGGGTTTGCTTTAACTTGTTCATATAAATCTTAACGGTAAAGGCAATAAGTACCGATCGGTAAACGGTGAGGGTATTTATCTTCTCTTTTCTTACTTTGTAGGGTTCCGTATCTTTTAAGGAAAAAACGAACCCTTATAAGATCACTTTGTCGTTCGTCTGACTGCCTTTCTCTCAAGAACGCTTGGAGATATCGAGTTGAAATTCAAAGCATATACTCAGATCTACAGTCCCTCGGTTTTTGTGAAAAAATTGTATTACATTTCTACATTTACTGAAAAAAATATAGCCGTTTATATGGCAAAAAGAGCGTATTTCGACTCTATAAAGGGAATCGAAATTAAAACTTCCGGTTGACCTATAATAGAATTATGAAATTTAGCAGCTAGCATCTACAGGTAGTATTATAAGTACTAGTGAAAAAAAAATCTGTAAACTATACATTTATAAAAAATAATAGCCTTAAATGGGATACAATATTTGGTATAAAAGCCGCTAGTTCAAGTGAGGTATGAAAGGGTTCGGTGTGCATATTCCAATGCGTATTTTATTCATTTTTAAATACGCACTAATTGTTCGCGCTTCGTTCGTCCGTTTTTCGTTTCGTTTTTATTTTAGTTTCACGCTGTATCACGCATATAGAAGTGTGGACAACACAAAAACATTAGTTCGAAAAGTAAAGACAAGGCTAAAATATATTTCTGCCAAAGTTAAAAATGGTACAGATATCTGAATCATCAGAATTCATTTTTTTTTTGAAAAACTTAAGCATTTTCAGTTTTTTATGTAGCATATGAAAATATATTTTGGTGTATACACAAATAAACAAACTCTTTAACTTTAGCATCAGTATGGATTGGATTTGAACCTTGCACCTCTATCAACATGTTAAATAAGAAACCGATTGAAAAATCTCGTTTTTTACTCCCGTAGAACCCTTACGGAATATAGAGTGTAGACGGGGCCACTCCCGTCGAGGAATGTTAAGGGAATCTCTGAACGGGTTTACATGTCGCGTTTAATATAAGTAGACAATTTTAGCTATAAATGTGATAGTTGTACGTTCGATTACCGGCGTTAAATTTCGACAGTCATTGCTTAACTCAGGTGGAAAACAGAATGTCTAGGTACTCCTTAATATCCTTAAAATGAAAACCATTAAATTTACTGCATATTATAATAGTTTATTATATTTCGTTTTGGTTTTTAGCGTCGAGCTGTACCCTACCTATCAGGGTAGGCTGGGGGAACCTAGTGTTAAAATACTCCGTTCACCAATTACCACTCGCTCGGTTAGACTTACTGTAGGCTTGACAATGCTGAAATTTCTATATACTATCCGAAAAATATTTTTTTAAATAACGTTTTTTTTTATTTTAAAACTGCTGTGGGTTCGATTCTCATTTGGGGGAATGGATAATTTAATATTTTCATTTTCCCTGTTATTTTATTATAATAAAAACAATGCGTGGCATTGTATTCGGCCACTCAACATTCAATGTCTGAAAATTGGGTTGGGCATGTGGGGAATGGAGTGTTTTAACACTAGTTTGCTCTGCCTACCCTGCTATATGCGGGATACAGCGTGAAGCTAAATTTCCTATAAGGCTATATAAACCAACCCTTACAAGAGGTATTTCTAACGCCCTACAGCTTAAATTAACTGTTTTTTTCTTACAGGCAATTTCGTTGGATCGATTCGCGATGCCATTCCAATTGTTAAATTGAGTTTCTGTTTCACTTAACTCCTATTTTTATATCTTTGCTGTTTTCAGCCCGTAAATGAGGCAAGTGTGTTTGGAACTTAACGCCGATAACATAGATCTCTTTTTAATTCAATTAAACAGCAACAAAAAACTACTAATTATAAATTTCATTTGAATTATTATTTACTAGCTCTATAGCTGTGGTGGAACTTAACGCCGCACTATATCTTACCATCTGCTATCGTTTAATAATTACTTCGAAAGATAACATTATTTTTATATTAAACAATGACAATCTTAAATGTTAGCTGTTAACTCTAATGGAATTTGATATTTGGTGGAACTCAACGCTAGCTTACTATATCGTATTATCATTCATTGGAACGACAAAAAAATAATCGATGTCTATTTTAAAGTTAATACATATAGTTTTTAACTCTATTCGAAATTCAGATGGAGTAGTACTTAATGCTGTTAACTTAATGCCTTTTTTACATTTTTAAAGTGTTATTCCACACTTAGGAAAGAAAAATAGTTGTTTAGAAAACGTATAAAAATTTGAACGTAGCAGGATTCGAACCCGTGCCTCCTGGAAACCGACCAGGTCTTGGTTTTATACGTTTTCCAAATATGAATTTAACTTAATGTCTACATCATTTATTACACAGACGTTGACAAAAAAAATTAAACAATATCAATTTGAAACACTTGTCACTTTGCCATATTAGAAATTGAGGTAAATTTTATTATTTAAATCTAATTTTGTATATTTTTATAAATATTTGTTCAATTTTTTGAATATCAAATAATTAACCATATCGGTTAGATAAAATTTAAAATAAATAATAAAATCAGCTTCACGCTGTATCCTACACAGTAGGGTAGTCAGAGGGAACTTAGTGTTAGGACACTCCGTTCCCCACTTTCCGCCGAATTCTGGAGGCATTGCGTGTTAAGTATAAGTAAAAAAATAGATAATAACAACAAAATATTTAAAAACAACTTGTACAATTATTTTCTTACTTCATTAATTTCGAAAACCTTATAATGGTGGATAGCATTATAAGATCACAGGTTCAAATCCCAATTAAAACTAAAAACAAACTCAATTCACCCATTGCAAGTGTTTCCACACCCCTCTCAATGGCAATCTTTAATAAAGTTCAAGGGGCACCCTTTTAAAAACATTGATAAAACCCGATTCGTCACGCCGCCGCAAGAATTTCAATAAAAAATACCGAAAATTTCAAATAAAATTGTCCACACCCCTCTTAAACAAGGGGTAAGAATGTAATTTGAATTTTGCGTATTACATTTTAAAGGATCGCGGATTCGATTCTTTTGAAACTTAGAGAGGATAATGGTAAGCTACTATCTCTATCTTAGTCTATTGTAAAAGTTATAAAAACTATTAACATGTTACTGAAATATCTCCTATAATTTTGGTATAATTTTTATAACTCGACACTTATGTTATATTATTTTTTTTAAGCTGAAAATTGTATCCCGCTCATAGAAGGTTAGGCAGATCTTAGTGTTAAGAAACGCCGTTCCCATAAAGACATTCCCGTTCCCCACTTTCGAATTCTGAAGACATGGCTGACAAATGGTGGAACTCAACGCTAAAGTAGCGTTGAGTCCTCGTTACAATTCGAAAATCATAATTGAATCCACAACCGTCGCATTTTTAGTAGCACGCCTGTACCCCTGCGCCACGACTGGCCTCATTCTATTGGATGTTTTTTATTACCTACTTATTTTTTCATGTATTTCCATGTACATTTGTTTATGTTTTCACATGTAGACAAATATGAAACAATATAATACAGTGCTAAACGGCGGAGCTAAACGTCATAATTAATACACATATAGGTAAGTAGTTTATGAAATGAAATTTGCTGTGCTAAGTTAAATTTAAAATAATTTTCATTTATTCATTGTCTAATAAACATGTCGCTTCCACCGTACACCGACTAGGAAGAAACTTCTGCTAAAAAGTCAGCAATTAAATCAACAGTTTTCAAGTTAAAATTAGCTATAATTTTAATAAGACGAATTTTAAATTACTTTGTTTAAAAAAATATATCGAAAAAAAAATAAAACAAAACAGGCTCATTTTGTAATTTGTTTTTAATACTTTTTTTATAAATCGCTACTTAGTTTCATATATCGACAATATTTTTAAGTCCACATAAAATTGATTTATTTGTATCAGGTTAATTAAAAAAAAGAAGAAAATAAATATGACACTTAAAAATATTGTCAATACGTCTTTCCAACTAATACTGCTAAATTGCACAATAAATAACTTAAAAATAATTATCATTAGAACTGATTAATTAAATATTTACACATAAAAATTGTTATTTTACAAATGAAATGCGTTATTTTTTTTATACTAATGTCATCTTTCCTTGAAAAATAGAGACAAATCACTATGCTCATAAAGTGAGTCACAAAGTGTAAATTAAACATTGTGGGTTTAAATGACAAACACTTGTCAAGACAATGAAAATAATGAAATACTTATTAATTATTTATATTAACTTTTTTATTTTAATGATGGCAAGATTGCAAATTGATGGTAAAACAATAAATATTCATTAAAAGAAAATGAATGTAAAAACTAATACATATTTACATAAAATATTTGAAATTAACACGTTATTATAAAGTAAACGAAATAATTTTGTCATTAAATGATTAAGAGAGACCAATGAAATGCCATATTGATTTCGTTATCATTAGCAGCAAATGTTGAATATTTTTTATTATTTTAGTTTTTGGATAAATCGTTTATTGATTTACAAGAAAAAGGACTCAATTTTACTTAAACAATGGAAAGTAATTTTATTTAAGGACAAGGATAATTTTTAATTTTTGTTAAAAGATTTTTTTTATTAATAATAATTGTTTTAGAAAAAACAATATTAAATTTTTTAAGTAGAAAATTTATTTCTTTAGTTATTTGTGCATATCTTATATAGTATATAAATTTTGTGTATCACATAATAATGTCAGAATTATTATGTATTGAGTCCTTTATCTTATACATACAAAACAAGAATTTTTGTGAAAATGTACGAATAAAATAAGTCATTTATTGTACATACATATATTACGATTTTTTTTAATGTACCAACATTGATCAAACTCTTTAATTAGTCCTATGTACAACATCAACATCAAAAGTTATTTATTTAAAAAAAAATAAGTCTATAATTTGTCAAAGGTCAGATCTGTCAAATGATGTATTTTTTGCTTTTATTTTCGTTTTTAGTACATTAAGTATAATAGCCTCCTTGAAATATGATCTAGAATTGTCATGAATATATAATTGTATAACCACAATTTCATATTGTTTTGTAGAAGTTGCCTACAATCTACCATTTAGTTTTTATGTTGGACTAATATCTAGATATAGATCTGAATTTCCAACTACACTAGAATCTAGATATTTCTTAAGTTGTGTTTGCTTGTCTTATATTATGCTGAGAGGTGATGTTTACAAATTTATTGTATTTTTTTTTGTATTATATGAAATTGATTTTAATAAAACTTGTTTTGTAACTATAAGTTGATTATATCCAAAATAAGTTTCATTGAATTCAAAATCTAAAATAAGTTTCATTACTATACAAAAAAACTTCAACTTCATTTCACCTCTCAGATATCAGCCAAACAAACAAAAGAACAAACTAATTACGCACTTTACTGTCGACTTTGTTCTCTTTCTCTTGCTTTCATTTCTAGTTCTTCTTCTTCCTTTGTCAAGGGTATTGTACTGTGATTGTAAAGGCCTTGGGCCATAAGTTGTAAGGCCAATGGGTTTCTTTGTCCAGATGCCTTTTTGATCTTTGCTCGTTTATTCTGGAACCATATCTTTATTTGGGCTTCAGCCAGACCTAGCTCCGCAGCTAAGGACTGTCTTCTCCTTTCTGTTAGGTAGCGATTTTCTGCGAATTCGTGCTGTTGACAATATTTGTGATTTTAGATCAATATATTATATGGTATATGTGTTTAATGTGCGGTAACTGGTCAATTTCAAATATTTATGTATATTTAAGGTGTGATTTAAAGAGACCTTACATATAAAAGCAATAAAGACACAAAATTATATACAAACCTTTAATCTAGCTAGTTGAGGACCAGAGAATGCAGTTCTGGGTCTTTTCTCATCTGCCGAACCTCCATCTCCTGGTGGCTTTTTAGGTCTTCTGGTGCGAGGACCTAAGATGGAAATAAAGTTTTAAAAGAAAGTCTTTACTTACTACAAAAAATAATATTTATATAAAATTGTAATTTATCATGTTTTGAAGGAAAGCTAACAAAGAATGTTAATGTTTAGTGTCGGGTGTTAATTGATCTACGATGACAGAAGCAGTTTGTTGAAGTATAATTTTACATTTTTTTCATTTGCAGTCATATACGAAGTCATTACTTAATACTTCTTAGTGTCCTACTTAGTGTCCAGTTCCCTAAGAGAGACGATCAATTAAAGAAATTTGTAAAAATAGTACTCGATGGGTATAATTTATTTAATTTATGTTTTAATTCTTCCTTAAATATTTATATTTTATGCAGTGAATATAAAATAAAGAATATTATATTATAATAAAAAAAAATATATTTATTAGTTTAATAATATAGAAAATTCTTTTTTGGTTAAAATTAGAGTCAGTATTTAAAAAAATATAACAAAAATATATCAGAAATTTGTTTGGATGTATTTTACATAAAGTTATCAACAAAAAAAACACGAAAAAAAAAACAATAGTTAGTGTGTGTATAAACACACAAAGGAACACAAAACACACAAAAAGCACAAACAAAAACAGATGCAAAGTAGTCCGTAGGCATTCCCGTCAAGCGGACGATGCAATATCTTAACCAATTCATACATCACTGTGTCATTTTAAAATTGGTCAAAATATTGCACCGACCGCCTCACGGGTACTCCGAAATTTACCTGAAATTAAAAAATATAAGGCACACAAATGAAAAATATACAAAATAATGACAACACAAAACAAACACATGCACAAAATGAAAACTTATTATTTAACTTATTATTAGCTTTATCTTTTCCAGCTTTGACTCGTCGATCGTACCTTCTATCTACCTACTACCGTATTTGGACACAGCTTATTTATATCTAAAATAAATAAATCAAATCAGCTTCACGCTGTATCCCGCACACAGCAGGGTAGACAGAGGGAACCTAGTGTTAAGACACTCCGTTCCCCACTTTCTGCCGAATTCTGGAGGCATTGCGTGTTGAGGGGCAGAACTCAACGCCGCGCTTAACCTCGACACCAGAGCGAAGAAATGGAAATATAAATTTAAGTAAATATTTCATCTCCTCGAGTGGGGATCGAACCCACAACCAGTCGATTTTGCAGTCACACCTCGTGCCGCTGCGCCATGACCGGCCTCATTTATATCTGATTTACTTTATTTTACATATGTTTAATTTACTTTTATTTATTTATTCATAATTACAACGTTTTTTTAAATGTTCTTAAGAAATTCGAACTCCTGGCTACCTTCACGTAAAAGCTAAAAGATTTTAACCATTTAGCTACAACTTTACTTCTAACCTTTTAAAATTCCTTCCTTTTAACCTGATGATTGATTACGGGGTCGATGGCCTCACACTTTTTTTAGGTGACGTTTCTTAAATCTATTATAGGTGCTTAATTTTATATATTTTTTTTGAGTCACGCTCCATTGCGTCACAAAAAAATATTTTTTAAATCTTTTTATGACTTTTTTCTAAAAGCCGTTCATACAAGGTTGTAATTAAATGATTATATTAGTAAGTGTCTAGGATTTAAGGGGTTCAAGTCCTGATATGTACATATTTTTTATGTAAATTTTTAATGTTTTTTTTATCTTCACGGTATATTCCGCACATAGCAGGGAAGATACAATTTTTAATAATTTTAATGATTTATTTTCATTTCTTCGCTCTGATAACGAGACAAAACGCGGCGTTCAACTTTACCACCTAAACACAATGTCTCAAACATTTGACTGAAAGAAAAGATGCAGTTTCTTAACTCTAGATTCTCTCTGTCTACTCTACTACATGCGGAATACAGTGTGGAGCTAAAAAATGTTATATTAAAAAAAACTTAAAATTTGTAAAAAAATGAAATCATTTTAATTACTTTACACACACATAAAGACAAACATCAAGCTGAAAAAAAATATGTGCTTAATATTCACCAACCATTTAATAAAAGGCCGAAAACCAGGCATTTTGTTTATGTTTTTGTCCTTTCTACAGATTGATTGACAGTCTTCAGTATTTTATAAGATACGGCATTTTATAAAAAAAATGCTTAGAATTACATTTATTTGTTATCAATTGTGAGATAAAGAAGTGAATATGTTTTTTAAGCATTTTATAAAGGTCCAAAAATATTTTGCCTAAAATTTTCAAAAAACATTAAAGATTAAATTGACTATGTTTATTGGTTTGGTTTGGTTTCTTTTAATATAACTATGTTTATTGTGTTGTGACGTAATTTTTTTTCTATTCAACCCAATAACCAAATAATTACAATAATCAGGGGGCCATGTTACATGATTTTGAATAAAGCCTCAGAGAATACAAGAAAAACAACTTTAAATGACCAATATCTTTAAAACGATAAAACTTCGGCCTTCGCCTTTTAGAGTAAAAATTGTTGGACATCTCTAACAGCTGTTCCAATTTATCTACCAATCTGCCAATCACCCTGTATATTGATTGTGTTATTTAAAAAATGTCAAGTAAACATAATATAAATGTTATATCGTTCATTTGGTGCAACAACGACGTATTTGCACTATTTTGAAATATTGCAGGAGACTCAATCAAAGTTTGGGAATAGTCTTTCCGTGTACATGCACATATTTAAATAAATTTAAAAAAAATTGTTAAAAATTACGTCATTGTTGCACCAAATAAGTGAACTTTGTCGTCGTTGTTATATTAAATACATTGGTTTTTTGTAAAAAAGCTTAGTTACTATTTTTCAATACATCCACACAAACAAATATATCTTTATAAATATGTATATCTATGTTTATTTTAATAAATAAGGACTCATAAATAATAATTCGTGTAAAATAAATATAGATATAAGTATATTAATTAATATAAAAGAACTTGTAAATGGGCCTTCGTGGTACAGTATCATCATCAGACAGTAAAATCAGTTGTGGATTCGATTCTCACTCGTGGGAATTAATTATATTCATTTTGCCGCTTTCGTAAAAAAATCTCGAAGATTGAGCGGTATGTAGGGAACGGGTTTTGTATGTCTTAACTAGTGTTAAGACACTCCTGCCATGTGCGGGATATAGAAAGCTAAAGTTAAAAAAACATGCAAATAAATTACTATAAACATATTAATTATTATGAATTTTAAAAATAAAAAAAGAGAATGAGATTCCACACACTAATTTCCCATAAAATTCTGTCAGTCATATTTTTTTTCATAAATTAAATATGTTATTAATTCATTGTTTCTCACAGTCATTCCGTGAGCGCGTCCCGTACTTACTTCGTCCTGAAACAAAAGAGAAAACATTATCAATAACTGGTCAATAAGTATTTTAATAAAGTAATAAAATTTATTAACATTATAATTTCAAGGCCACTCCGTGGCGCAGCCGCACGAAGTGTGACTGTAAAACCGACTGGTTGTGGGTTATCCTCACTCGAGGAGATGAACTATTTACTTAAATTTATATTTCCATTTCTTCGTCCTGGTGTCGAGGCTAAGCGCCGCGTTGAGTTCTGCCACTCAACGCAATGCCTCCAGAATCCGGCAGAAAGTGGGGAACGGAGTGGCTTAGCACTAGGTGCCCTCTGCCTACCCTGCTATGTGCGGGATACAGCGTGAAGCTGACTTATTTTTATTTTTTATAATTAGTTTTAGTTGATATGTGACCGTCATTGCAGCGGCATGGCGTCGGACTGTAAATGTTATGGTTGTGGGTAGAATTCTCACTCGATGATTGAATTATTTTCAAAAACAAATGGCGGTGTTAAGTTCCACCGTTCAACATCCAATATCATGAAAATTATCGCAACACCAGGTTATCCACTTACCCTACTATGAAATGAAATAAAAGAAAGTTTTATATATTACAAATTTAAAATTTATCCAAATCAGTTCAGATTATCGGTCACCTATTAATATCAAATCAAAATGAATCTAACTTAACCCAAAATTATTCTTACCTATATCAAATTTTACATAAGAACTATATAAAGCGACAAATTATACAATTTTTTTCGAGAAATTGTAGTCTATGTATTATTCTGATGTATAAGCTACTAGTATATTACTATGTTTTTTTTTATTAAAAAAAATGAAGTTTTATCGAAATTCGTTTAGCAATTTTTGCGTGTAAGTTAAACAAACTTTTACATTCATAATATTAAAAAATAAATTAAATTAATTATATTACGATAAAAAAGCGAACAAAACCAAAATCAACAATTAGTATAGAATGGAGATAACTTATCGAATTATTACATTTGAAATCCAAGCGGTATAATAATGGCTTAATTAGCGTGCTCGTGGGAGGTCCAGAGTGACGTGAGGCAAAGTGGACATACTAAGGGAAAATGGAATAAAAGATATCATGTGGATATCTGATTGTATACTTGTATGATTGTTGTGGGTTCGATATGCGGGAAGTATAATTATTTAAGTTTCTCTGCTTTATTACTTCTTCCGCTTACCACGGTGTCTTGATTTCGGAAATAGGAAAAAAATGTGGCTATATATATTTTAAAAATGTTTAAATATCATATTTCCTTTATATAAATTACTGTGGAGCATCACACATCATGCTAGATATTTACCTACTCGTTTTATTCCTTGTAAAATGAGGAATCCATTTTTTTGTCGTTCCAATATTAATTTCGAGAAATCTTCTCTCAGTACTCCCCTACACTCCCTAACTTACTCAAATAGTAAATATCAATTTCCTAATATGAATAGTTTCGTCTGGGCCTTGTCTGCCAGTCAATCAGTAACAGAAGAATTTTTTAAATAAATATATTATAGATAGTGGCATGGTAGGAAAAGGGAACCTAGTGTCAAGACACTCAATTTTTTACTTACCGTCTGAATTATTACGAATTATTGAATATTTTCTATTAACGATAAAACTTATCTACACTGTAATAATTGTATATAAGTCTTAAATTCTTCGAACAGCTGTATAAGATGCCACCAACGATGCTTAATGAAGACATTTCTGCTATAATCAATATTGTGTTAACTTAAAATGTACCTTTTCTCATATATATTAAGTTTATTTTACGTTAATTAGTTTAATGAATAAACGTTAAGTATAATGATTAGTACCAATCATAAACTATGTAGGAAAGATGGAGGGTAGTTAGGAATTTATTTGAATTTGAACCTTAGGTAGTTAATTTTAAGTGTTGTTTTAAATCGTTAAAACATAGTTAAAAGGCTACTTTACTTATTATAAAATGGCATCTTTGTGCTTAATAATAGTGTAAATTATAAAATTTATTTTAGTTTTAAAAAATTGTAATATTTTTTAAAAGCGTAATAAGTTTTAAAACATTGAAATAATAGAGTAATTTTTTTAATTCCTTTTTCTATTTCCATTTTTTTTAATTAATCAAAGAAAATGAAAATACATATACGTTTTTTTTCTCATAGCAGAGTAAACAAACTAACCAAGAGTTCATTCGGCGGAACTCAACGCCGTACTTTGTAGATGAAAGCGGAGAAATGAAAATAATTATTGGGAGCTATATTTATTATAAGGACCAGACCACACCAAAATGCCACGACGCGATGGCCTTAAAATAAATATATTTAAGAAATATAAACATTGACAAGAGTGGAAATCGAATCCACTACTACTTACAGTCAAATACTTCGTAAGTACGCAATTATGGTTAATTACTATTAGAAATTATTATCTCTTTATATCTTATTCAAGCCATTATAAGTCTTATTACATTGAAATAACTGATAAATTCCATCGACATAATTATTGATTACAGATAATAAATAAAATGAGCAATTAAGAGGTATTTATAGTCTATTAAGGATCAAAGGGTGGTAGCCGATGTGTTTCCGGTTATAAATAAAATGGGAAAAAAAGCGAAAAATTTACATCTGGGAATATAAAAATCAACAGTTTAATAATATTTCCTTACTACTACTACTACTTTAAAAAAATCAAACACTTTCTTGTGTTGTTTTAAATTCAGGTTCAGGTTTCCAAGTTATCCCAAAGGAAAGGAGGGAAGGAGGTAAAGGGGGAGCAAGGAAGGCAGAGGAAACCTATTATAAAGATGTGTAAACACGTACTAAAAACTTAGTTGATTCGCGGAACTCAACGCCGCGCTTTATGTTATTAAAGCGGAGAAATCAAAACGATTTGAATTATGCCCCCAGAGTGGCTTAACACTAGTTTTTTTCTACCAACTCGTAAAGCGTGAAACTAATAAAAATGGCAGACGCCGCCACATTCCAGAATTCGGCGATAAATGAGCAGCAGAATTTTTTTAATGAATATTGAGTGACTTTTCGCTAGGTTCCCAGGTTCCCTCTGCCTACCGCGCTTAGTTCGGGATACAGCGTGTGGCACAAAAAAAACAAGAAAACTCACAGGAAACACAAAATAATAAACTATTAGGTATGCTAATAAACTAGGCTTGTAATAAATTAAATCATTTTGACATTTATCGCTTTATTATCTTTAAATGAACGGCCATATTGGTTTATAGATTTATTTTGTCGTTTCTTCATAAATAATAGTTATGTGAATATTCTTGTATTATATTAAATGTATGTTTATCACTTATACGTTAAATTGGTTACTTCATTTTTTTAACTTATCACCGTATAGCAGGGTGGGCAGGGGGAATCTAGTGTTAAGATTCTCTGTTCTCCAAGGACCTTTAGGAGGAACCCTAAGGAACTTTAAGTTGCGCTTTGATTTAATGCAATTGTATTTTTAAAATAGTACTTCCTGTCTCTCGTAAGGTAAGTTAAATAAAGTGTGATGTTGAATTCCACCCCTTTCATAGTTTTATAGTTATCAATTGCAAAAGGGAGTGTCAACGTTAAATTCTCTAAACTATACTATTCTATAGGTACTTAATATTATAAAGCTAAACAGTTTGTTTGGTTAAACGAGTTAATCTTAGAAACTACTAGTTCTAATTGAAAAATTGTGTGTTTTGGATACTCCATTTATCGAAGAAGGCTATACCTGATAGCATTATATTATAAATACATCGATCATGAGGGCGAAACTGGATGTAAAAGTTAGTATATAAATAACATAAATTCATGTAGCGTGAACATTTCTTTATAAGACTAAGTAAAATTCGCTAGAAGTTAATTATGTAGCAATCAATAGAAATGCTGAGCTAATAATGATGAAATTCCTTGTATTTATTCAACATAACTGTGTGAGGCATGCGTCTTGCGGCCTTCTTTGATAGTTAGTTAATTAACATTAACGTTAAACCGTTAATTTTTTCAGTTAAATATAACTGTTTGAATAATATTTGGTTATTTTGCATTATATTAGCATATCATTTGGTGTAAATTAGCTCTAAGTTATTTGATTTAGTCAGTTTTTACCCTAAATTTATTATTGGACCATAAATTATTTAGAGAGGCCAATCGTGGTGCAGGGGCACAAGCGTGCGACTATAAACGCGACAGGTTGTGAATTCGATTCCCACTTTAGAGAATTAAATATTTAATATTTTCATTTTCTCGCTTTAGTAACAAGGCAAAGCGTAGCGTTGAGTTGAGTTCCGCCACAACACACAATGCCTACAGAATTCGGATAAAAGTGGAAAACGAGACCGACCCTCCCATATACGGGATCGACCTAAAAAAGTTTTCATAAAATTGTTTATCACTAACCCCTTCTGAATTAAATAAAAATTGCCGGAAATATATGTATTTATAAAACCCGCTCTGATAAACAAAACGCGGCGTAGAATTCCGCCAAACAACACGAAATATCACGAAAATTGGGCGGTGCATAGAGAACGACGTATCATAACACTAGGTTCCCTCTGCCTACTCTGCTACATGCGGGATACAACGTGAAGCTGTTTTTGTTAATAATACAATTTAGCGTCCAGGTTAAAACAGTAACACAGTATTTCGTGTAGCTTTCGAGCTAAAACAGAATTAGTAGTTAGGCACGAACGTATTATAAAGACGTCTATTAATATGCTATATGAATGTTAAGATGACGTCCTCGTATCGCAGTGGCTCATAGAGCGAGAAACACACATGACGGTTGTGTGTTCGATTCCTATTCCGGGGAACGAAATATTGAATATTTTCACTTCCTCGTAAAGCGCGGTGTTGAATTCCGCCACTCAACACGCAATTTGGTAGAAAGTGGAGAACATTTCCTTCAATTCTATTTTGTAAAGACTAATAAAACACACTCATTTTAAGTAAATAATTATCAAAAGTATCTAGTGTTATTTTCTCTTTCTACTTTCGCCTTGTTACGCTATATCCCGCTTAAAACGGTATTGGTAGAGGGAACCTAAAGTTTAAATTGACTGTCCCTACTTTCCGCCTCATTTTTGAGACATGTTGGATGGCGAAACGGCGCCCGTTACTACCTTGTTACCAGAGAATGAAACGCGATGAAACTAAAATTACTCATTCTCCCGAAGGGGATTCGAACCCTCGACCGTCGCGTTTACATTCAGACAGCCTCCAGTATATGTATACATATTACAGTAAATATTATGCATTACTGCACTGTTCCTGTACTGTGCAGTACAGTTTGTGTAGCGGCGCCTAATTCTCGTTCAAATGCAGGCCTGGGTGGTCGACCACCCAGTGCGGCTGGAAACTGTAGAGTCGTTCAAACTTTCTATAGGATTTTGTATGGGAATATCTCAGTTTTTTTGATTATTTCTGGCGTTTTGATAGTTGTAGGTTTGATTCCTAGTTGAGAAAACGTTTCATAATATTATTCATAAAACATATTGCCTTAGTTTATTCGGACTAATCTCTATATTTTATTCCACTTAGTTTAAAGGAAACCTAGTGCTAAGACATTTCGTTCTACACTCTCTTCTGGATTTTTTAAACATTGCGTATTGAGTGGCGGAACTTAACGCCGCCTTTTATCCACTAGAGGCAGGAAAAGAAAAAAAATAAAATATGTAATGATAATTCCTATGGCAATTATTATTTACTTTACTTTTATTTCTGCGTTCTATTAGACAAAGACAGGCGCGGCGTTGAGTTCCAGTCTTCAACACGTAATGTCTCAATTAGGCTATGCTCGGAGAGCAGAATTCCTCTCTCAGCGGAACCACAGGCACCCGGCTATGAGGGAAAAAGCGTGAAGCTGCTTTTTTATTATTTTTATTTAAAAAAAATACTGAAACTGAAAAAAAATATTTTAATAAAAAAATCATTTTTAATGGTTAATACAACCTCTATGGATTCCAAATCCACGCGTCGTATGCTCTTGTCACCAAAACATTTCAAGTTGGAGCTACAACTTGTATGCAATTAAACAATTAAAAATAAACTTTAGGATATTGTAATAAAGTACAAATTTACATATCAATTTATCTTCAATTGGCTCTACTTTTGATATTTAATCAATGGAAATTGAATCTTATATTTGAAATTCTAAAGCTGAATTTAGTACGTATATTTTTATTATACAAATATAGCTTAAGGATTACGCGTTTAGTTGCTGTTTTAGTGAAGATTTTTAGTCTTAATACTTTTAGAATAGAGTCCAAAATTATTTAAAACTATAAAAAAATCTGTTGAAAAATCGTCTTTATTTTGATAATAATAAAAACGAACCTCTTTCTTAGACTATTCGATAAAATTGTCAATATCCTTTGGAATTTCAGCTATTTTCACAACATTCCAAATTCAACTCTATTATTAATTAATTAAAGGCTATTTTCATAAAAAAATTGCGACAATATTTACAGTATATATTTGTGTAAAGTAATTGAGTTGTCTTCCGTTTTAGTTTTTTTGTATGTCTGTCTGTCTGTTACGAGTTTGGTATTAATGATTTTGGTGGATGCTTACGATCTTTGATAAATCCTTCGTGCTTTATAAATTTTATTGCTTGTATTTAATGGTTACGAAAGAATAAAATTGACTATCGAGTCAGTTTAGGTTGTCTGTCACGCAAAAGTTAGTGAGTTTCTTAGATTGTTATCTTAGGTCACCAGTTCAAATATATAATATTTTTGTTAGTATCATGCTTTTTCATGCACATAGCAGTGTAGGCAAAGGGATCCTGGGTGACCTAATGTAAAAACATTCTGCCAAATTCTTCAGGCGTTTCGTGCTGACTAGCGGAAATCCGCACCGCACTTTGCGTCATATTTCATTCTCCCTGAGTGAGAATCGAACCCACAGCAGTCAGTTGCTATTCCGCTGCGTCACGGCGGGCTTCTACTTTATTATTTGTTTATGAGTTGTTATTCAGAAAATCTGGCTGAGGCCGAGGCTAAGGCTAGTCGTGGCTTGTGCTCCATAAGCGTGCGACAGGTTGTGGGTTCGATTCCTACAAGATGAACGAATACTATTATAAATATATTAATTTGCTCGCTCTGGTAACGAGATATAGCGCGGCGTTGAGTTTCACCATTCAATACACATGCAACAATTCGGCGAAGAGTGGAGAATGTAAGTGTTTTAATGGGAAAAAAGTTTTTTAACACTAAGTTCCCAGGCTCCCTCAGCCTACCCCGCGAAGTGCGGGATACAGCGTGAAGCAAAAAAAATATTTTCATGCTATAATCTCATTGTCTTTATCTCGAAAATTTATTAAAATAAAAATGAAATCCAAGCAAATACATAGCATATTATAAGTTTAATATAATATATGAACACGAAACACCTTCAAACCACCTTTTTTTTAACTCCACAATAGTAGGTGATTTACGAGTTATTTTATTAAATTCGTGATATCTTAATAAAATCGTGGATTATAGCCCCTTAATGGCTGTTATTGTGGGAAGCTACTAAGCTTTTAAAGCTTTTAAAGGTTCAAATCTCGAATTACAGTTATTTTTTTTTAGTGACACACAGTATACCACAAATAAAAGGGTAGGCAAAAGGAACCTGAGAACCTAGCCTTAAGATATCCCGGTCCTATTAAGATATTTCTCTTCCCCGTTTCTGCTGATTGCGAAACTGAAATAGCGAGAAATGAAAATATTAAATATTTCAATTCCACGAGTGGGAATCGAACTTACAATCTGTCGCAATTACGTCGCACGCTTGTGCCTCTGCGCCATGATTGACCTCAATGATCCTAATGTCAAAAGAAAAATATCTGAGTGGCTCTCAGACGCTCAGTTCTCTACTTTAGGCCAGAGTTCAAGACATTGTGTGTGTGACGTGTTGAGAGTCAGAGCTCAACGCCGCAGTGTATCTTAGAATATTGAAAAAAAAAAAAACATTTAGATATCGCTTTAATCTTTTTCTATTTCTTTTTTAAATACGAATTCAAATTTTTTTAAATACAAAAAAAAAGTAAGTATTGTTTTTAAGAATATTTTAAATTTCTAAAGTGAGGCCAGTCGTGGCGCAGCGGCACGAAATGTGACTGTAAAACCGACTGGTTGTGGGTTCGATCCCCACTCGAGGAGATGAAATATTTACTTAAATTTATATTTCCATTTCTTCGCTCTGGTGTCGAGGTTAAGCGCGGCGTTGAGTTCTGCCACTCAACACGCAATGCCTCCAGAATTCGGCAGAAAGTGGGGAACGGAGTGTCTTAACACTAGGTTCCCTCTGCCTACCCTGCTGTGTGCGGGATAAAGCGTGAAGCTGATTTTTTATTTATTCTTAAGTGACAAACTTGGAATAGATCTACCTCAACATGGCATGCGAGAAATATTTTTTTAGTTTCACGTTGTATCCCGCACATAGCAGGATAGGCAGAGGGAACCTAGTGTTAAGACACTCTGTTCCCCACTTTCTGCCGAATTGGAGGCTTTGCGTGTTGAGTATACGAGATATATGTAAATAAATAGAAAAATATGAAAAAAATATTGATTTTTATTGAAATCGTTTCGTGGCGCAGTAGCACAGCGTGTGACTGTAAACGGTTACGAGTTCGATTCCGACTCAGGGAAAAGAATTATTTAACATTTTCATTTCATCGCGCTTGTAACAAACCCAAGTGCTGCGTTGAGTTTCGCCACTCAACATAAAGCTGTGAAAGTAGATATCAGTTTTACAAATACCATAAATCACTTATGGGAAGAATATGTTTTATTTACAGAACAGTAGTTTGTTGATTGAAACAGGTAACGTTAGTTTCAATGACAAGCTTAAGCAAGAAGTTTTTTATCTGTTTTATATCTTCTTCTTCCTGGCAATTATCCCGGCTATTTGCCAGGGTCTGCCTTCCTGCTCAATCTGCTCCACTTTGCACGGTCTTTAGCGTATTTTATCTGTTTTATATATAGTATATATATATTTTCATTATTATTTTTTTAATATTTTGAATATTATATTTTGAATATATTAAACGCTACCCAGATGTTATTAAACATTAGTCTTAATCTTAAAGTTAAGGTTGTTGGTAAAGCTGTCTAAATGGTTCCTTAGACAAAAAGAAAAGTTTTGGCAACCAATGGGAAGGTCAGAACAGTGAGTAAATAGTATTTAATTTCGTTTTCTGTGACTGATACATCTTAATTAAATATGAAAAAAAATATTGTCATAGTAAAAAAGCTATATAAGTATATAAGCTTTATACTAAACATATATAATTTTCGCAGGAATTAAATATAGTATTGTCGCATTTATTAGTTCAGTTATTTTATACTAAATATTTAATGAAGTATTTTTTTAAAATTTTTACAATCTTATTAGACAAAAATATAAAAAAAAACAATATTCAAAATCAACTAAACCATCGAAACTAACCAAAAACTTATAAGTTAAGTTTTTTATAATTTAGGTATTTATAAATAATCCAAATTTTTAAACTTTTAATCCGTCACTCTCCCGCTACCATGACTCATAATGCCACCCAAAGAGTTGCGCGCTCTTTCTCTCTCCTTCGTATAGTGATCTCTCGCTCGCACACTTTTTTTTATCTCCATTGAAGTTTGCTGTCAAAATAAGGATTATAAAAGCTCGTGGATGATTTTATTCGAGAGCGTTCGTGATTTTTATTCGAATTAAAATCGATTTTCTTTTGTTGATTA
Organism: Heliconius hermathena; assembly: GCA_013403705.1. NCBI lineage: Eukaryota > Metazoa > Arthropoda > Insecta > Lepidoptera > Nymphalidae > Heliconius > Heliconius hermathena. Next base: position 556,457 of record JAAIXJ010000048.1, read on the forward strand.
TTTATTTAAAATTTATGTAAGTTGCGTAAAAATATTACAAATTAAATTAAAAATTGAATCAGCTTCACGCTGTATCCCGCACAAAGCAGGGCACAACCAGTCGGTTTTACAGTCACACTTCGTGCCGCTGCACCACGACTGGCCTCAATATTGGGTTATAAATTAAAAAAAGAAATAATTTTATAACTCTCTTTGTAATCTATTTTCAATAAACGTGCTAATACTATACTTCACTTAGCAAATGTAAATATTAGTTTGTTATAGTGAAAGTCAACTACATAAAATCTTTACGAACATTATAAAGCTGAAATGTTTGTATGATTGAACATGATAATCTATGAAACTACTGATTCCAAAGAAGGCTGTAGATTATTACATTATGTCAATCATTTCATTATCACTTAATGTTCTTGCGGTCAAAGTCACCTCGGGACTAAGACTGTATCATGTGTCATACACAACTCTTACTTATATTTTATATTTTTGACCATGCAAAGTGACGGCGTACGGTAAAGGGAATGCCTAAAAATTCTACAATGTCTTAACATCAAAATAACGTAAAGCTTAATTTGCAATATATTCTGTATTTATGATTTTATCCTAATTTGATATTATTTACTTTAACAACATTTTATTACGATAAAACGCTGTATTGAGTTCCGCCCCTCAATACGCAAAAAAAGGCGAAAAATAGGAGACGGTGAGATCCTCTATACTAACTTGTACCCTGCAATGCGAAATGCAGGTAAAGAAAGAGAATTTAAACAGTAAGTAATAAGTTGTATAAGTCAATTGTTCCATATTTACTATCTTTAAATTGAAATAATTAAAATATTATTTGGTGATCTTTAGTTTTTATTGTAGTCTCCTCCTCAAAACTGGCCTCAAAACTATTTTAGTTTCTATCTGCACCTATATAGATACAGGAATAGTTTTGAGGTCAGTTTTTCTTATTTAAAAAAAATCTATGTATTACGATTTGCTTTAATAATATATCAAAGTAAAGGTTATCAGCATTTTGAGTTAATATCAAAATGCTGATAACCTTTACTTCAATATCAATTAAATCGAATCTTTTACCTTCTATTACAAGTTTATACTAACGTTAATCCACACAGCGCATACTATCATCCAAGTTGGTATGTAAAAAAAGAAACAGTTGGATCTCTGTGAGTGATGACTTAATTTTTAGAACCACCGCGAAGTAACCGGAGACCGTGTACAGACGCAGGAGACTGTGGAGATCAGAAAGAAGCTAACTAAGTCATAAATAACTTCGACGTAGCTTGATACGTAGGGCTTAGTCGTCAAATTCAAAATATTCTTTATTTTAATAGATAGTCTATTAATATATATAATATAGATATGAGCATTTTTGAATCGTCGAATGAACAATGAAACAAAAAAGCTACCACCGGTTCGGAAGGCAGTTCTGCTGAGAAGAGCCGCAAGAAACTCAACAGTTGCTCTTTTCAAAGTCAATGGTATAATTCAATTATTATATTACATTAACAGGCAGCTATCCTCCATGACAGACATTAATTCTATACATGTTTATCCTCTAAATATTCTTGAAAGTTCTTCGTTAAAGCAACTTACGAATCTCATTTAAAATATTTTGTTTTTGTTTCTTTTGTTTGTTGTTGTGTGTTGACTGGCGGGAGCCAACGCCAATCTGTACCTTACCAGAGCGGTAAAATGAAAATAATTATTTTCTCGACTGGGAATCGAACCCACAACCATCACGTCTAATGTAGACTTGGCGATAACTAGCATAATAAGAAAAAAAAATCAAAGTTTATATAATCTTTCTATCTTTCTTAAATTTTCGCCTGTGTCTGTACATCAAAAACCCACAAGTGATATATGGTATCGAGACAGACGACATCGGATACTGTTATTATACTTTGTTTTTAATATTAATTACGCGGGGAGTTTTATATTTGTATTAATATTCACGTATGTATGTCGGTTCACGCTTTCAAATGGCAGTACTATTTTTAATCTGTTTTAATTAAAAACATTCGTTCTTTTTTTAAAGATGGCATCAGAAAACTTATAGAGGTATTGAAGCCAGTTGTGGCGCAGCGGCACATGTGTGTGTTAGCGTCTACAACCGTAGACACGATAGTTATGGGTTAGATTCCCACTTGGGTAAATTAAATATTTAATATTGTCACTTTCGTCGATGTGACGAGGCAAAACGCAGCGTTGAGTCACTAAATAAGCAATGCTTAGAAAATTCGGCAAAAAGTGGGGAACGGAGTGTCTTGACACTAGGGTCCCTTTGTCTACACTGTTGTGTGGAATACAGCGTCATAAAAAAATTTAGAGAGGACGTTCATTTAATTTTGATGTTCATTAGTATATTAAGAAGAAGAAGGCTATAAGACACACATTTATTCCACTATAACTGCGGTCAAGGATAACTACCGCATCAAGAATGTGTCATGTGACATGTGACATACAAGACGAGTAGTTACTTCAATTTAGTCACGGGTGCGGTATCGCTGATAAAAAGAAGTTGCCGTAAGTAGCACCAACCCTTCGCATATTATGTCATGTTCATATAGTTACCTACAACCTATATCAAAGTAATCTTCCTATTGGTACCTACTTGAAATTCCAATTTAATTTAAAATATCACATTTAAAAGTAAAAGTAAACAACAATAATATTTATATTCGAAAGTGACTTTAATACACTAAACACATTAGCTACTCAATGGCTTAAACATCAAAACCTGTGCCACTTCAAAGGCGCCGCCCGCCATTTTGACGTTAATTTGACAGCTGTCAAAATAACATTTAACCCACCATGATCGATGATGTCGACATTATTTATCTGTTAATCGTTTTAATAGATTATACATAGTTTTTTGTGAATGCTTGACGTTACTACTGACTTCCTTTAACCGTCAATTTTATGGCATTAATTTAAGCAATTAAGGCAATAAATCATAAAATTAATTCTCAAACAATTTTTTATTTTTTTATTTTTATTCAGATTTATTATTATCGATTTATTTCGATAACTAAAACTGATATATTAATAAAAATATACCATTAAATTGTCTAGATACGAATAAATACAGAGAAAACAGTGACACGTCATTTATCTAATTTTAAACTTTTTACTAAGTTAGTATGTAGTTATTAAAGTAAGTATCTAAAACTATAAATGATAGAAAATGATAGGTGCCTATCATTTCATATCATTTATGTTTTTAGGTAGAAATCGACCCCGCGGTTCCCTTTTCCATAAGCAAATACACATCATATCAAATCACCCTCCATTTATAAACCACTTAATAATATAAAAATAACTGATTACTCCTCAAGAACTCTCTAAGTTGTCGCCTCACGTTGTGTGGTCGTTATAATAAAAAAATATTAATTCACACCATTTTTTATCATTCTCATAATCGTTTCGTATTTATTTCAACCTGGTTGGTGTAAATCATAAATGTCAAAGTGACAGCAAATTTGGCGGCAACTGCTGTCAATCCCGTTCCGTTCCACGTTAATTTTGGACACATTTAATACGTGATTAGCTAAATTAATTGCTTCGTGAATGTATTTATGCGACAAAATGTTTGTATATTTTCGTCTTGAAACCTCAGGAACACTGTTATTGCCCGTTTCACTCCCCATTAGAGAGATGGTATTTTTTTATGTTCTGTATTCGTTAATTGGCGGGCGCTGTCAACAAATTAAAGTTATTGTTTTTGAACGATTTTCAAATGGTCTATATTTATATTTAATAGTATACTATTAAAATTACTTACAGGCTTCTGTATTATTTGTTTCTATCGTATTTTAAAGTAATAATGAGCAATTATTGCAAATTATACGGCGCATGATAATTGTGGCTTTATAGTCATTAGTCATCGATTTCGTTGTTGGAATTTAAAAAAAATATAATTGCAATGTGCTCGGTAACTGGTTTATAATATCTTATTTTCGTGTTGTTTTCTTTGAGCATCTAAATTGAGTTTTGATGAGAAATAATTAGCACTTTTAATACGTCCATTAGATTTATAGTTGAGATAAAAGGTAAAATAAAAATTGAGGATGAGTCACAAGGCACATAACTAAAGACTATAAGCGCGGTTCTGAGTTTGATTGTAACTAGGAGGAATAAAATATTTTCACTTTATCGCTCTAGTAAGACGACATATGTACGCGCGGCGTTGAGCTCAGCCACTCAATATGCCACTCACTGCTACCAAAGCAGTGTCTGGGACTTGCGATTCAATTACCGGCTTAAAAGTCTCTTTAAATTCTCATTGACAATCATCTCTCATCAACTCCTCCTCTTACTTAGCTCCACACTCTACCGACTACCGACACTGAAATGATCCTGCTAGAGCCGCCTTCGAAGCCTTTGTAAGTTCTAGAAATGAATTGATACATTCTAAACAGGCCGAGATTTGTTGACAAACTATAGAGAAATTTCAACAACCCAATCCAATTCACGTAAAGTTGCAAAGGACATTTTTTAGTCTATTGATCATAAAAAATATTTTAAATTGGTAGCTCTGTTGTTTTTTTAGTATAATAAATAAATCGAAATAGATTAAAAATCTTTAGTTTTATTTATCCATATCGCTTAAGACAAATCATCTTCTCATTTAAAGTCATTCAATTTGGATAACTTAAAGATAACTAAATCTTAAAATATAAATATTTAGTTTTCTCAATGGCGCCCTGCGTTATCGATCTAAATCGTTCACTCTAATGATTTCACAGATTATACAAAATGACGTTTTTTACTTTTCTAATTTATCGCCACGTCAAAGATCTTAATGTTGAACTTATGGAGGTCGTATACCTATAGATATATTATTTTAATTATACATGATTCTTTTTTTTATAATAAATACACAAAAAATTAATATTTTTTTTTACTTCATTGACAAAGTTATATTTTTTAGTTGTTTGTTTATAGTATAGAAGTAATGGTTAAGCATAGGAGAATCTTATATGAAGATACATTTAATTATTCACTTTCTGTTTGATTTCCAAATATTGCGTGTTACGTGGTGGGATGACAAAAATAATTGAAATAAGATAATACGGTTATATATCACTTCAGTGGAATCAAATCCACATCCATGGTGTTGAGTTCCGCTACTAAACATGCGTATCATAGAATAGAGGGAACCTAGTGTTCATATTTTCTTAAGAAGGACAAGATGGTCATATAATTTACACTTCATAACACTTATAAAATATACTTACGTATGGGTATCAGGCCAGTCGTGGCGCAGGGGCACAAAGTATGACTGTAAAACCGACTGGTTGTGGATTCGATCCCCATTCGAGGAGATGAAATATTTATTTAAATTTATATTTCAATTTCTTCGCTCTGGTGTCGAGGCAAAGGGTGGCGTTGAGTTTTGCCACTTAACACGCAATGCCTCCAGAAGTCGTCGGAAAGTAGAAAACGGAGTGTCCTAACAGTTAACACTAGGCTCCCTCTGCCTACCCTTCTGTGTGCGGGATACAGCATGAAGCTGATTTATTTAGATTTTATTTTGTATGGGTATAAAAAATGTAATTCTATCTGTTAATTCAAACAGATGGTTCGTATAAGGACGACATACAAAGTTTGTTTTGATTTTGTTATTATGGTTCCGCATATCCTTGTAGCTATTTACATTTACTTATATTTTAAAACTGAAGAGTTTGTTTGGTTGAACACGCTAATATTAGGAACTAATGGTTCAAACTGAAAAAAAATGTGTTGGATAGTCGATTTAGGAATGGATGAGGAAGTATAATAAAAATCACGTTATCTTTAACCTACTATACCCACTCTAAAAGTTACTTTGGACACTTAAAATATGGCTATATTCGGGATATAGGGTTAATAAATTTAAAAAAAATATTATTACAAAACACATTTAGTATCCACTAATGTTCAAGTACATAAATCGTCTTTACTTTCAGAGTGAGGATCTCTAAAACATTTAATTTATAGGTTCCGGGAAATGAATAATTGAATGAATCAATCAAAGGCTTGACAAATGATCACGTATTTTGTATGACAAATATGTACATTTTTTACATTTGAACTAGTCGTCGCCCGCTACTCAACTCAAACAAAGTTTTCTTTGACTGGACTTTAAGACTTAAAATGGAAAATTCCGAGACTTTCCCGGTCTTATTAGGAATTTTGAGATCTCCCCTCTTAGTGCTCTTCTATATTTTCTATTATAACATACCTACATGCCAAAGTTCAGTGTTCTAAGTTCAGAAGTTTCGTCTAGAAGTTGACTGTCAGTTACTCAGTAACGGAAGAGTTTTATACAGATGTTTAAGAATTTGCAAGGACGTTTTGATATTAATTATATGTATTATATAAACGCATATAAAAAAAGAATTTTTGTTATTTTTATCAGGCATATTTCATATCCTCGAGTGCGAATCGAACTCATAGGCTTGTGCCCCTGCACCACGACTGGCCTCGAAAATGATTCAAATATAATTGTTTAACCCCCGAATGAACCTCGAACTCACAATCATCCATAATTCCATACTGTTAGATACTGTACTATAAAGGTGTAATGTTATAAAAGGTGTTATAATATAACAAATCATATGGTACATTGTAAAGATTGTATAGTGCGTGGGTGGACCTCACACCGCGGTTTACGTGTCGATTCAATAAGATTTACATATTACTTTTGAAGTATTAGAAATGTATAGAAAATACTATAAATGGAGTTTTTTTTTTAAAAATACACTTAGGAAAGAACATTTTAAAACTTTGAACGTAGGATTTGAACCCGTGCCCCTTTGGAAAGTTTTGCCAAGCTTTACGATTTTCACTACAGGAAATCAAATATTTAAAATTTTCATTTCCAGTGGAGTTTTCATGGAGAACGGAAGTGTCTTAATGGGAACTCGAGAATTTGGCACCAAGTATGGAACAAGAGTATCACGACACTGGCTTCTCTCTGCCTAACTTTATATATTGGTAAAAATGCTAAGCTGATTAAAACGCAGAGCATTCCAACCGACACCTATCGCATCATGTCCACCACTAAACCAGGACAGTTAAAATTTAAACATTAAACTTGTTTTTGATATTATATTAACAATAAAACAAAAACGAAAACAAAAAATTTACATGTTCGTGTATTAAATTTTACGCTTATTTACAAGTAATCAATTTGTGCGTATTTTTAGTTGAGCAATATTGAAGCTAGTATAACTTTTATTTGCGGTTTCGCCCGCGTCTTCAAATAGAAGAAGGTACTCGTTGTGCAAAGCGCGGAGTTGAGTTCCGCCACTCAATGCGCAATGCCTCCAGAATTCAGCGGAAAGTGGAGAACGGAGTGTCTTGACAGTAGGTTCCCTCTGCCTACCCTGCTGTGTGCGGGATACAGCATAAAACTGATTAAATTTGACTTTAATTTGATTCTTATCCGTTGTGTATGATACATGACACATGATAATAAAGAGCTATATAGTCTTTATGGAAAAAACTTCGAAATCAGTTCTCAGTTCATGAGATAAGCGCCTTTGACTAAACAAACTCTTCAGCTTCATAATATTACTTACGTTACGTTTATACGAAAAGGATATAAATTATAGGAGGAGGTCACTTGTTCGATGATCGTTATTTGATCGAGAGGACAATTATAAATAATCATTCTTTAAGTGTTTCCAAATTTAAATAGGAATGTAATTTTTTATACTTTTAAGCAAAAAAAGACAATATTAACAAAATCGAAATACATATAAAATTATAAATGTAGGGGAAACACTGAATGCCATCGTGGCGTTGTGGGTTAGTATCCGACAGTAATCGCGAGTTCGATTCCCACACGTATTAAAAATTACATCAAAGTGCGGAGTTGAGTTCCGCCACGCAACACACAATATCTTGACACTTGGGCTAGAGGAACGGAGTATTTTAACACTACTTTCCTTGCCCAATATATACGAGATACAGCGTGAACTTACTTTTTTATCAGGTATATTTTTTGTCCGCTAAGATCGAATCATCCATCGATTCATTTGACGCGACTCGCTAAGCGCGTGTTTTGACAAATTCATTTTGCAGCCATGATATTGTTAATTATACTTTGTGGTAAGGATGTAAGTTTTAAATGTTGTATAAACTTTATTATTTTTTTAGTTTCACGCTGTATCTCGCATATTAGACAAAGAAAATATAATGTGAAGAAACTTTCTCCGCTTTCCACTATAATTTAAAGTTTGCGTATGTGATCGACGGTACTCAACGCCGCGCTTTACCTTGATGAAGCAGGAAAATAGAAATAATTCATTTCTCGGAGTGGGAATCGAACCCACAACAATCACGTTTACAGTCAGTCGCTGTCCCGCTATGCGGACACCGCCTATAAATAAATAAATAGGACAATATTTTAGAACTGTAAGTAAAATTTTGCAATTTCAATAATAAATAACCCGCTGTAAATGACCTTTTTGCATGTCAATTGATTTTGTTATTACATAATCTTATAAAGCATTATTTAGTTATTTTTTAAATTAAATATTTGTTTTATTATTAATAATTTTAATATTCAATTATAACACTGATTATTAATATTTAAAATAATAAAATAAAATTTCCAAAAAATTACAACCCTAACTAACCCTCTGGGTGGCCTATACGTCTGATACCGTGGCAGCAAAACAAAACAAAGATGCTAGAGCGAGACAAACCTATACTATAAATCGGATCTCCCTGTCACACACTTTATTGTAGCACTTGAAAATATACTCTATTTAACTATAAATAAAGCTGAATATAGTATTTTGAGCAACGTTTTTAGAATTTTTAATTATAGATCCTTTAGTACTTCTAGGAGCAAAGACTGAAAATATCGATTTATTATTATGGTGTTGGATTAAAATTGGTTTTTTTTGGATTCATGCTCTATCCCGCATATAGAGGGATAGGCAGAGGGAACCTTACTTTCGAGATATTGCGTATTGAGTGGTGAATAAACAATAAGCAAAGAGCCCGAATGAGTTAATTATAGACAGTACATAGGTACTGTTCATAATCCGCGAAAAATTAAATTTATATTTAAAATTCCGCATCAAAACAATACTTAAATTTAAATTAAATTTTTACGAACATTGAATACTTTAAACTTAAAAAAATAAAAAAACAAGACCTCTATTATTAAAAAATCGGTTAAAATAACAGTACGATTAAAAAAAACTGTAAACAGTACGTTCCCCGTTCCCCATACAAAACAGATCGTAACAAATGACACGGAATGAATTCGCTTTATCTACACCTTGCAAGTATTTTAATCAATTTCGGTACAGCAGAGGGTAGGATACTTCATCGGTTTTATTGAGATGGGGTGTGAAAATTTTATAATGGGACTAGTGTTACTCTTAAACGACTCTTCTTTGTGGTTATGAGTTCGATTCCCAATCAATGATATTCCTACTTTCCCATGTTACTAATATTATAATTTATAATATAGGGACCTAAACGCAGCTTAAACCGCTTATACTTATTATATTATAGCCAAGTTATACAAAATGTTTATATAGACAGGCTATGTGATATTCTGATGTTTAGGCTATATTACTGAAAATTTTCATCTAAATCCGTTCTGTAAATCAAAAATTTGACCTTTATAATATTGGCATCTGACTGTAAACAGTTGTGGATTCGAAACCCACTCTGGGGAATATTATATTTAATTAACTTTCATTCCTCTTTCTGACAGGCAAATAAGACCTTTAAGATCCGCTACTCAACACGTAATATTTTGAAAATTGGACGGAAATTAAAGAACAGTGTCTTAACACAACGTTGGCTGCCTATCTGGCTATGCAGGTTCACCCAACGTTTTCAGAATTGTTTAATTTCAGTAACTTTTATTCCTAAATGTACGAATCTCATCCAAATCAACACAGCATTTCAATTTTAACGATGGCTAAAATCATTGTTCAAATTGGCGACAGCATCCTACTAATCTATATATATAAAAGGACTTGTGCTGACTGACTGAGGTAAGACGCACGCAGAGCCGTAACCGCTGATGGTAGAAAGGTGAAATTTGGGCAGATGTTTATTTTCATATTCTGGACATCCACTAAGAAGGGAATTTGAAAAATTGTAACCCTAAAGGGATGAAATAGGGGTTGAAAGTTTGTATGGAAAAAAATTTTAATCTATACCGATTTTTATAAAATTTGGAATTCAGACTCTTAAAAATATTTCATTGAACACGTGTTTCATGGTTTTTTAGAATTCAGCCCCTAAGGGTTCAAATAAGGTGTTGAAAGTTTATACGGAAAATTCTTTAAATCGCCACCGATTTTTATAAAAATTTAAATTCATACTGTTAAAAATAATTTATTCAACACGTGTTTCGTGTTTTTTTTAGAATTCACCCCTAAGGGAGCAAATACGCGGGCGAAGCTGCGCGTGCCCACTAGTCTATATATATAAAAGGACATGTACCTGACCGACTGAGGTAAGACGCACGCACAGCCGTAACGGCTGATAGTAGAAACGTGAAATTTGGGCAGATGTTTATTTTCATATTCTGGACATCCACTAAGAAGGGAATTTGAAAAATTTTAACCCTAAAGGGATGAAATTGGGGTTGAATGGTTGGTTGGTTTGTATGGAAAAAAAATTTCATCTGTACCGATTTTTATAAAATTTGAAATTCAGACTCTTAAAAATATTTCATTGAATACGTGTTTCATGGTTTTTTTTGAATTCACCCCCTAAGGGTTCAAATAAGGGGTTGAAAGTTTATATGGAAAAATCTTTAAATCGCCACCGATTTTTATAAAAATTTAAATTCAGACTGTTAAAAATATTTTATTGAACACGTGTTTCGTGGTTTTTTACAATTCACCCCCAAAGGTGCAAATAAGCGGGCGAAGCTGCGGGCGCCCACTAGTATTATACTATTTGTAGGTATAATTTTCATGTAAAAACTGCTCAATGAATATCGATGAAACTTTGTAGTAATATAATATGTATATGTGAATAATATATAGGCTACAAGTTATGTAAAGATTTTGAATATTTTGTTTATAATATAAAAATAAGTTTAAGCAGCCGAAGCCGCGGGTGGGTTGCTAGTCTATTTATTACGTATTGATTTTAAGTTTAACTTAACAAACTGACAACCGACGGACGTCTTCTCACAAGGACCTCAATAATTACTTAGACGATTAGTCAAACTGTTAAAGACGTTTACGTATTTACAATGACGTGTAATTTTGTTATTTTTAAAAGAAAATATTATATTTTGTCTTACACGATACTAAGCACGATGGTTTTGGGTTTGATTCAAATGAGGGGAATTATTATGTTACACTATCACATGAGACCTCTCACACATTCTGCCTGTCAACACGCAATACCTCCAGAATTCGACAGAAAGTGAGGAACGGAGTGTCTTTACACTAGGTTCCCTCTGCCTTCCCTGCTGTGTGCGGGGTACAGCGTGAACCTGATTTTTTTTTTGATCACATTAGCCATTCGACGCCCACGTCTGGCCATAGGCCTCCCTCAAGAATCTCTCACTCAACGCGCATATTTCCAAAATAGGGTGGTAAATGGGGAACTGAAGTGTCTTAAAGAGAACAGAGTGACTTAACACTAGGTTCCCAGGTTCCCTCTGCCTGTCCCGCTATGTGCGTTAAGCGTTAAGCTAAAAAAATCCTACAAATATTATAAACGTAAAATTTTATGGATGGATGTTTGTTTTACTTTCACGCAATAACTACAGCTTATATATCAGACAACACTATACACAATAAAACATGAGCTACAAATTATATAAAGAATTTGTATAATTTGGCCGTAATATAACAATAAGTTTAAGCGGACGAAGCCGCAAATGGTCGGGAAACGCACTAGTATATATTATCTAAATGTCTAAATAGACTTCGGTGTGACTGCCACCCAGAGCCCTCCTAAAGTCTTAAACGGCCGTTAATTATCGCGTTCTCCTTTACTTATTACTCGTTTCTAAATGACCCGAACTGTCTTAGAATTTACTTAAGCACTTTACGGTTTACTTAGTTAGTTGCTAGATGAAGCACGCGGTTTTGCTTGACAATTTTTTATTAAACTAAACATTTCTGCATGGGCATAAGATAACAGTGCCTTAATACTAGATTTTTGTTTGTAAGTTTAAGGCATTTTGTTTTTCCAACCATTTTCCTAAGTTATTTTGGCAAAATAATATAACTTTAATTTAAAAAATATTAAAAGCACTTATCACATAACGAATTATAAGTTTAAATCCCATATAAATAATTTTTTTCTTTACTTATCACACAGGTGAGTACTTATATAAACAAGTGAAGAACGGAGTGTCTTAACAGGTTCCCTCTGCCTACCCTGTTGTGTGGGATACAGAGTGATGCTGATTTTATTTTAACTTTAATCACCCACAAAGCTGTTATAGCTCCATCTTCACCCGCGCGGTAAAAAACTAGCTCTTACCCTCGTCTTCTTCTGTATTTATAATATATGACGCATTCAGCATTTGCATTCATCCATTACAATTCAGCAGTTACAGTGGCTTACATTTAATCTAATCAGTTATATTATAGGTAAATTTCTTGAAAAATGGAAACAATATAAAATTAGATATTTTTCAATTTGCCCCACAAGTTCCTCAGATCAACGCGTTCAAACAACTCTTCAGCTTTAGTATAGATAAGAGATATACTGTAGCGTTAAATTAAATATTTTAAAATACAAGCAACGCCGGGTATTTAACTAGGTTAAATCAATATAGCCGCTACTAGCTATATCAAGGTCTACGTACCAACAATTAGTTAAGTAATATTACGTTTAATCCCATACATAATTGTTCGTGGGTGGTCCCCATAAAGTTTATGTTTTAATTGCTTCAAACGAGTCAATAAATTCTATAGAAGTCCGCTCTTATTGCGCCCTAGACTTAGATAAGTTGATTATAGTCGTTTTCTAATTGCTTTTGTGTAATATCTAGATTTTTATAGGTTAGGTTGGGGTAACGTAGTGTTACAGCTCTCCATCCTAAATTTTCAATATAGTAACAGTAGACAGTTAAATTATGTTCATTACCCCGCTCTGTTAGACAAAACACAAGGTTGAGTTCCGCCACTTGACACGCACAAATGTCTCGAAAGCTGGAAAGTGGGGAACGAAGTGTCTTAACAATAAATTTTGTTCTGCCTACCCTGCTGCCTACGGGACACAGTTCGCAGTTGCTTTTCGACTATAAATAGCTTTATTTTATAAAATGCTTGGAAAATATTCATGGATTGTGGGTTCAATTTTATGGAGTAGTAAAAAAACAATGCAGTAGCTTCACGATTTTTCTCGCTAAGAAGGGTAGGCAAAGGGAACCTAGGTTTGAGACACTCCGTACCCCATTTTCTAATTTAAATTTAGATGCATTGCGTGATGAATGATCGGCGGTCGGAGCATTCTCTCTTTCCAGAACGAGATAATGAAAATAAGTTAGGCGCTTTCCTACGACGATACGATGGTTTCCCCATATTTTTTTAAAATAAATTAAATCAGCTTCACGCTGTATCCCGCACACAGCAGGATAGGCAGAGGAAATCTAGTGTTAAGGCACTCCATTCCTCACTTTCCGCCGACTTCTGGAGGCATTGTGTGTTGAGTGGCGGAACGCCGCGCTTTGCCTCGACACCAGAGCGAAGAAATGAAAATATAAATTTAAGTAAATATTTCATCTCTTGGAGTGGGGATGGAACCCACAACCAATCGGTTCTACAGTCACACTTTATGACCTTGCGCCACGACTGGCCTCAGTCTCAAATATATATATATATATATATCTTTAATAAAGTATTATTATAAGTGCTATAAAGCGTTAACCTTTAGACGGAGTCTACGAAATGGACGGAAAATTTGATTAACATCAATGACAGTGGCTTATATTAGCAGCGGTAGCGTTTAAATAAAAAATAGATATCTTTACTAAAATTATAAAGATGAAGAGTTTGATTGAACACGATAATCTCAGGAACTAGCGGTTTAAATAAAATTTTTATGTACGACATATATGCCTATCTATACTTATATTATAAGGCTGAAAAGATTGTTTGGTTCAACATTCAATCAATCTCAGGAACTAGTTAGCGGTTCAAAATATATGTAGATCTGTTTGTATTGTCTAGTCGATTTATCGAGTATAAAGATTTATTATATCACGTTAATCGTTTTGGCGTAACCACAAATACCTACTTATATATATATATACATTGGGCACTTAGAATATGTCATGTGTCATAAACTCGTAGAGACTCCTATTAGACCACGGTCGCGAACCCGCGGGTAAATGCTAGCTAGACATTGTATATTTCGTTCAACATTGGAGAAAAGGGAAGGAAATTTAATGAAGGTTCTCCGGTTCTTTTGTTGTTTATTTTTTTTGCCTTTTCTTTATTATAAATATATACATTGTTAGCTAGTTTGTATTTACTTAAAGCTAAAGATAATAAATAAAACAAAAAAAACATATAGATATTTGAATTGATATAACCTAGTCGCAGAATATAAATAACTTGTTTTAATGATAATATTATTTTTCATATACGACAAATCGTTCTTAAAAAGGTCTCGATCTCTAATTCGATTAGATGACGAGACAATTTTTTTAAGATATTTCGCAGTGTACGAAACCCGATACCACATAATGACATAAGATAAATTTTATTTTCAGGTTTATGCTTTTTGGCGCTCAACAAGGTCAATCTAGATATTGCGCGTTAAATAGCGAAACTTAACGCTACGCTTTGACTTACAAGAGCAGGGAAATAAAAATATTTATTTCCTTAGTGAAAATAAAACCCACGGCCATCACGATTAAAGACATTGTCCTGCTGCGCCACGATAGCCTCAATGTAATTAAGATTAATAGGGAAATAAGGCTATATTAAGGTTGTCGTGGCACAGTAACATCATTTCTGACTGTATATTTTACGGTTATGGGTTCAATATCCACATAAGGATGAATTATTTTTATTTTCCCGCTCTGGTAAGCAGATAAAATCGCGGCGTTCAGTGCAACCAATCAACGTAGAAAGTCTCAAAATTTAGACTATACGTATACGGAGAACAGAATGTCTCAACAGGTTCCCTTTGTCTATAATTCTATAAGCGGGATACAGCATGAACACAAATATAAATAAATAATATTAGTATCTTTCTAACAAATCGCTATGTCTTTTAAGTTGTCCTACATTCAAACGAAGTGATCGCAAAAGTATTATAATTGAAATAGTTGTCGAAACGAATCGTCGACCGGTTCAGTGTCTGCTTCTACTATACCATAGAATATGTAGATATATTTCGATGCTTGCTAACGTGTGCGTAAAATATTTTGTAAATTACTTATAATCAATATTTGTAACAGAGTTACGATAGGTTTTAAAAAGGTTTATGAGCTTAAATCATACATTTTAATCGTCACGCTGTATCCCGCATATAGCAGGGTAGGTAGAGGGAACCTGGGAAACTAGTGTTAAGACTCTCCGTTCCATACTTTCGTCAAACTCCTGAGACATTGTATGTAGCATTCAGTTCTGCTTCCCAACAATTATGTCTCGAATTCGGACATCAAATTTATCATATTCAATAATACAATACTGAAATCAAAACAACTTTAAGACCTTTTTATTATTTTAAACTATAAGAAATATATACATAGGTAAATATCATGTACGTAAATTATTCCATATGTAAATATAGAAACACTACAAAAAATAAATAAAGAGGTAGGTATGTCTATCTATAGAGTAATAATATAGCGTTTCCACGTCACCGTGACGTTTGACTGACTTTTAATTAGCAAAGTTACTTACAATTGAAATTTTAGAAGGGGCGGACATTTCTGTTAACATTTAATACAAAATAGGTAAAAGGTTCTGTTTTCGACGTAGAGGTCATGGGTTCAATACAGGTTGAACCAAAATCAAACTAATATGCTTTTTGTTTTGCATAAAAGTTAAAATTAGCAAAGGCCGTCGTGACGCACTGGCGTCGTGTGACTGTAAATGTGACGGTTGTGGGATCGATTCCCATTCGAAGGAATGAATTATTTTAATATTTTCATTTCCTTGCTCTGATAACAAGACCAAGTGCACCGTTGAGTTTCGCAACTGAACGGAATCAGATTAACGGAGTGACTTAATGATAGGTTCCCTATGCATGCCCTGCTACTTGAAAGATACAGGTGAACCTAAAATATTATATGTCTAATAAATATTAATACTATTATAAAAACGTAAATAACAAGTGCATAACAATTTCGACGCGGCTTGATAAGAACGTATATTAGTGGTCAAGGAGCGCGGGTTCTATTCCCGTTACGATAAAATGTTTCTGATTATTTTTCATTATTAAGTATTTACAATACGTTACGTAGGTCCCGTAATTTCTCATGGTATAATGTTTTTATATCACGCCATCTACTCATTATTCTTTATAAACATATGTGGAGTATTTAATGTTGAGAAGTTACATTTTTTTCATCATTTTCTATTTTTCTGTTGACAATTGTATTGATTTTATGCCTTGTTATCCACTTAATGAGCGATACGACCAGTTATAATATAGGCAGAGAGTACGTAGCGTTAGTCAAGATATTTATTTCTTTGCCTCTTACATTATACTTATTAGCGAAACTGATTAAAAAAACAGTTCCCAGACCTAATTTGATGATGAGTCAGTCAAAACGTAATCTTTATTGTTGAATAAATATACCAGGCAAGTGTGAGTTGATGTCGTGTTCAAATGGTTCCGTACCATTAGTTATAAAAATGAGCAAAAAAGTCACGTTTCTTGTATAGCTTTTTGTTGTGGCGGCAATTCAATTATGACATCTGTGAAAATTTCAACTGTCTTACTACTACGGTTCTTGAGTTCCTGGTGACAGAAGGACAGCGAAGTGTTAGCAGTAAGGTCCCGTTTTACTTTTTGGGTACGGAACCTTAAAAATGCCTACGGAAAATTGAATATCTATCTAATGAGTTTTTAAACATACATAGATAATAGGTACCTTTATCTAAAGACAAAATAACAAAAAGAAAATAACGATTTTTTTATTTCATACTATTTTTAAAAATCTCTAAAAACAATTTATTGTGAATATTTTTTATAGCAGTATTAAATTTAGCAGCCAATGTGGCGCAGGGGCACAAGTGTGATAAGTTACAGTTTGTGAGTTCAATTCCCGCTCAGGAGAAATAAAATATTTTCATTTCCTCGCTCTGGTAACGAGGCAAAGCGCGGTGTTGAGTTCCGCCACAACACGCAAAGCCTCGAGAATCCGGCCAAAAGTAGGGAACAGAAGTGTCGTATTGGTAACTGAGTGTCTTAACACTAGGATCCCTCTACCTACCCTGCTATGTGTGGGATGCAGCGTGAAGTTAAAAAAACCTCACTACAAACTCATTCAAAATTTCACAAAATAATATAGTAAAATATCTTCGTCTAGCATAGTTACAACATTAAACAAGCTTTACAACATAATTATTTCACACTTCAAACAAAAAAAAACAGTAGAACGTAGAACTCACTATTAATTGTTACACTAACCTGTAATTAACACGACGCGATGGTTTCCTTATTAGCATTCATTATTTCAAAATTATAGCTTGGGCCTTTTGTAAGTGACCTCGTGGTTCAATGGTACACGTGGGGGTTGTGGGTTCGAAGTCTTAAGACGAAATGCAGCGCTGATCTACGCTGTTTTGTTTTTAGCATAATGTATCATGCATAGAGTAGGTTAGCCACAGTGAAGCTAGTGTTAAGACACATCGTTTCCCAGTTTCTGCCGGTGTTTGGAGGCATTGTGTGTTGAGTGACGGAATTCAACGCCGCGCTATGTCTTGTTATTAGGGCGAGGAAAAAGAAAATTATAAATGATTCATCTCTTCGAATGGGAATCGAACCTACATAGCCTATTGCTATGTGTAAAGATAATTCTCCAATGAAAGAATAATATAGGAGTTGAAAGCTTTTCATCAAATGTCGTCGTTTTCTTATATAGAAATATGTTATTATAATAATTTTAGTGAATAAAATAATTAAAGTGTTTTATTTTTATTTTTGATCTATCTTTGGATATTGTAGGTTACTTTTGACAGCGATTAAAATCATTAACGGAAAAATCGATTTTCACTACCCGGGCGATCATCACTCATATATACGATGGGTATATCTACAAAAAGAGCATATATCTCGATTATGACACGAGGTCGTGGCCATGATACGCTTGTTTGCCTTGACATTTTCCATATAAAAAATTGAAATCGAACCCACAACCGTCAACCGACAGTCACATACTACGCTTCAACAGTCACTTTAAGTAATTTTTGTATAAAAAAATCACTTCCCGCTGTCCTCGCGTGTTTAAAACAAAGTAAGCTTACAAATATAGGTAATAATTCAAATAAAACTATAAATAATTCAATAGACACTCGATTAAAATTGCATATGATATGTTTACATTAATATTTGTATAACAAAAATTGAATTATTTATAAGCTAGTTGCGATATGTGTTCATTTGGTTCTTTAATGTTTGTGTTTATATTAATAAGCCTGAAAAAATAGTTTGGTTGAACACACGAATCTCAGGAACTACTGGTTCGAAATGCAAAATTATTGTGTTGGTCCATTTATCGCTGCACCTGCATCAGACTTAGGTACCTCGAGAAATTATTTCTATTTGACCATGCGGGCCAAACCAGTAGTAATAGCTAGTTATTAATATAAGTGTACCTATGTGTTAATTAGGCCGTCGTGACTCAGTGGCATAAGCGTGCGACTGTGAACACGATGGTTGTGGAATCAATTCCCAGTAGGGAGTATGAAATATTAATTGATGAAATAAACACGTGATGCGTCGAGATTTCGATGGAAATTAGGAAACGGAAGTTTTTTAATGGGGATCGGAGCGTCTTAACATTAGGTTCCCAGGTTTCCTCTGCGTAACCTGCTCTGTGCGGGATACAGTGTAAAGCTAAAAAAATGTATTTATATGATATAGAAGCCATTCTAGCTCAGTAGTGCAGCGTGTGACTGTAACCGCGATGATTCTGAGTTTGAAATGAAATGCAGGAATTAATTATTTTCATACCCTGCTATGACAGGACTAACTGTGGCGTTGAGTTCCACCACTAAATACTAAACACGCAATCTCACGCTGGGTTCCCTCTCTGTATTATAATTAAACAAGGCAAAACTAGACAGAATTGCTATTTCATTACTTTACATCCTGTTTATGACGTATATACATACATACATACATACGTACATACATACATACAAAATACATAATTCGACTAATCGAATTATTCACAGTAAGATAAAATGCAAAAAAAACCTATATCTATGTAAAATTTTATATTTCATAATTTCCAGAAACTAATGCAATTCGTTATAGTGTTCGCAAATTGATATCTCTGGCTGAATGAAGCTACCATTTTTACCACCTATTGTTATTCTAAGATTTAACAAAATATTTTATTATAAATATATTGCAATATTATAATTTATACAACTTTTATTTCAAAATTGAAAGGAATAGTCATATAGGTAATATAAAAGCGACGGTAGAGAGTTCAATTCCCACTCGAAGAATGAGTTTTTTCCTCGCTCTGGTAATACGACAAAACGCGTCGTTGAGTTCCGCCACTCAACAGATACAGCAATATCTTGAAGATTAGGTATGAAGTGGGGAACGGAGTGTCTTAATACAAAATTCCATCTACTACTCTACTATATGTAAGATGAGCGACGAGTTTAAAAAATGTATCTAACCTTGTTTAAAAAGCTATATTATATAATAATGTTATAAGCCACCTCTTAAAATAAACATAACAAATAATACCTTATATCAGTGAAAAATACCAAACAAGCCCCATTAAATACCCTTCCACGGTGTTATCTCTAACACCCTGTATACAGTCACGCCCCCTCTATCTTTAAGCCCAGGAGCCAGGGCGCATCCCAGAGGGACCCCTATTAAATTATGATCCCTTCAACGAGGGGTTTAGTCTGACAATTTATTGCGTAACAGTTGTGGTAAACAGTAAGTTTATATTTTTTTAAACTGTTAACATAATGTTTTTTTTTATTTATTTTAGTTTCACACTTTATAACGTACCTATATAGCGATATAGCACAATAAAATATTTTTTTTCCTCATCATTTTATTTATTAGTGTTAATGCACTCGCTTCCACAATTTCTGCCCATGTTTTGATTTATGAGTAGAGGAAGTTAGCTTTGAGATTTATCTATTAGATGCCTAAGCATACCTAAGAACTAAAAACCTAGAGTTAAGACACTTTGTTTTCAAATTTTAGAGACGGAACTGAGCGCATTGTATTAAAATTGCTATAACAGTCATAATTTGGTCAATCATTGGATTCAATTTAAAAAAAAGTTTTTTTTTTTAAATTGAATCCAAAAACAGAGTTGATTTCAAAAAGAAAACTCAAAACAAATAAAAAGAAACAAGTAAATAAACTTTATTCAGTATACGGTACATTAGCAACCCCAAGCTCTTAGAAGAATGAAAGAAAAAATCTGAAAATCATTTGTATTAATAAAAGCGAGGACTACCCTTATAAAAGTAAAGCTGTCCCTTCACGTTATGATCAAAGATATAATTTGGAGATGCTATAACATACTATATATTATAAGATATATTGAGGCCAGTGTGACTGTAAAACCGACTGGTTGTGGGTTCAATCCCCACTAGAGGAGATGAAATATTTACTTAAATTTATATTTCCATTTCGCTTCGCTCTGGTGCCAAGGCTAAGCGCGGCGTTGAGTTCTGCCACTCAACACGAAATGCCTCCAGAATTCGGTAGAAAGTGGGGAACGAAATGTCTTAACACTAGGTTCCCTCTACCTACTCTGCTGTGTGCGGGATACAGCGTGAAGCTGATTTATATTATGAGATAGATACTGTATTTGTATTACATACAAATACAGGGTACATGTTGGTGTAATAAATCATTAAATAAATTTAAAAAAAAATACTTTGGGATCAAATGTATTTTTCTCAGGACTGCGCAACACGGAGGAGGGTTATGGGTTTATCAGTCTATGTATTTAATAAAAAGCAAAAATCTTCTTTTTTTTTCTCGAGAAATGTTTTATTAGTGCCTTCCTAACTGAACTACATGCCAAATTTAAGGGTTCTACGTCGCGTAGTTCTCGCTGGGCGCTATTTATCACTCAAGACTTCTAAAGATATAGATAATTATGACCTCAATCTAAACTAACTTTATAATTTCTAATTTACATTTAAAACTAAAACAACATCGACACTATCAAAATATATCATACAATAATGAAATAATAAAAAAAATACGAAAAATAAAGATATTATATCTCTTCTATGATCAAACAGCCTAACGTTTAACTGGTTCATAATTTGGTAACTGTCTTTAAGGGGTCTCGAGATAAGGGGCGGTGTAAACCGAGAACGGCGATAAGCTCTGTAAACACCGTGTAATATGAAATCATTTGAGTGTTCATAAATGTATGGGGCTTGCTGAGATGTTATGGGGATATGAATCTATACTAATATTAAAGCTGAAGAGTTTGTTTGGTTGAACACGTTTATCTCAGGAACTACTGGTTCGATTTGATAATTATTTTTGTTTTAAATGGTTGATTTATCGAGGAAGGCCATAGGCTATATTACACGTTAATCGTTTACATGTAAAATAGCTAGTTAGTGAGATAGTGGGAACAATGTTTCAATAAATTATTTTAAAAATATAATACTATTATATAAACTTACCGGAACTAGGTCGATCGCTGTACCTCGTACAGTACACCCACGCTGGCCACACCATTGGACCGTCGCTGGTTGTTCCTGTAAAAACGCATAATAATTTTCCTACGCGCAGTGGTAATGAGTTCAGATAACAGATAAAAGATCACTTAATGTATCATCTGTACGAGAAGGAAGAAAAGCAAGGAAACTTCTAAAGTTTATGTTTATCTCAAAAAATATTGAAAATAAATAATAAATTTAAAGCAAATGAAGTCCAGCTTGTAAGTGAATTAAGTTATTCTTTTGTGGCTGTAGATTCTAAAAAGAATTAATTTTAATAGTTCTCAACAACCTAAATAATAATAATAATAATATTTAAAATAATTACGATCTACTCATTTAATTTTGTGATGCTTAATATTGTCTTAAGCATCGTATTATTAAATGAGTGGATCGTAATTATTTTAAATAAATCATCTTCACGCTATTTATATTAATATTATTTATTATTTATTGTTATATATACATATATATANCGGCGTTGAGTTCTGCCACTCAACACGCATTGCCTCCAGAATTCGCCAGAAAGTGGGGAACGGAGTGTCTTAACACTAGGTTCCCTCTGCCTACCCTGCAGTGTGCGGGATACAGCGTGAAGCTGATTTATTTTATTTTTATTTATTTTAATATATATCTGAATTCGTTTCTTACCTGGAGTAGAAGATGCATTACTACCACTATCGTCACCCTTAGAAAGGTCAATAGCACCTTTATCTGTAGGCTTTACTTCCGGTACCCTTGCTTCTAAGTCCTTAGGCGGTGACGCCACTTCCTTTACAGGCGTAGGCTTCACATCACACTGCCTAGACTTCAATGTTTTCCGTTTCGTCAACGGATCTGTGATACGCCTACCGAAGTCTGCTTTCAATATATTATCTATGCTAAATTTCAAACAACTCTGATTAATAAAATCCCTTTCGGATTCATTTTCTGGGGACTTAGGTGAATAATTTTGATTTTGCCGTCGATTTTCATCGATCCTGTGTAACGGTTCTTGATTTTTTCTCACAAAATTCATATTAAATTGTTGATTTATGTTCAAACTGTTTTGTGGTATCGACATTCTTGGCATTCCCGATTTGAGATCCACTTGATTTATCAGAGGGTTTTGGAAAAGCAACGGCTGATTGAGGAACATTAATGGATTAGGTGTTATCGGATTCGGCCTTAAGAGAATCGGTTGGTTTATGTTTAAGTTTTGACTAAGCTGCGATATCGCGTTAAGGTGCGTTTGAATGTGTTTAAAGGAGGTAAGCTGCGGATCATTTTTCTCGTGCTGGTTATAAGCTGGAGCCTCGTTTCCTACTGATAGCACTGTATCATCACTACAGCATGAGTTATCATCTACACTTATATCAGCCCTGTCTGTGTGATCGTCGTCCAATCTAGGACTGACGCTTTCCGAATTTCTCGAACCTTCCTCGAAATTTGGAGTGTTCTGTAATAGCTTATCTGTAGAAAAAACATTTTCAGGGCTATTACTCTCCCTTTCCTTCTTTAAAACATTGTGGATTGAAAAAGAAGATGTATGTATTGGTCTTTCTTCATGTTTTTCTGCTTCGTGGTATGGACTGATTGTGTCTCTGGTGTTAGGTGAATAAGGTTCCGTTTCATCATCGCTGTTGTCCTGAATTTTGATCTGATCTTGCAAATGAACGGAGGAGACCGCCGCCATATTTTTGAGTGGTTTTACGCCATCTAAAATGAAAATAATTTTCAAAATTTTATTTCAGCCACAACTATATTAGTAGTTGAGTGCAAATCTCAATTGTACGATAGAGTATTTTTAAGAAACTTTAAAATAAATTCAAGGTTTTTAGCGTCACAATGTATCCGGCACATAGCAGGCTAAGCAGAGGGAACCTGGGAACCAAGAGTAAGGATACTCCGTTTCCATTAAGACACTTCCGTCTCCCACTTTCCGCCGAAATCTCGAGAATCGCAACGCCGCTTTGGCTCGTGACCAGAACGAAGAAATGAAAATATCAAATATTTTATTCCTCCGAGTGAGAATTGAATCCACAACCGTCGCGTCTATAGTCGCACGCTTGTGTAACTGCGCCACGGCGGCGTCAATCTCGGTTATTTTTTAACATACTTTAATTTCTTTTCTATATAAACAGACTAGAGACAAAGTCACAATATATGCATACGTATAGTTTTGTGTAATATGGAGATATTGTACAAAAGATTATAACCATTATTTTCGACGCAGGTTAGGCACGGATGACCCAGTGACATATTAATTTATAATTCCAATATCTATTTGCTGTCTAAACATAAATATTGTGCAATGTGTGGCAAAGTTAAACTTAACAAGTTGTCTCCCTTATTTACTACTCCATTCACTCACTTCTCCGCTGTATCTTACCAAAACGGAGGAATAATAATAATCGAATCCCTCGACTGTTGTTTGAACCCACAACCATTATAATACACCCAGAAACTATATCACTGTGCCACGATGGCTGTATTTATTGAATAAAAATATTATCAATGTCCAAATTGGTGCAATTACTAAAATAAGTTTTTAATTACAATATTCCTGAACTAGTAATGTTACTTTTAATTTCATATTAATTTCCTTAATATTTCCATTTCTTGGCTCTGGTGTCAAGGCAAAGCGTGGCATTGAGTTCTGCCTCTCAACACGTAATACCTCCAGAATTCGGCAGAAGGTGCTCTGCCTACCCTGCTGTGTGCAGGATTTAGCGTGAAGCTGATAAAAAAAAACAATATATCACACACACAGTCATTTAAATTAACTTATATTTTAAGCAACTTCACGCGGTATCCCACAAAATGGGGAGGCAAGGGGAAGCTTGTGCTATGACACTGTGTTTCATACTTTTCGTCCAATTTTCGAGACATAGCGTGTTGGCGGAACTCAACGCAGCGATTTGCGATTTTAATAAATGGGTATCGAACCTACAACCATCATTTACTCAGACAACCAGCTTCTAAATGTTTAAATTGAATTGAATCGGAAACGATAAAATAAATGCGAATGGTTGCACCGTGATATTGTTTATGAAAACCTAACAAGTTAACCACTATGGTTGTGGTAACTGCGGTTGCTTACAAAACAAGTTATAATGTCCATATATACTCGTATGACGTATGCTCTACTTGCCAAATATTGGTGGATATGCTCGCAACCGCAGGTGTCCGGTTGTGGCTAATAGTTTTTTTGGTTTGGCACTTCATTTGCATTTAAACTTGATATGTTGTCGGGTACTCGTTATTTGAAAAAAAGAAGTTTTGTTATTTAAGTAATCACCTACTGTTAAAAAAACTTATTGTATTCATTGGCAGTTTTTATTTAGTTTCGTTTTCAGCCTCACGCTGTATTCTGCACATAGCAAGGTAAGAAGGAAGAACCTAGTGTTAAGACTCTTCGTTCCCATTAAAGCATTTCCGTTCTCCATTTTCTGCATTGCTTGAAGAAGATTCATGTCAGACGTTAGTAGAGCTCGGGAAAACGTTACAAGTAGATGCGTCAACAGTTTCAAAACGTTTAAAAGCCTTAGGAATGATCCAAAAGCAAGGGCATTGGGTGCCGTATGAGTGTAAGCCGAGAGACGTAGAACGACGTTTTCTCACGTGTGAATTGTTGCTTCAACGGCAAAAGAGAAAATGTTTTCTGCACCGTATCGTCACTGGGGATGAAAAGTGGATTCACTACGACAATCCAAAGCGAAAAAAATCGTGGGGCATGCCGGGTCACGCATCAACATCGTCGCCAAAACCAAATATCCATGGTTCTAAGCTTCTTCTCTGCATTTGGTGGGATCAGCAGGGCGTAATTTATTATGAGCTGCTTAAACCTAATGAAACTATCACGGGAGCTCGCTATCGACTTCAGTTGATGCGTTTGAGTCGCGCTCTGAAAGAAAAGCGGCCACTATACGAGCAGAGACACGACAAAGTGATTTTATTACATGATAATGCTCGGCCACATGTGGCAAAACCAGTCAAAACTTACCTGGAAACACTTCAATGGGAAGTTCTACCCCACCCGCCGTATTCACCGGACATAGCCCCCTCCGATTACCACTTGTTTCGGTCGATGGCGCACGGTTTAAGCGAGCAGCGCTTCCATTCTTTTGAAGAAGCCGAAAAATGGCTTGATTCCTGGATTGCCTCGAAAGATGAGTCGTTTTTCCGACGGGGGATTCAATTGCTACCAGAGAGATGGGAGAAAGTGGTCTCTAATGATAGACAATACTTTGAGTAATGTCATTGTAAGCATTATATTTTATTTTTTTATTTTAAACAAAAAAAAACAGATAACAAAACGATAACTTATTCAAGGACCTAATAATAAATGTAAACTTAAGCACAGAAATTAGAAATCATAATTAATGTGTTCAAGCTTCACAATCAAAATTAAAAAATAATTTAGACTAGATGGATTTTGGTATGACAGAACATGATTACGTAAGTTTTTTAGAATACGCCTTTTGGAAACCAAAAGTCAAAGTGATCTAACTATTAAGCCAAACGGTCACTTTAACGGAGACACGAGTTCGAGTCTCGCTACTAAAAATATTATACATTTTCAAAGAAATATTTTTCTATCCTTACTATACAATGATCATCATAAATATAACACTTTAAATAATTTTATTAATGATTATTTATCAAAAATATTATAAATTTATAATAAATATAATTTTTCTATATTACATTTTACCAAATCGAATTTCCAGCCTAATCCTTTTTCAGAATACTAAAAACTATTGAAATAAATTTTTTTACTTCATTTTTCAACACATATCCACAATTTTCTCACCAAAACTCGACAATAGATGAAAAATATCGATTCATTATACTAAGAAATCATTAGCCAAGTCGAGCATACTTCCACCGAGGACCACACACGTTGCGCACGCGCCGGTACAAAATCAATTTATATACAAACTTAAACTATCACATGGAACAAGCGAAAATCAACTCTATCTCCTTAAAAATACAGATATTTACTATCGCAAAAGTAAATTTGACTGTTCCGAGTATAAAACCATGAAAATTGAACCTTTTAATGTACAAAATAAGGTCCTTATTCAAAAAAATATCCAAACAATTCTCCGAAAGGTAATTTTAAGACATTCCAAGTCCAATTTTGCACTCTATTAATATATAATTAAAGTTCAATTTGGAATTGAGGATCAATCGTTTTTCAATACAGTAATTTTCAAGTGTTCGCAGATTTATGCACCTATATAGCGATTTTTGATTTTGTTTTCGAGCATCTGTAATTGTGCTATTAATAATATAAATCAATGGTTTGTACGCGAATTGTTTTGTTAATTTATCATGATTTTTTTTATGTATACGTCAATATTATTATAAATATAAAAAAAATATATATATAGTAGAAAGTGGGGAACGGAGTGTCTTAACACTAGGTTCCCTCTGCCTACCCTGCCGTGTGCGGGATACAGCGTGAAGCTATTATGAGTTATTATTATTTTTCGGCTCCGGTAATAAAACCGCGGCGTTGAATTCCGCTACTCAACACATTCTGCCTCGACAAAATTGGTGTTTGGGGTATGAAGTGTAAAATGTAACACTACGTTCTATGTAGCTCCCGTCTTATATACGGGATACAGCGTGAAGCTAAAACAAGATCAATTTTTGCTTTATAGTAGTATAGATACCTACATACGAGTATATCAAGATTCAAGACACCGCCGTGGCTCAATTAGAAAATGTCTAAATATCAGATTGTTGATTTGATTCCTATTTGGATTTGAAGAATTTTTTATGTAAAATATATAAGTATTTCTTCAGTTTGCAATTTGAACTTATCAGTTATAGAATGGCGTTAGTGTCATATGTCAAGTTGATAGATTGTTTTTTTTTTTTTGTAACTATAAAATGAGCAAAAGACGTATCAACGTTCAGCCTTACATGTAACACGTATTCCATTAAATATTATGGGGTCGTTAGAAAATGACAACACTAGCAAAAATCGTGTTTTCTCGGTTTTATATAAAAAGTAAACAATGTACAAGATATCTACGGTGTAGAAAAAAAACAGGTTCAACTTTTTTTCCTGTATATGACAGAATTAGTATAGGTGTAGAAAGGAGGGTGGTCTGTGCCCACCTAGCCCCGAACAGTCTTGTGCCCTTAAAAAATTTACTAACATTTGCCCTGAAATGAAAATATGAAATATTTAATTCCCTCAATTGGGAGAACTCACTACCGCCGTTTAAAGCTCTATTAAGGCCACTGCACCCACACAATTTTACAATATTTTAAAAGAAATAATTACAAATACTTGTTTTATTAATACTCTATTTTGTACCTCTCCCTTGTCCAAATGGAATCAATGAATTATCTAATAGTCAGTAGAGTGGGTTACATCGAAACGATTAAAACGATTTAAGAATATATTTAGCTTTCCTTGAAAATTTTACTATCCAACATATTCCTTTTTTTCAATTTGAACCAGTTCATGAGATTAGTGCCTACATGACATTATTGCGGTCAACCATATAAACTCTTCAGCTTTATAATATTAGTATTCATTTATTTACGTTTGTTTTTGTACAACCGACTTAGATATAGTAAAGAAAATAATGTTATATTTTATTAGATATCCAAACTTGGTTCTATTTATAAATATTAATGAGAAGTGTAATATCGCCTTATATGTTTGTTCGTCACATAAAAACATCTAAATCACATATTGAGGCCGTCGTGGAGCAGTGGCACAGCTTCTGATTGAAAACGCGATGGTTTTGATTCCCACTCGGGGAATAAATTATTTGCATTCAACAAAACAAAGCGTGGCGTTCAGTTCCGTCACTTAACACGCAGTGTTTCGAAAATGAAGGTTTGCTTGGAGAACAGAGTGTCTCAACACTAGGTACTCTTTGCCTATTCTGCTGTAGGCGGGGTACAGAAGGAGCTACGAAAATGAATAAATAAACTCATATGATGTCGTAGTGACGCAATTAAAGACGCAAGTTAAGCCAACTTTAAACAATACCAATTTATTGAAAAACAATGTAAAATATTAATATGCCTAGAGTTTAATATATAATCAAGCAAGGTAAGCAAACAGGACCTTCTTCTTGAGGTTTTGTCACATTGCGAAAAAATGAAAATAATTTATCACCCTAATTGGACTTGAATCGAACCCATAACCATCACATCGACTGTAAAAGAGTAAAGAACTGCTATGCCGCGACGGTTAGAGAATAAAATAATGTATTTTATTGATTTAATCTCACGTTTTTAGATAGGTACTCACTTTACAGCTAAGACAAAGAAGACTCCAAAAACATATGAAAACTTCTCCATTTTAACCATTTCGTAAAAATATCGAGTGGATTACTCGTTGATTTTAAAAACTTTAATATCAAAAGAAAATCTTCTTCGGTGGATTTTATTCATATATTCTTCCTGATAAATCGTAGAAAACGGAGTGTCTTAACATTACATTCTCTGTGACGCTTACGGATTTTCTGGATTTCGAACGTTGGATTTAGAACGTTGAAATTTGTCATGTAGATAGGTTAGGGAGTGTAGGGGAACACCTTGAGAGGATTTCTTAAAATTTCTTTAAGGTTTTTCCTTGAGATTTTTCATATATTTTTTATAGTAGAGCCAAACAAAGTTGCGGGCATAGACTAGTATTTAGTATCTAGAGCCCTATACATATATAAAACAAGGCTAGATTAAGATAAATTCTTATATGTAACGCACAAACATATTATGAACCACTCATAATCAACTTTGTTCCAGGAGATAAGAATCTACATAACTTAAAAGGTTTCATAGTTCTGGTGTGATATACGTATATAATTATTTGTTTCATATATTTTTTATTACTTCCTTGATAAAAAGTAATAATATAGTTAAAGAAAAAAAAGAAAATTTTCCATAAATTTTATTAATCAAAAATATTAAATGGAATAGTAACAAAGAATAGTATAAACATAATTTTTCTAATGTTAAAGAGATTTCACTATGGAAATATACAAAATATTGTATCTAGAATCAAATGTATATTTCTATACTAATAATATAAAGCTCAATCGATTGTTTGATTGTACCTACTCAAACAAACAAACTATAGTAATAATCTCAGGAACTACTGGTTCAAGTTGAAAAAATAATTTTATGTTGAATAGTCGATTTATAGAGATATGCTAAACCCTTAACGTCCCTACTAAAGAGTTAAAATAACCCGCTGTCTCTTATTGTCTAATAATGTGTCTTAAGCTATTTTTTGCCTTTCCAACGAAATATAAATAATAATTTTTTTTAGCCCCAACTGCTGTAGCCCGTCCATAGCAAGGTAGGCAGATGGAATCTGGGAACCTAATGTATTCCATCGAATTCTGGAGGCAGTGCGTGTTTAGTGGCGGAACTCAACGCAGCACTTTGTCTCTTTACTACAGCGAGGAAATGAAAACACTAAATATTTCATTACCTCGAGCGGCAATTG
Organism: Heliconius hermathena; assembly: GCA_013403705.1. Lineage (NCBI taxonomy): Eukaryota > Metazoa > Arthropoda > Insecta > Lepidoptera > Nymphalidae > Heliconius > Heliconius hermathena. The sequence continues at coordinate 586,784 of JAAIXJ010000048.1, forward strand.
AACCCACAACCTGTGGCGTTTACAGTCGCACACTTGTGCTCCTGAGCCTCGACTGGCCTCAAAAAATACATGAAGATGAAAGAAAAAGTTATGCCCTGATTGAAGCTCGACCTACTACCATCAATGAATCACGGTAATTCTACTATTATGGAATTAATATTAATTATTATTTGTAAGTACATATATGGTATGATTACCTTGTTCCATGGCTAGGAATGTATTACAAAAGTGTGAAGTGAGGTGTCAATCATCAATAGAAGACAAACGGTCGTAAAAATTTATTATATTTGTGTATCCTATTAGATTAGATATATGTATGTTGCTTGAGTTTTTGTCTGTCTGTTCATTACATTTTTTTAAATAGAGCGTAGAAAAATAATCTATACTAATATAATAAGGCGGAAGAGTTTATTTGTTTGTTTAAACGCCCAGAATTCTGGAACTAGTGATCGGATTTACTTTTTTTTTGTTTTGTTTGAAAGCTATATTCTTCAGGAGTGCTATAGACTATATATAACATTACGGTTTAATTCTTAATTAGCCTTAATAACAAAATTTTGGAATGTCATCGTACTACTTTAACCGCGTGCGCTGCAATAATAGTTAAATATATGTAAGTACACTGTGCAACAAAAATATTCAGTTTCATTAGTTCTAAAATACAGTCTTCGACATCCTATATCTATCTCTTATAAATAAGTCACAATATTACATTTGCGACAAAAAATAATTGAAAATTGCAAGGATATTTCATCGTTTTTTATTTGACAAAGATATTGAAACTTACGAGCGAAAGTTATTTCATCATCAAGAAAATCTCTTTTTGAGAAAATGCCAAATTCAACGTTCTGTTAAGGGCCGCAAGCATATGCACGTGTCCTGAGGGGGGCACCCTTGCCCCCGATTGCATGCACTTTCTCCAAATTATGAAAAATTATTGAATGTATAAATTATATAATCAATCTTATGGCAAATGCAGCATAATAAAATAATTAGAGGTTACCACCTTGCGTAACCACGTATAGGCCGCTATTAAAGTGTATTAATAAGAGTTTTTACAAAAAAACCGGATAAGCGCGAGTCCGGCTTGCTCATCGAGGATTCCGTACAAATATTAGAGGTCTAGAGTTTTTTCTAATAGGTCTACTAGAGGTTTAGCACTGTTGCTGTGTCAATTCGCGGGATACTAGCACCAAATAGCTGACATAAATAGTTTGACGAATACCTAGCTATCTCATATTTGTCGCCTATCTCATAATAGGCATCCTTACCCTATTCAAGCTTAGCTTAGACAGAGCCCTTTCATCTGATAATGTCTAAATAGGAATAAATAGCCTTAGGGATAAATAACCTTAAAAGGGTTTAAGGATATTATTTTTTAGGATTTAATCACAAATATATTCAGAATTTTTCCCAAACTAGTATAATCCATAGATGCTAGCTGTCAAACTTCATAACTCTAGGTCAACCGGAAATACCCTAATTTTTGATAGAAAAACTATTTATTCAGAAAATTATGGGACCGTAGATATAAGTATTTGGTTTGTACTTTAACTCGATATCTCCAAGCGTTCCTGAGATAAAGGCTCTTGACAGACAGAAAAACGGACAACAAAGTGATCTTATAAGGGTTTCTTTTTTCTTTAAAAGGTACCCTAAAAATAAACTGAATTCAAATACCTGTAGATTGTTACAAAATTGCGAATATCTTGGAAACTAATGAACATATTTTTAATCTAATTTGAATTGTTACCTAAAGTAAAAAATACCTATAAGGTATATTTAAATCAAAAGTGATCTCGAGACTACTTATAGTTTTCGAGAAATTTGTGGACAAATGTATACATACATACAAAATTTAACATACATTTTTAGAAATCTAAATAAATCATCATGCTCATATATTAGCCTATTCTAAATACAAGTTCCACTATTCAACACCTGCTAATGTCTCGGAAATAGGCTGTATCCCCAAGTGGAATCTACACCATAGCGTTGACGGTCATCCGCTGTTCCACTGAGCCATGACAGCCTCAAAACAAAGAAGCTCATATAAACAAAAATATATACATCCAGATGAAGACAGATAAAAATATTAGTTGATTTATAAATAACAAATAATAATAAAATGTTACGACTGTCACTGTCGACACCTCGCACAGCACAATAAGGTAAAAAACACATAAAATTTAAAATACTACTGTATATTAAAATGAATTTATCATTTTTCCTTATTTAGTTTATTGTATAAAATATAAATAAAAATATAAACTTATATTGTAAATGTTATCTTTATAAATAAAACTACCATTACTCAGTGACTGACAGATAACGTATAGAGGATGCGATGTGCGATGATTTCTTAAAAAATATATTTTGCAACACTTATTTAGAAAACGTATAAAAAATAAACGTAGCGAGATTTGAACCAGCGCCTCTTGGAAACCGTCCAAGCGCTCTGACCACTAAGCCATACGTTCAAATTTTTACACGTTTTCTAAATAACAATTTTTCTCTCATAAGTGTGAAATAAATCTTTAAAAATATCAAAATTTTTGCTTATTTTTTATGTCCTATTGTTATAAAAAAACACCTAAATAAGTCACGGTACTTGCGGTCAGTTAGTTATTTACAATGTGTCATGTCACATGTGTCAAAATTCTTAGTTATTTACTTTTGTTCACGGTGGCAAAGCCGCGGGTGAATAATAATTTCTCATAATCATATATTTTTTAAATAGTGGCATTTTTGTTAATTATGCAAAAATTTGACAATTTCCAGCACTTTTTTTAAAGAAAATTTATTATATTTTAAAAATTCACCCTATCACTATACAAATAAAGTTCTTTTTAAATTGTTTAATTGACATGGCGTGAATAAACCCTAACATGCTGCAGTTAGATCGCGAAAGATAAATGAAAAATATTTTATAGTTTCAATTTGAATTTAAATTGAATTATTTATTACTGTTTGTATATAAAATGTTTAATTAAAACAAAAATATGGTGACTTTTCATTATAATTTTCACACCTTTAGCATTGGGTAGATGAAAATATGTTTTGTATACTTTATATTTTACTTTTTTTTGGTCAATTTATGCATTGCATTCTAGTTTTAATTGACGTCTAGACGAATAAATTGTTAAATTTTAGTAGCATTTTTTTATATAAATATTAGGATTAATTATTACAAATTTCATAGAAATTTTAGATTATTTATAAATAAAATATAATAGTACTAGTAAAAAATATAGAAGTAGATACTGGTAAATAAAACACAATGATAGACATATACATTTTTAAAAAATCTGCTTCACGTTGTATCCCGCACAATCCCGTTCCGTTAAGACACTCCCTTCCCCACCTTCTGTCGAATTCTGAGGCATTGCGTGTTGAATGGTAGAATTCGACGCTGCGCTTTGCCTCGACGCCAGAGCCAAGAAATGTAAATATAAATTTAAGTAAATATTTCATCTGCTCGAGAGGGGATCGAACCCACAACCAGTTGGTTTTGCAGTCACACTTTGTGCCCCTGCGCCACGACTCGGCCTCATACATTATGTACATTATACATTCAAAAAATAAATAAAATAACTAATACTATGAAGAAAAAAAAATTCAAGACTTCACAAGTGTCAAATAAGCGACGCGTCTGAAAATTACTCAATATAGAATTTTGTATTTATTTATTAAAATGTATTATATCTTTCGAAAAATTTTATCAATAGTTCAATATTTGCAGGAAACGAACCAGAAGGCACGGCTTCGAATCCCGCTGTGTCTCTGCATAATACATACATATGAATATAATGGCAAAAAAGTGTTTATTATCTTTATGCTTAGACAACTATCTCGTACAATAGGTATGCCCATATATGATGTACGTTTGTTTACATCATTAAAATTTCTATATTAGGATGGGCTTAATTGTTCGCAAAAAATACTTTTCCTCATCATCACACAATCTCGATTATTTTAGACTGACGATGGCGATGAATTCGATTTCTGAGGAAAATTTATATCAAATGGGAGACGGAGTGTGTTAGCAATAGGTTCCTTCTGTCTACCCGAAAAAAAAAATGCGAAATACAAGATGAAGCTCATAATAATATAATATAAAATGTTTTAATTAAACGTGCTAATCTCAAGAGCTACTGATTTGTTAGGTTTAAATAATCCTGTTTTGTTGGATAGTCCATTTATTCAGAAAGCCTTCATACAAATCTTTTTTGTTATTTTATTGTTTTGTTTCAACTTCAAGCTATATTCCACACACAGTAGTGTAGGCGGGAACTAAGTGTTAAGACACTCCTTTCCCCATTTTCCGCCGAATTCTCGAAATGAAAATATTAAATATTTCATTAAATCGAGTGGGGTTCGAATCCACAAACAGTCGCGTTCACAGTCATACTCTAGTGCCTGGCCTGACTGACTGACTGGTCGGCCTGGAATGTTTTCTTTGTTATACATTTATATTTTCATTTGTTCGCTTTGGTGTCGAGGGGAAAGCGCGGCGTTGAGTTCCGCCACTCAACACGCATTGTCTCCAGAAATTGGCGGAAAGTGGGGAACGGAGTGTCTCAATACTAGGTTCCCTCTGCCTACCCTGCTGTGTGCGGAATACAGCGTGAAGCTGAAAAAAAATTAATAATGTATAAATAAATCAATAGTCATAATATTCCAACGCGTTAATCATTTCACTGTAACCACACTGTATTTGCTGTCACTGTGAGTTACCTCAGGCAGTTATTTTCTTAGTTATTTCCATTTGAACACGCAGCGAAACCGCAGGTAGAAGTTAGTCTATATATGTAAAACTAAGGATTGAAATACAAAGAAATAAACACACCGTTGATCATTATATCGATTGTTTTTAGAGCGTAAATGAGCTCTAAAGAAAGATATTTTAAAAAATCCATAAGTAACGGTCAAAGTTTGTGTATTGAATCGTTTTTTTAATAATAAAAGCAGCAATATAGGTTGGTGAAAGACGGATAGCGGAGTCTAAGTAATAGGGTCCCGTTTTACTCTTTGGGTACGGAACCCTAAAAATTTATCAATCGGGAATAGAATCCACTATCATCAAAGAGTTAGACACATATCGACCACACTAAAATTGTATTTATAATACCAATATAAAATAATACAGTTTAAAAATCTCACCCAAAACATCGATATTAAGCGATTATCACAATAATTATTCGATTATGGCAATAAAACAGTTAAACCGATTAAAAATCGTGCCTAATGTTAACATACGTTTAGTTTTTGTTCACTTTAAGCGTATACTGTAATTATTTATAATTAAAATATCATGTTTTCAATCGAAATTTTTACACTTGGCCGAGCTGGGTCAATAGAAAATTGCAGTGGTTCCCAAAGTTGACAGGTTTACCTTTTCCTTTGTATATTATACTAAAATAAAAAGAACGAATGAAAAAACGAAATCGCGATTGACTTTCGAGAACACATTGTTGATGATTTTGGAAGTATGTGCAGACGGATGACTATGAAATAAGTATAAAGAGCGATCTCTTTAGCGCTCCGTTCTTTCTGGTTTGTTTATGACCAGATTCTCTGGCAATTTGATCACCAAATGCTGCTATTATTGGATATTTTTTTATTTATATAATAGAAAAAACAACACACCAATACATCGTCGTGGCCCAGTGGTACACCACTTGACTGGTAACGCGATTGTTATGGGTTTGATTTCCACTCGCGGGTGTAATTATATTTTACATTACAATAGGGGAAGCCGATACGCGCGCATCATCTCGAAAATTTGCAGGTGCATGGGGAACGGAATGTCTTAAGTCTTAACACTTGATTCGAAATGTTTATCTTAGCATGAAGCTGCTTAACATACATGTAAATGAATATCAACAAAATAAAAATATATTTTCCTATTTTTTTTGGGCCGATTCAATTTAGTTCGCCGCGACCTACAATTTGGGAGCCGCTGGCGTATTGTAAAAATTGTAATGAATTGGTTCATTACAATTTTTACAATACGCCAGCGTAGCTCACACACGCTATGACGACTTTTTAAGCGATTTTTTCTATCAATTAAACAATGTAACGTTAGATTCGAACCAGGTTACTTTTTGTGATAGAAATACATAATTTTTTAATGAAATTACGTTTTTTAAGAAATATTGCATATAGCATGACTAAAGCACGTTTTTATTTAACCGGCTTTACACAGTATTCTGCATACAGCCGGGTAAGCAGAGGGAACCTAGTGTTAAGACAATCAGTTCCCCACTTTCTGCCGAATTCTGGAAGCATTGCGTGTTGAGTAGCGAAATTCAACGCCGTGCTTTACTCGAGGCATAGCACGGCGTTGAATTTCGCTACTAACCAGAGCGAAAAAATGGAAATATAAATTTAAATAAACATAATATTTAATTTCCTCGAATGAGGATCGAACCCAAAGGCCCCAGGTGCTCCTGCACCACGACTGGCCTTCTTTGACCATTTTGTTTTATAAAATTGAAGAGACAACTACGTACGTTAAAGTATTAGTATATGGCATCTTATAATAATTATAGCTTCAATTTCATTCTAGGGTATATTAACAATACAACACAAATTGATTAATTGTCAAAATTTAAAGAAAAAATCATGCCGTCGTGGCGCAATGGGAGAGCGTCTGAATCTTAATGTAGTCTTTGTGGATTCAATTCCCATTTTCACTCCCGAAATTGAAAAAATAAAAGATAAAATGTTTTTTTTTTAATCATAGTTCAAGACATTTTTCTTTTTTTTTCATCCATTGAGATATAGCAACAGCCCAACACTAGTAATTCTATAGCTAACAAGACCGTTTATATTATGGAACGATATAATTAGTATAAATATATGTAATAATACATAATAACCGTACTATTAGTATAGCATTTACCTTTGAAACCTAATTACATATTGTGAAAAGCCTAAAAAATTATAACTTTGACTACAAAGCAGTCAAAGCTACGCGATTGTAGTATTTTTTTTTATTGCAGTCTACATTTTTTTTTAGGTTCACAGGATGGGCAGAACTGCGTTTTCATGGCATTATATGTTGAATGACGTTCCTGAGTGGGAATTGAACCCGCAACCATCGAATTTATAGTTAGATACTTTGTGTGTATCTAAAGAAAAATGATTATTTTATTTTTATTTTCCATCTAAACCCGAACTCACCGAAAGAGCCTAGGGGGCTTGGACTTTAAAATCTGTTGGTGTAAGAGTTTTTATTTGTTTACTTTTGGAGCTAATTTTGTTGGCAACATGTCTGGAAAGGGCACAGGACCATTCTGGAGTGGGTACAGCCCACTCGAAGCAACGAAGTGCCTCTACATAGGATTGTTTTTGCCTACCCTGGTATAACGTGAATAATGTAAAAGAAAATTAAATATTTTTTTTGCAACCGTCGAGGCGCAGTATCTGCGTCCTAGAGGTTCCGGTTCGAATACTGGTACGATCAAATTTGAATACGTTTCCCAATATAATTTTAATATTTATACATATTTTAACCATCGCTTTGCTTCCCGAACAATAATTCACCAAATGACTATAATGAATGATTATTAGTTTTGATTTCAAAATTGTTTGAAATTGCATATCATGTGATAATTGAGTTCAAATAGTACTGTTAAATGACCGACAGTACTTATTAGCTACTTTAAATGTAGCTGTTTGCATCCCTTTCATTTATGTAAATGATGGTAGAGACGGGAGATGTGTAAATTAAATTATTGTGTTATATTTAGCTTCACGCTGTATCCCACATATAGCAGGGTAGTAGAGGGAACCTTGTGTTACGACACTGCTATTCCCAAGCAATACCGAACTCTGAAGGCATTGCGTGTTGATTGGAACTCAACGCCGCACTTTGCCTCGGCACCAGAGCGAAGAAATGAAAATATAAATTTGAATAAATATTTCATTTTCTGGAGTGGGGATCGAACCCAAAACCAGTCGATTTTGGAGTCACAATTTGTGCTGCTGCGCCAAGACTGACCTCAAGGAAATGGAAAAAGAAAAGTTTGTGATATAATAGTACATATACATACATAGATATAAAATAATAATACCTAACACGTTTTTCTACATCAAGTTCTACAAGTGCTATAGAATGTGATCAGAGCTATAAATTATATGAGTCTAAGCTTGAGTGGTTTTCTAGTAACCTAGGAACAGTTCTATTCTAGTTCCATCATCACACCAGCTCGTTGATACCATGATATAGCATTGTCACCTAAGCTACGTATAATTACAAAGTTTCGTATGAATATATTAATTATAATTAGGTCAAATCTGAAGTCATAGAACCCACAACCACAGTGGTCTGTGTTGATATAAAATGTTCTATTTCCTCGAGTGGGCATCGAACCCACAAGTAGGCAGAGCTACCTGCCAAACTTAGAATGTTATGTTCCATGTGTCATGTGTCATACGCAACGAAGCCAAAGTGGCAAAACTGTAAGTAAAAGCTAATAATTTACAACGCGTTTACTCCGCTCTGATAAGCGAACAATAACACACGTTGACTTTTATTGATTCATAAACTGTTTATATAAAGTAAATTGATGGTTGTTTTTATATTTTTACTTTAACAGTTTTACGGTTGATTGTGTTTGTGTGTTGTACGGATACGGAATTTGAGATAGTGAGTTCGATTTCCCGGTTCAAATTAAATAATATAATAATATGCTCTCATTCCAATGTCTTAGGGATTTAAATTTATGAATGTTATCTCTCTAGTACTATTCTTAACAGCTTAACCTAATTTGACAATGGCCTCCTCCAATTTCCTCCAAATATCACTATCCCTTGCTAGTCTAGTCCATATCTGACAGGATATGACTTTTATATCATCTTCACATTATATAGAAATCAAATAATATATTTAAAAAAATCAGCTTCACGCTGTATCCCGCACACTGCAGGGTAGGCAGAGGGAACCTAGTGTTAAGACACTTCGTTTTCACTTTCCCACTTTCTGCCGAATTCTGGAGGCATTCCGTGTTGAGTGGCAGAACTTAACGCCGCGCTTGTCTTCAACACCAGAGCGAAGAAATGGAAATTTAAGTAAATATTTCATCTCCTCGAGTGGGGATCGAACCCACAACCAATCGGTTTTCAGTCTCACTTTGTGCCTCTGCGCTACGACTAGCCTCAAATAATATATGTAGGGTTATATAATATTTATTAAAGCCATTATGACGCAATGGTACAGCGTCTTCCACGCACAGTTGTGTGTGGTTCGATTCTTTCTTAAACAAAATTTTCTTTCATTTCCTCGCTCTGTAACAAGACAATGAGCGACGAAAATTTGTCTCCTCACTCTTCTTCAAAATTACTTTGCATTGTAATGATAAGATACCATTACACCATAAATACTGAGTTTATTGTATTAATTGATTCCAAAATCAGTTTTTTTTAGCATATAGCAGAGAGAAATTAGTGTCAGGACATTCCGTTCACCACTTTTCGAGACATTGCGTATTGAGAGGTGGAACTCAACGGCGGCGTGCTTTGCCCCGTTACCTGAGCGACGAAATAAGAATATAAAATATTTTATTTCCTCGAGTGGGATTTGAACCTACATCCCCTATCGCCTACATACATATACACATAGCAAAATAGAATCTATTACCACCATTCCATTAAACAATTACAACCTACATAAAAATTTATTTAGCACAAATACAAGATTTATTTCAATTTACGAATACGAACAATATTTTATAGAGCCATTGAATTTATTATAACTTTAGTAGTATGCAATAAAAATAATTTCATATAAAAATTCAACTAAAGTAGGTAAAACGGTGAGACTTGTGTTTTAGCACCTACAAAAACATGTTGTGATAAAATGCTTGTTAGGATTGTGGTGTACAGCGTTTGTTGCTATGGTTTTTTTTTTGCAGCTTCACGTTTCCACTTTTACGCAAAGATTACTAAAGGGATTTAGATGAAACTTTACAGTAATATAGTTTATACGTATATCAGAATGACGTATAAGCTAAAATTTATAGATAGACTTACTATAATTAGACTATAATATAACAATAAATTTAAGCGGGCGAAGCCGCGTTTGGGCGGCCAGTACAGTATAAAAGTAAAATTTGTCTAAAATATATTAATAGATGGTATGTCTCTAACATTAATTTTTGACGTGACGTCGCGTCCACCTTGCTATGCAGTATTGAGATGAAAAACAGATTGTGTTATTGGTCCAAACTCAATTCAGTAACATGCCAATTTAGTATAATTCATAAATAATACGTTAAATTCTAAATATATAAATATTTAGATAGAACATTTCTCTATTCGATAAAAAAATATAGTTTCGGCGGAAAGTGATTAACGTGAGTTCTTAAAGGAAAACGGAGTGTCGTCACACTATTATTAGTATTCAGCGTAAACAAAAAAAAGGCAAAAAATGCTACAAAATTCCAACCAGTGCAGCTCAGTGTGCTAAAAACCTAAAACGTTATAAAATGTCTAAAAGTGTTTTATCGTTTAATTAAAGTATAAATTATGTTTCGGTTTAACGCGTGAAGAATCGCTACGTATGGATTTATTATAAGCTATAGATTCGTATTAGCCAGTTCGCTGTGTGGCCTTGGTGGTGTTTTAAAAAAAATATCTATTAAAAAAAATCCGTTAACAAAATGTAGAGTGGAGTCACTGTCTTTATTATATTTTCTTATATGTTGTGACCTATCTCTCATTTTTTTCCGCTTATGGCCATTGAGAATGATATCATGTTATATAAAAATTAACAGCGTAACTCTACGCTGTTTTTTATCTAACTAATCGGAAACCCATATAGCAACCAAACCAAACTGTTATATGTATAATGTTGTAATAAAATGATCTTTTTTTAATTTCACGCTGTATTGCACACATAGCTGGGTTAGCAGAGGCAAACTGGAAACTTACTGCTAGGGCACTCCGTTCCTATCAAGACTCTTCCGTTTCCAACTTTCCTCCGAATTCTTATTCATTGCTGGTTGAGTAGCGGAACTCAACCCCGAGTTGTACCTCGTTATCAGAGCTATTACTGAGAATAAATATTTCTTATTATTAAAAAGACATGTAAATTTATATTAGTAAAAAGAAATATATGAAAATATTTCTTTTTACCAATATAAGTTCAAACTATAAGCGCGACACTTGTGGGTTCGATTCCAACTCGGTCACTCGATACACAAAGCGTTAAGAATTCGACAGGAGGTGGATAATGCAAGTGCTTTAATTAGAACGGAGTGCCTTAATGCTAGGTTTCCAGATTCTCTCTGTCTCCCTGCTATGTGCAGCTATAATATAACTCAAGCATACACTGTATGAAGCTAAAAAAAACTTTCTACCGCTATCAACAACTTCTCACATTGCCAACCGTGGAAATTAATCAATTAAGAAATTATCGCGTATTCGAGTGGTAATGGAATCCACAACCATTGTTCACTGTCCCACTTCACCACGACTATATCTATTTTATATTAGTAAAAAGAAATATGGGAAAATATTTCTTATCTTTATAAGTTCAGACTCTAAGCACGACAGTTGTGGGTTCGATGCCCACTTGGGGAAATTAAATATTTAATATTTTCATTTCCTCGTTCTGGTAACGAAGCAAAGCGCGGCGTGGAGTACCGCCACTCAATACACAATGTCATGCACACACACACACATGCAAGTGCTTTAATGGCAACGGAGTGTCTTAACGGTAGGTTCCCAGATTCTCTCTGTCTCCCTGCTATGTGCTGCTATAATATAAATCAAACATACAGTATGAAACCAAAAAAAAAACTTTTTACCGTTATCAACAACACACATTGCCAACCGTAGAAATTAATCAATTAAAAAAAATCAAATCAAATCAAATTAGCTTCACGCTGTATCCCGCACACAGCAGGGTAGGCAGAGGGAACCTTGTGTTAAGACACTCCGTTCCCCACTTTCTGCCGAATTCTGGAGGCATTGCGTGTTGAGTGGCAGAACTCAACGCCGCGCTTAACCTCGACACCAGAGCGAAGAAATGGAAATATAAATTTAAGTAAATATTTCATCTCCTCGAGTGGGGATCGAACCCACAACCAGTCGGTTTTGCAGTCACACCTCGTGCCGCTGCGCTACGACTGGACTGGGATCAATTAAAAAAATATCGCGTATTCGAATGGGAATGGAATCCATAACCATTGTTCACTATCCCACTTCACCACGACCCTATAACCTATTAGTTAATACCCTTCTTCATTATTATTGAATTATATGGAAGTACATATTTTATTACTCGAATGCGGGTGTAGAGTGGATTAGTGACGCTAATAATACTATTTATAAATAGGCTTAATTCGCTCGGTGGATTAATTATTTAATGTAATATATAATATATATTATATAGAGGTCAGTCGTGGCGCAGTGGCACAAAGTGTGACTGTAAAACCGACTGGTTGTGGGTTCGATCCCCACTTGAGGAGATGAAATATTTACTTAAATTTATATTTTTATTTGTTCGCTCTGGTGTCGAGGCTAAGCGTGGCGTTGAGTTCTGCCACTCAACACGCAATGCCTCCAGAACTCGGCAGAAAGTGGGGATCGGAATGTTTTAACACTAGGTTCCCTCTGCCTACCCTGCTGTGTGCGGGATACAGCGTGAAGCTGATTTATTTATTTATTAAACTAGGGGACTACTATCTAAGGGATATTATCTATGTAATATATAGAGACCATTATGGCGCAGGGGTACAAGTGTGATTGTAACGCGACGGTTATGGATTCGATTTTCTTTTTCATTTCTCCCCAGGTGCTTTCATGCCTGCAGAGTTTGGCGGAATCTTTATCGGATATCTTAATGGGAACGGAGTGTCCTAAAACTAGGTTCCCTCTACCTATCCTGCTATATGCGGGATACAGCGTGAAACTGAAAAAAAATGTAATTAAAAAACTTTACCGTGTGACTGACAGATGACGTAGAGACTAATTAACTGGGCTTTGATATTTGTAATTTGGTCGCGCAGGTAGATTAAGGAGTGTCAGATTTTTTTACTAACTACTCTCCATTTAGTGGAAAGTTCTCGAAATTCTTACGGACACGGGAAAAATGGGACATAACATTTTATTTATATAACTCAAAGAAAGTTTTGGAGAAATTAACATATATACTAGTAATATAATAGCAGTCCCAGAATGATATTGGCCTATTTCAAGATTACTATTTGTTTGTAAAATTACTGTTTTTTGTTAATAAATTATTTCTTTTAACGGATTAAATCACTCAATATGTATGACGGTTTTCCCTTCAATGAGATTGAAGGGAAAACCATCTCATTTAATGTGTCACTTCAACTGTTGTATAAATAAATCTAATAAATCAACTTCACGCTGCATCCCGCACACAGCAGGGTAGGCAGAGTGAACCAAAGTAGTAAGTAAGTATTAAGATACTCCGTTCCCACTTTCCGCCGATTTTTGGTAGCACTGCGTGTTAAGCGGCGAAATTCAACGCCGCACTTTGCCTCGACATCAGATCGGACGCTGCATTTTGCGTAGAAATGACAATATAAATTAAAATAAATATTTCATTTCCTCGAGTGGGGATCAATCCCACAACCAGTCGCATTTACAGTGACACTTTGTGCCCTGTGCCACAACTGAGGTTATGATAACTTTAATATCGATGATCCATATATGTATACTAGCGCCATCTATTACGAACTATTGGAACTAGCCAAATAACACTGCATTCCGCATATATAGCCTATAGCAGGGTAGACAGAGCGAACTTAGTGTTAAGACACTCCATTTTTTTTCCAATTTCCGATATAGTTTATCCCACATAACAATAGAATAGGGCATAGAATATCTTATATCAAAAATCCTCACAGTGACTGTCCCATTTTGATACGACAGCATTAGATAAGAGAAAATGAAAAGAATATTTTCCATTTTCACTCTCGTTTCCACGTTAATTCTAATTTTAAGTTAACCTAGGGTAGGACTAATTGAGCAGTTTTTTATTTACACCTTTAATAGCACATCAACGACTATTACTTAACTTAACTTAGCTTCACGCTTTATCCCTTGCGGGGTAGTCAGAGAGAACGGAGCGCCAAACGCTACGGTCTCTACATACCTCTTTCGCCTCGTCCACTGTCATCAACCTCTTCATACATGCCCTTCGGGGGGTCCTCATGCTTTTTACGTGACCTTCCTCCAGTATCTTTGATACTGTGTTTTCGAAGGTCAACCGAGGTCTCCCCCTACCTCTCTTACCGCTCACTTTTCCATCATAAATCTTTTTTGCCATTCTTTCATCACTCATTCGTTCGACGTGCCCAAACCAGCTGAGCACGTTCTTCTTCATTCTCACTGTGACATCCTCGCTAGTACCTGCCATTCTGTGTACCTCTTCATTGCGGATTCGATCAGCTAAGCTGACTCCGCATATCCTACGAAGAGATCGCATCTCCACAGCATTCATCTTTCTTTCATTCTTCTTCTGTAATACCCACGTTTCGCTGCCGTATAACAGAGTCGGTACCAAAACTGCATTGTGTACGGCCAAACGCGCAGCTGTGCTGACGTTTCGCCGTCTCATCAATGCAGCTAAGGCTCCGTTAACCTTGTTACCGGCAGCAATACGCCTTTCCACATCCATCTCGTATCTTCCATCTCTACTGAACATACTTCCCAAGTATACCACTTCATTCACTTGTTCTAATATCTTACCATTTACACTGATCTTGCATTCCGTCCTTTCTTCATCTCTTTCAAAAATCAGAACCTTTGTCTTATTCACATTGAGGCTTAGACCATTATATTCACACCCTTCTTTCAGAGTGGTGACCAATGCCTGCAACTCGCATTCTGATGATGCAATAAGCACTGCATCATCTGCGTACAGCAGGCAATTCACATTCAGGTCACCTACTTTCACTCCCATATCACTTTGTTTCACTCCTTGGAGACAGCTATCCAAATACAAATTGAACAACCAAGCTGACATGGCGCAACCTTGTTTAACACCCGATCGGATGTCAAACCAGGGCGACATGCCAGCTCCTACTCGCACGCAGGCTGAGTGATCTCTGTAAAGAGACTTTACAGCCTGCAGCAAGGGTCCGCTCACATTGTACCGGGGTAGTATCTCCCATAATTTCGCTCTTACAACTCTGTCAAACGCCTTTTCCAAGTCCACAAAAGCACAGAAAACTTTTTGGTTAACAGCCAAAAATTTTTCCGTGATCATGCGGAGGGAAAAGATCTGATCCATACACCCTCTTCCAGGTCTAAAGCCTCCTTGGGCCTCCCACAACAGCCTTTCAGATCTCTCTTGCATTCTTCTCGCTAAACACTAAAACGACTATTACAACTTTGTCGAAGCAATTTGTTTGCCATAACATTTAAAACTTTAAAAGTGACTATTGATTTTTTTCAGCTTCACGCTGTATCCCGCATATAGCAATACAGGGGGAGGGAAAACCTAATGTTAGAATATTTTCTTGTATGAAATATAGTTTACAAGATATTTCGCTTATCCAACTTACCCCTATGCTCAAGTAACCTCTCTCTACCCTAGAGTTATGTGTATTAACGACGCAGGATTCCAACCTGCTACATCCGTCGCCTTAATGACTACATAAGCATTTAATTATTATTTTTTATTATTTTCATTTCAAAGAATATATACCCATTAAAAGAATTAACATTTACTTTCTGTGCTAGGTAGGTTTTATACTTTTTAGCTTCACTTTGTAATTCATATATAGATAGGCAGAGGGAAGGTAGTGTTAAGATACTCTATTCCCCTAAATTTAGTCCATTTTTCGAGACAAAGCGCGTTAGCTCGCGAAACACAACACCGTGGTTTATCTTGTTACCACAGCGAAAGATATTAAAATGATACATTTCCCCAAGTGGCAACAAAACAAAAATCGTCACGCGTCAAACGAAGCGCCAGGAACACCTCGACTTAGTATTTTCTGTTTTTTCTTTCACATAAGTACATACATATATGTATAATTATTATTTTCCAGCATGTTACAAAACAAACGAATGCAGCTTAATGGCTATGTCAAATAAACAATATATTTAAAATAAAGCTGCATCAAGCTTTGCCCCATTTAGCAGAATAAACAGAGAGAAATTTGAGACATTCCGATCCTCATTTTACGCTCACTTTTCGAGACATTTTGTGTTGAGTAGCTGTACTCAACACCGCGTTTTATCTAAATACCATCACGAGTAGGAGATGAAAACCTACAACCAAATTGCGTAATTTACCTAATCCTTACTAGTCAAAAATTTAACAAAAATTAGAAGTTCAAGCTTTTCCTGAAATCTAAGCTCTAGCGGTTTAAATACCAAAATTTGCAAAAAGCCTTAAAAGGGTTTAAGGTTATTATTTTTTAGGATTTAACCACAAATGTATACTTTTCAGATTTCTTTCTGAACTAGTACTACCTGTAGATGCTAGCACTCTCTGCTCTTATTGAGCCACTTTGGCCCAAAAAAGGAATTTTCCATGCTCCTGGGAACCTACGGTCCCAGATTCTCTCTGGCGACCCTATGAGCAGGATATAGTAGGCTAAAAAAACATAGCCTATTTTTAGCCTTCCTCAATACATTGATTATACAACACAAAAATATTTTTTCATTTTGAACCAGTAGTTCTTGTGATAAGCGTGTTGAACCAAACAAACTCTTTAGTTTTATAACATTAGTCATTGTTCTCAAGTTTCAATATGTATTCTAAATATAAAATAATAATTGGTCACTGTATAATTGTAGTAATTTTAATGGCACCTTCATTCTATATACACATTATAATTACGTTCGTAATTAACTACTTTAATTATTTATTAATTAAAATTAATTATACTTTAAGGAACGTATAATTTAATTTGGAATATAATTTACATTAGAACGCTATGTATAATTGTCTGTTAGTAAATAGACAGAGGGAAAAATCATTCAATTTACTTTCTTTTAAATAGGTTTTTTTTTATTCAACTTCACGCTATATCCCGCACACAGCAAGGTGTTACAACTCAACGGTGTAGTGTTAAAACTCACCACTTCCCAATTTCCGTCGAATTCTGCACAGATTATTACTGGTTCTCACTCAGGGAAACTAATTATCTTCATTTCCTTGCTCTGGTAACAAGACAAAGCGTGGCGTTGAGTTTCGCCGTTAAATTTTCTTCTAAGCTCTACAATTTTGTAATTTTTATAGATAGTACTACTACGAAGTTTATATAACAATTTAAGCGTGATCAGATTTGAACTTGTGTCCCTTGTATACCATTCAAGCATTCTAACCAATTAGGTCGTACCACCTCTTCGTGCATCGCGAAATCCTTATAAGGTGTTAACAACTTTTGTATTTCACTTAGCACCTCGCTAGGAAAATCTTATTTTTTCTTTTTAGCTTTATGCTGTATTCCTCATATAGAAGAGGGCAGACAGAAGGAAATAGTGTAAAGATATTTGATTCCGCATAGATTTTCCAATTTTACTGACATTGTGTACTATAAGTGGCGGAATTCAACGCCATAGTTTGACTTGTTGACAAAACAGGGGAAAATTCCCTCAGATGGGAATTGAACTCACAATCGTCATGTACGTAAAGTCAGGCGCCGTGCCTGGGAATATCACTTTAAAATATGATTATGATTGATTTTAGGCCAGTTAGGAAGTTATCATTTTTTTTTATTATTTTCTCGTCGAAGACGGAAGTGCGGCGTTGAGTATCACCAAACAACATAAATCAAATAAAAATCAGCTTCGCTTCGCGCTGTATCCCGCAGGCACAGCACGGTAGGCAGAGGGAACTAATACGACTAGTGTTAAGACACTCCGTCCCCCACTTTCTGCCGAATTCTGGAGGCATTGCGTGTTGAGTGGCAGAACTCAACGCCGCGCTTGTCCTCGACACCAGAGCGAAGAAATGGAAATATAAATTTAAGTAAATATTTCATCTCCTCGAGTGGGGATCGAACCCATAACCAGGCGGTTTTACAGTCACACTTTGTGTGGATATACAATAAAGGAACACTAGGTCTGTATTATAGAAATTATACACATAATTTTCACATACGTAGATAGAACTTCAATAATTGTCTTTTGCGAATAACAATTTTTAAAACATATTAAAAAATATTAAGGAGAACGGAGTGTCTTGACACTAGGTTCTATCTATCTATCCTGCTCTGCGGGAAAGAGCGTGAAACTGTTTTGTTTTAAATAATGTTCGATGACACTAACTACAATTTTTAAGACGTATTTAACGCGTCACTTATGTTACATTGTTTTTTATGATTTTCACGTTTAACTCATAATACGGTGCTATATTTACTTTATTTCCAGTAAAATAGAATAATTATTGGTTTTTCCATCGCATTATTTGAATTATCTCCAAGAGGTCCTATGTTTAGTTCCGGTTTTGGGCAAGTTTTAGGACAATTATCGTTTAAGTCTTAAATAGTCATTCAAACGGTTTAAAATTATGTTAAAAAAGAGCGATTTGATTTTCTTTGCTATCTCCTTCTATTCCACAATATCAAAAAAGAATATATAGAATAAAAAAAACTATTTTATTTTTTTAACCTAGAAAAAAATATATAGGTACAACAGTACAATTATAGATATTTAAATAAAGATCGATGATAGATTACCTACTTGTAATATAAAACTACCAAATGACTGATAGACACCGCATAGATGTAACTGCTGGACTTTAGCAGAAAGGACATGGAAGTTGAAATTTGGTAAGTTAAGAAAGAAGTGAAAGGAGGGCTAAGAGGAGGTTTCTCTAAATTCATATGGAACGGAGAAAAGGGGATTTTCGATTTTCCATCTTAAAATCCACACAAAGTTATAGGCGACGACTTGCAAATTATAATAGGCTTAAAACAGGCTAATCTAACCTAACACTTAATTTATATATGTTCTTCTATAGTATTATAAAGCTGTAAAGTTTATTTGATTGAACGCTTTAATCTCAGAAACTGCTACTTTGAATTTACAAATTGTTTTTATGTTGAATAGTCCAACATCAAAGGACTTATAGGGACTTAAGCCTATAGCCTCCCTTGATATAGTATAGGTTATACGTTAATAGTATCAGTAACCTACTGTATCTGTTGCCTCTTGCACTTAGAATGTGTCATATGTCATATGCAACGAGTAGTTGTTCCCATTTGACACACGGACGAAGCACGAGATTTTTTAGCTTTACCCTAGCAGGGTAGCTAGAGGGAAACTGGGAACCTAGCGTTAAGACACCCTGTTCCCATTAAGCCACTTCCGTTCTCCACTTTCCACCGAATTCTGGAGGAATTGCGTGTTGAGTGGCGAAACTCAACGCTTCGCTTTGCCTCGTACCAAAACGAAGAATTGAAAATATTAAGTATTTCATCGAGTAGGAATCGAACCCACAAACTATTGCGTTTACAGTCGCACGCTTGTGCCACTGCACCACTATCGGAATCGATAAAAGAATCAATATAAAGAAAAACATAAAGAACGGAGAAATCATACACTAAGTTCATTATATTTATTAAACAAAATAGACAGAAGGTGAGTTATTAATTTTAAAACTATTTAAACAAGTGTATTCGATATTGTATAAATTATTTAATTTTATCACTTGTACAATTGTCAAATAAAATGTTAAATGAGTAATATATTCTTACTATTAATTAATTATATTTGTTTTGTTAAATAAGCGAAGTTATAATTGATAAATAGATAACTGCTTAAAATTATATATACATAAAAACATTGTTCATATTTATATTATATTTTCTTATATAAATATTTAAAAAATCAAATCAAATCAGCTTCACGCTGTATCCAGCACACAGCAGGGTAGGCAGAGGGAACCTAGTGTTAAGACACTCCGTTCCCCACTTTCTGCCGAATTCTGGAGGCATTGCGTGTAAAGTGGCAGAACTCAACGCCGCGTTTAGCCTCGACACCAGAGCGAAGAAATGGAAATATAAATGTAAGTAAATATTTCATCACCTCGAGTGGGGATCAAACCCACAAACAGTCACACTGCTGCCACTGCGCCACGACTGGCCTCAACAAAATAATACAATCAATAAAATAATAATAAAAAGTATAAATATTTATTTCTATGTAAATTTTTATTCCATGTAATTTCTAGTCATGTATGTATAAAGAAGAGTAATTGTCGCTGATTCTGTTTGATAGCGCAACAAAGCGCAATGTTAAATCCGCTAGTCAGCACAGAATGTTTCAAAAAATTTTGTAGTAAGTAAGATTGCTCAATTAATAAAGTGAACACAAAATGATAAACGAAACGATTATATATATAAATATTATTATATATACTATATACATCTTTGTATTTGCTTTTCTTGAAATAAATAATTAAAACAGTTTTGATAAGCACATTTAAGATTGCTGACAAATAAACAATATTTAATTAAAGCGGTATTCGAATCCACTCCTTTTATATGCTGTCGAAGTTTAACTAGGTAAGTCCTGCTATAGTATAGTAAGTCCGTTCATATAACGCTATATAAAAAAATGTTACTTTCATAGTAAATTAAATTTGGAAATATTCTTAATTTCAAAAGTTTTATCTTTACACTATATATATTATATTTCAAAGCTGAAGGATTTGTTTGATTGAACGCGCTAATCTCAGCAATTGCTGGTTCGAATTGAAATATTTTTAATTGTATTATATGGTCCAGGCCAGTCGCGGCGCAGGAGCAAAAATGTGTGACTGTAAACGCGACTGGTTGCAGGTTCGATTCCCACTCGAGGATATAAAATATTTACATTTCTTCGCTCTACTGTCGAGACAAAGCGCGATGGTGAGTTCGGCCCCCCAACACTTTTCGCCTTCAGAATTTAACGGAAAATGATGAACGAAATGTCCTAATACTAGGTTCCCTCTGCCTGTCCTGCTGTTTGGGGGATACTGCTAGAAGCTGATTTATATATTCCAATTGTCGAGGAAGGTTTTAGACTATTAGGATATTATATATAACGTTTATTCTTACGATATAACCCACTATGATCCCGCACTTAGAGCGTGTCATGTGTTATACATAAATGAAAATGTTAAAAAATTGTTAAAAAATAATGTTTAACCACGCGGACGAAAACTAGTATTTAACCAGCTTCGGGTGAAAACTAGTATTTAAATAACTCTTATTTATAAGAAAAGAAAAAAAGAAAAATATTTGAACTAGAAATGGCGTATAGCTCCCCACAATGGCACACTTGTATATTGTCTAATATATTAAACAACGCAAACATATTAATTATGTTATATATGATTAATTATGATTGAATCAATATTTGCAATTATAGTAACGTATTCTGTTTTTCTTTTATGAATAATATAATTTTATTTTCTGAAGTCATTACGAGTTACGGTGAGGACCCTAACGACGCATTTTAGGCAAAGACAATCGGCGGGTACAGCGCCCCCTGCGGGACTCCAATCTGCGCTTGCGGCCATTAATCGACTTGGAAATTTTATTTGAACTCACAACTACCTTTTAAAATCTAAAAGGTATATAGGGCAGCCTCATGACAGAATTATTTAAACATTGAATAAGTTTTTACTTAAGAAATGTAAATTATTAAATAGTAATAATGTGGAATAACCGTTCCAAGTAAAACATGTATTCAGAATTTATTTGTTTTATTTAAGCTTCTGCAATGCTCCCGTATTGGGCAGCAGGGGCTTCGGTCGATTGTAAACGCGATGGATGTGGGTTTGATTCCCACACGTAGAAATGATATATTATATTTTCCCTGCTGTAGTAAGACGAAGCGTGACGTTGAATTCTGTCAGGCTGTGAGTTATCTGTCAGTCATTCAGTAACAGAACAGTTTTATATTACGCTATAGCTTTACGAACCTGTATATGTATCCTGTATACATCAGGGTAGGCAGAGGGAACAAGGGAACCTAGTGTTCAGATACTCCATTCTTATTAAAACATTTTCGTTCCCCACTTTTCACTGAATTCTTGAGACGTAGTGTGGTGAGTGGCAGAACTTTACGACACACTTTGCCGCATTACCAGTAAATGGTAATATTAAATTCTTCATTATCCACGTAAGCATCGAACCCACAACCGTCGCTTTTACAGTCACGCGGTCGTGCCTACGCGGCATCAAGTTCATTTATCACTACAGTTGCCACGTTTCTTTATAAAAAAATACGTATATAATATTATGTGGCGTATAATCACTTATATTCTCGATACACGGATAGAAGGGGAACTGAATGTCTTAATCCTAGGTTCCCTCTGCCTACCCTGATGTTTGAGGGATACAACGTGAAGCTGATTTATTTATTTATTTATTTTTCAGATAGAACTTAGAGAGAATTCGTCAATTGATCATATAAAATAGGATAAAGAGGAACCAAACGTTGTATTATACGTAACTAAATTAGAGAGTCACACCAAAATACGTTTTGTTATATTACAGCTGAATTATAGAAAATATTTTTTCAAAATTGTAGCTTATGTATAAGTTATATTACTGTAAGATTTCCGATTCCCGATTTCCGTTGAGTAGTTTTTGCGTAAAACTGAAATAAATATTCATCCTTACAAACTTTCACATTTATATTATTATATATAAATGTGAAAGTTTATAAGATAATATTTTTTTAAATATATAATTTTTAATAAACCAACCTATCAAAAATCAATAATACTTTATATATCTATTATTGTAACAAATAAAACCTATATAACAAGTCTGATATTTCAAAAAAATAATAATGATCATTTATAATAATCATAAATATTAATAACGAATATTAATAATAATATATTAATAATAAATTATTTTATAATGCGTGAAGCTATTTGAGTCCTATTTATAAAGGGTCTTTAACACGATCAGATATTCGTTATAATTAAGTTCAAATATATATTAAATAAAACTCCTAGACCCGCATTTATAAACAGCTCTCAAGTCTGAGATCGGTCTTGAGATGCCATTATGATAGAAAACGGCATTTCAGCTAATATAAGACAAGAAACAGCCTCAGGACAGCACCAATTAAAGATGTAATAAGTTTAACTTAAAGTATATAAATTACTAGTATATATAATAAATATATATATACACGTATTATTATAACAAATAAAACCTATTTAACAAGTCTGATATTTTAAAGAAATTATAATGATCATTTATAATAATCATAAATATTAATTATGAATAATCATCATTATTAATAATAATTTATTTTATAGTGCGTGAAAACATATGCGTTCTACGGTTTTCAGGTTTTTAACACGATCAGATATTCGTTATAACTGAAGTTAAGTTCAAATATATCTTAAATTAATCTCCTAGGCCCCGTGAGCGTAGAAAAAGAGGGAACCGGGTGGGCTGTGCCCACCCCATTAATTTTACTTACAAAAGAATTGCCACGAAAAATTTAAAAAACAACATTTACACGAACATATCTTTTCAAAGCTAAAGTCCAGCACAAAACATCTCTAGATACGCTAATGCTAGGTCCGTATATATAAACCGCTCCAAGTCTGAGATTGATTTTGAGATGCCATTATGAATGCAAACGGCATCTCAAAATCGATCTCAGAGCGTGTAAATATGGGCTCCAAAGCGGCACGGACTACGGCAAAGTTATCGAAACATCTACTATTAATATTTACGTTATTACTACGTGATTAATCCGGTTAAAGAGGGTAATTTAAAAATGTGAAAATCTGTGATCTCAGTTTAAATATTTTTGAAGCGATATTGTTGCGAGTAACAAATTGGATATCCTTAAATAAATACAAGTAGGTGCCTTTTATAGATAGGTTTGAGTGAATATTATTTTTTTTAGCAGGTTAGGCAGAGGGACCCTAGTACTTAGACACTCCGTTCCCCATTTTCCAACCAATTTTCGAGGCATTGCGCATAGAGTGGAGGAACTCAACACCGCGCTTTGTTATCATACTAGACCGAAGAAATAAAGATAATCAACCCTCCAATTGGAAATCAAATCCACAACGCTCGCCACAACCGCCACAAAATTAAATTTGTTTAATATTATGTTAATAGAATAGGATTACAAGAAGTTTGCTCGATATCTGGCAGGATTAAGATAAAGTATAGCAATAATATTTATTAAAGATAAGATAGCATTATATGAATTAATTTAACATGTATTTATTTCGTAACAATATTTTTTTTTATTTCATACTGTATCCAGTACATATCAGCATAGGTAGACGGAACCTGGGACCCTTTTGCTAAGACTTTGTTCCTATTCAGACACTTGCGTACTTAGGATTGGATATTTTAAATTATATTAGGATTAATATAATTTAAAACATCAAATTCCCGCATGCAGCCAGATAAGCAGAAATAACCTAGTGTAGAGACACTCCGTCTTTCGCTTTCCGCTCAAATTCGAAAGACGGCATTTGTTTACTCTACTAATTGTGATTAAAACATGTTAATTCACATCGATGTACCACTAATATGTGTTTATGTTTAAAGTCAAAATATAAAAATATAGAGGCCGGTTGTGGCGGAGGTGTACGGAGTGAGACTGTAAAAGCGATTGGTGAGTTCGATCTCAACACGGGGAATTGAAATAATTATTTAAATTTATATTTCCATTTCATCGCTCTAGATAAAGTGCAGCGTTGATCTCCGCCACATAACACGCAATGCCTCCACAATTCGGCGGAAAGTGGGGAACGGAGAATCTTAACACTAGGTTCCCACTTCCTACCCTGCTGTGTCCGGGATACAGCTGAAAAGCTGAAACTGTTTTTTTTTTAAATTTGATTTATATTTATTTAGTATTACTTAATATACGAGATTTTTTTTAAATCGTTTGTAAAAATAGAAATATCTTGTCTCTACGAGTACGTCTAATTTTTATATATTTTTTTCAAAATAACCTTTCAACGCTCTACTCCTCTACCTCAGATTAAAGTGGAGAACAGAGTATATTAACGGAGGTATATTTTTGTATAATTGTAATTTGCTTTGCTTGCTTTTTAATCTGTTTAATAGGAAAACATTTATTATATTTATTTTTATAAAAATCTAATATAGGTAACTCTACATTCGGTCTGTATGTACCTTTGTCTAGTAGTATTATTCATTTTACATATTTTCATGGATTTATTCTGAATTTTTACTCTGAAAAGGTTGTCAGGTACAAGGTCTGACTGTAAGCCGGATAGTTGTGGTTTCGATTCCTACTAAAGGAATTTAAGTACTTTCATTTTGTCGAGTTGAGTTTCATCATTCAACACTCAATGTCTCGAAAAAGAGAAGAACAGAGTGTCTTAACTAATTATTTCTTTTGTTTACCCTGCTAAATGCGGTATACAGTGTGAAGCTATGAAAAAAAAAATTAAAAAATACTCTAACACTAAGGCTTAGTGATGATTGAATAAGTTTTAAATAGTCTATCGCATCGTCGTTTTATCTACAAACAACTTTTCCAAATTTGTCCCTGTACCAATTTCCTTCCCGTTTTCAAGACTCTTTCCCCCATTTTTTTTAAATTAAATTTGATTGTTGAACTGATGAACAGTTTAAGAAGGTATAAAGATAATTAAGCTAAAATTTATTTAAGTTTTTTTTTTCAAATAAGTTTATTTACATATGTATGTAATAATAGTAGCGGCATTACGCACGCTTAGAACAAATAACATTTCATTATCGTAACTATTTACGTGATATTTCCCAATTAAATAGAGTATCCAGCTCAAAAAGAGATTTTCGATTTGACTAGTAGTTCCTGACGTTACGCTTTCAACCAAACAAACTCCTCAGCTTTATAACATTAATATAAAAGTATATATTTTCCATTTTAAGCCTTTTTGTAGAGCTAAATAGCTTCCCGATATTAATTTCATAGTTCCATAATAACATCTTTTATGGATGTTATAAAAGTTTCATACTAAAATATAACGTGTAATGGATATGATCGATAAAATTTTATCACTGCTTTGACAACCAACTACTTTTTTTTATAATAAATATTGACATTTTAAATCTGTTTTAAGTTTTTAGCATTTATATGTTCTTAATAGTATTATTATTATTTTTAAATTGTTTTCTTTTTTGTTTATATAGAAAATTAAGACGAAATAACTTAATTAGAAATAATAATAAATTTATTGTGTATTTATACTATATAAAATGATATATAATTTTACATACCTCACACAAAAATCCAGCGAAATAACACTCAACACATTATAAAGAACCTTTTTAATTAGAACTATACTATAACATGTACATCAAAAAGAACCCACTCACAAACACAGCCTGAAATGTCAGATGTGACAGACAAGAAACAACCAAAATTTTTCTTTGTACATACAAAAATTATATTATTACATATTATTTAGCTATAAATTAATAATAGTTCAATCAAAATTAGTTTAATACGAACGTTGTGTGAACTGCGAAAGCGAGTATAGACTGGCGAATAAGACCGAATCCCCACCAAGCATAGGCGTGGTTTGACGGTAGGCGGAGCTGTTTTTTCCTTACACTTTTATTTCTATATCACTTATTATATTGTAGGTTTGTTTGTACGCTTTAAATGATTGTGGATTGACAGGCGTACTTTTTACTTTTATTTATTTATTTATTTATGTATGTATGGATATATTCTGTCAGCGTGTACTGTGTGCCATCTTAATTTTAGTTATTTATATTTTGATTATAGATTTTTTTATTAGTGTTGTAAATGAACGTGTTATTTGTTTAACAAATTAGTTAATTTTGAAATATTTATTTATAATTTTGGTTGTCTTTTTTTATAGTTTGTAAATATTTTATTTTAATAAACAATAACTCTATGGTAGAGACAAAAGTCACATAACAAACAGTCGATTTCAATATTTTTATTGATTTTAGTTTGAAAGGTTATAATTAAATATTTAAAAGGCTTATTTCTTTATTTTAGTATATAGAATTCATTTTTTTTCAATTTTAGATTTTCAATTTTAAAATTTTGGCTTCATGTTATTATATTTTCTTATGAATTTGTGATGCAGATATTAATTAAACGAACAGATTCTAAGCAACTGTTTTAATTAATAAAATGTCCCAAATAATACCTATAATGTAAAAGTAGAGTACCTAATAGGTATAGAATTTTTATACCGTTACTTATCTTCTGTATTTTTTTTTCAGCTTCACGTTGTATCCCGCATACAGCAGGGCAGGCAAATAGAACCTAGTGTTAAGACACTCCGTTCTATACGTTTCGCCCAAATATAGGACATTGCATGTTGAGTGGCGGTACTGAACGCCGCGCTTTATCTAGCCAGAATGGGAATCGAATCTCCAACCATGGCGCTTACAGTCAGAAGCTATTCCACTGCGCTACGTTGACCTCCTATTAATAGATTGATGTATTATTTACATAGTTAAAATTAATATTCAAATAAATGTGTTATCATAAAATTATATTCAGAAATAATTAATATTTCAAGAAATAATATCATAATTAAAAATTAAAAAATAATTTTAAAAATATACCTAATGTCTACATTAATAAACAGTTAATTAATGTTTTTGCTTAAACAAAAATGTTTTGTATATTTGTATAGTCGTTTGTAATCATATTCATAATTATATTATAAATTACGAAAATTAGAATAAATATAATATACCTACCTAAGTAGTAGTTAATAATAGATGCTTTGATATATATTTTTTTTAGTTTCACACAACTCTAGCTTGGTAACTTAGTGTTGGGGCACTCGGTTCTCCACTCTCTGTTTCATTTTAAGACACTGCATGTTGAGCAGTGGAATTAGTCCAAAACAATGTAATTTATTAAGTAACAGTATTTTTTAAAAAGTAAAAAAAAAATACAATAGTTTAAAATACATACTTACATATTCATATATGTATGTAATTATTTACTTTGAAATTATTCTTATTAATAATGTCTACTGAAAAAATTATTATTAGGTAAAATTTTATCATTTCTAATTTAAAGCAATCCCTTAAACCTACACTTGAGTCGTAAATCCCAGGCACTGCTCCGAGCTCCCCACCCTGCAACGCGAAGGGCACCCTCGCGATGAACCAATGGAATATTAAATAGTTTTGTTTCTTACATCCTATATTTTTTCGATTCATGCATGCCCAGTCCAGTACAGATTTCTTCACTTTTTAAAGTCAGTGTATTGTGTGACGAAACACAACGCCGCGCTCTATTTTTGTACAAGAGCAGTAAAATCAAACACACAACCATCTTTTCGCTCTTTACTCAAATCAAGGTATCTATATCTATATTTACATACAGGCGAGTCGTGGCGCAGAGTCACAAAGTGTGACTGTAAACGCGACTGGGTGTGGGTTCGATCTCCACTCGAGGAAATGAAATATTTATTTAAATTTATATTGCCATTTCTTCGCCCTGGTATCCAGGCAAGGCACAGCGTTGAGTTCCGCCACTCAACACGTAATGCCTCCAAAATTCGGTTGAAAATGAAGAACGGAGTGTCTTAATAATTAGGTTCCCTCTGCCTACTCTGCTTTGTGCGGGATACAGCGTGAAATTGATTTTATATCTAGTGTTGATGTGATCACTGACTAGATGTAAATAGAAGGTATTTGAGGATAATTGTTATCCAGAGCATTTATCTATGTAATACAAACCAAAAGCTTTTTTTTTTAAATTTTTGTTTGTGCACGTACGCTTTAGTGTATGCTAGTCTCAGAAATGATTTATTCGAATTAAATGCAGATTTCACTAGTTTATTTTTAATAAAATTCCATTAATATTTTGTTGTTTGTGTGTTAATATTTTGTTTGTTTTATTTCAATCACTTCATTAATAAAAAGTTATATCAATATAAAGTAGTTTCTTTGACAAAATTGCTATAAATTAAGTTTCAGTAATCTGACGTATCTAATCAGAATCTTATCTAACGTATCTAATATAAAGTTGTGTAGTTCAAGCAGGCGAAGCCGCGAGCGGACCACTAGGATATACATTATATCTTGTTTATTGTATTTTATATCTTTTTTTTCTCCATTCTCCATCAACCCTCTTACTGTGAAGATATAGTAAGGTGATACTAATTTTTTTCATTAAATTCTTTAGAGCAATTATAACGTTTGGTTCTTTTCGAGGGGAGTTTTTTAATTAGTCACCTTTCTTCCGTACGGTGCTTCGTTTTATTGGGCAAGTTAGCTTGAATTTTTTTTTATTTTTTTTATTTCTAGGTATAGTTATTATGTAATGGTATATTTATATCAAATTCTTCTATCAATTGAAGTTCTCGATTTAAAAAAGAAATAAAAATATATTACTTTTATTTTATTTTATTCTGTACCGACAATATACCTAATAAACAAATATACCTAATATTTGTTTCAGATAGTGTATTTTCTATCAATAGACATCATGAGGATTTGAATATGATATGAAAAAAAATAATATGTGATTATATTTATAAAGTTCTTGTTTTGAAATGTTTCATTTTTAAAACGTAGATTTTTATCTATTTTTTTAATATGGGACACAATGGGGTACTTAGTATTTGAAATTCACGCTTACAAAATTCATAGAAACGTCTTCTTGAGGCCGTCGTAGCACAGCGGTGGGTACCTACAGCTGGCTAATTACTTAATTTAATTTCCTCAAATACGAAGACAAAGAGCTGCGTTAAAATCCGCCACTCATCACGCAATATCCCGAAAATTAAACATATGTGGAGAACAGTGTCTTAACACTATGCTCCCCGTCTACCCTGCTATATGCGGAAAATGTAATTTCTGCTTATTTTAGCGTGAAACTAAAACAAACAGAAATGGCCTCTAAGTGATTAAAATTACTTTCATTTCAAGGTGATATTATAAAAAAAATCGAAAAAACGACCAAACAAAGCACAGAACACCTAAGATGTAAAAAAATCCTCGTAAAGCAAAATGATCTTGAAAACACTTACTATATAGCGCTGAGGGTTTTTTAATTAAACTTTTTTACAAGTCACTTCTCTAAACGAATTTTTAAAATAACATTAACATTTGAAATATAAGAATTATTTAGTATACTTACCTATAGCTTCACGCTGTATCCTGCAAATAGCGGGGTAGATAAAGATAACCTCGTGTTAAAACACTCCGCTCTCTCCGCCCGAATTCGAGACATTGCATGTTACGTGGCGGAACTGTACGCCGCTTTCCTACTGATCCATGGGAAATTCATGATAAAAATAAATTTAACAATGAATTGCGGTGAGGCAGCGTCAGTAATATAATTTAAGTTACTGATTTTGTCTTTAACTAGCTCTTGGCTGCGACTTCGTCCGCGTGATCAAATGGAAGTAACTATTGGTTGTGTATGTCCCATGACACAGGTGTGGTAGGGTGAAGGTACAGATGGTTACTTGGAAAAATGATTATGTACATAGCCTAGGTACCTACAGACGTCCTCGGATTGAAAATTAAAATTAAATTAAATCAGATTCACGCTGTATCCCGCACACAGCAGCAGCAGGGTAGGCAGAGGGAACCTAGTATTAAGACACTCCGTTCCCCACTTTCTGCCGAATTCTGGAGACATTGCGTGTTGAGTGGCAGAACTCAACGCCGCGCTTAACCTCAACACCAGAGCGAAGAAATGGAAATATAAATTTAAGTAAATATTTCATCTCCTCGAGTGGGGATCGAACCCACAGCCAGTCGGTTTTTCAGTCACACCTCGTGCCGCTGCGCCACGATTGATTATCCAATACAAAAATAATTTCTGAACTCGAACCAACTGTTCCTGAGATTAGGGCGTTCGACTAAAGATGCATTTCAACTTTATAATATTATAGTAGCGAGGTACCTTTAGATATAGATTATAATTTATATTATACTAATGCTATTTTTAAATTATCGTTTTTTGACATGTTACAAATTGGACTATTTGGCTATATAGATTATTATCTAATAATATATCGCTATATTTTTAATTTTTACTGTCCAAAGACGTTAATTAAAATTTAACTATCATTAAAAACGCATAATTTATAAAATAAATAAATAAATCAGCTTCACGCTGTATCCCGCACAGAGCAGGGTAGGCAGAGGGAACCTAGTGTTAAGATACTCGACTACCTTACATTGTAAAAGTAATATAAATTACACATCATTATGATATAATATGATAGATAGTAGTTTTTCAATTAAATTACGTACAAATTTATATAATTTAAGATCGTTATTTACTTAGCGAGATGTTTTATTATAAGTAGGTGCTTGCAATCAATTACTTATAAGGAAATGCTCGTGACTACCACACAGAGATATCAGTTAGCGTCTAACTAACATTAAATTATTTAAAATATATATATTATGCTAGAGGCCGGTCGTGGCGCAGCGGCACGAGGTGTGACTGTAAAACCGACTGGTTATGGGTTCGATCCCCACTCGAGGAGATGAAATAATTACTTTTTAAATTTATATTTCCATTTCTTCGCTCTGGTTAAACGCGGCGTTGAGTTCTGCCACTCAACACGCAATGCCTCCAGAATTCTACAGAAAGTGGGGAACGGAGTGTCTTAACACTAGGTTCCCTCTGCCTACCCTGCTGTGTGCGAAATACAGCGTGAAGCTGATTTTTATTTTGATTTAAAGTATTATTCCACACTTAGGAAAGAAAAACACTTATTAAGAAAACATAAAAAAATAAAAAAAAAAATCCGCTACGCTAAATTTTTATTTAACATAAAATAATGTTGTTTGTCTGTTTGTCGTTTGTCTGCGAGCTTGTACACGTTATGTCAATATAGAGTACTTTGTTCGACAAAATTGCTACAAAATATTATATAGGTATTTATTGAATTAGCTGAAGCTTAAATTTTAAATATATTGTCTTTAACTGATAATGTTAGGCCAGTTGTGGCGCAGGGACACAAGCATACGGCTGTAAACGTGATAGGTTGTGGGTTCGATTACCAATTGAGGAAATACAATAGTTTATATTCTCATTTTCTCGCTCTAATAATAGGTAATGAGACAAAACGCGGCGTTAAGTCCCGCCATTCCTTTACCGTTACCTTTACTCATAAGTCACTATGTATTAGTGTGTAGATACCGCATAAAGAAAAAGGAAAATAATAAAATGAATTTTAATTTTTTCTAAATTTCATCGTATTTTTTTTTTGTGATATAAAAACCTTTAGGATTTTTTTATTATATGATATGAAAACCTTTAGGGATCGGAGATAATGAAATGTGTAAATGTACAATCATAAAAAATAAAAACAAAATATTAAATATAAAATTATTTAATTTATAATTTGATATACTAGCTCCCTTTACAGAAGTTTAATTAGGTACATATTTCTTTTCTCATTCAGGCCTTTCTTCATCTTCTGTCTTCCGTTGAGTGTCAAGTATCAATAATTGATAAGTGAGATAAGATAAGAGATAAGAGATAAGAACAATCAACAATGATATCACAAGATAAAATCATACATCATAATCAGTACGTACCAACTCGTATTTAATTATCTTTAGTAATTTTTTGATGCAGCTAGCGCCATCTTGCGTTGAGTAGCAGCACTAAATAAAGGTAATGCTTGTTAAGGGGCAAACTAACGCCGCACTCTGTCATATCAGAGAGAAGAAATGAAAACAATTCATTGCTCCGATTTTTTTTATAATTAACATTATTGGGCTATTTTTTATCTTAATTTAGTTTCCCACATTTACCAGGTTATTTAGAGGCAACCTAGTGCCAAGACACTTAGTTATCCAATTTTCGAAGCATTGAATGTTAAGCAAATGGAAATATATCATTTCCCATAGTATGATGCCAGGTAGGTATTGAGGCCAATTATAGTGGGCCTTAAATGACATTATCTTTTTATTCTTGTAGTTTTTTTCCATAAAGCGTAAAAAAATACTTTATTTATTTATTTATTTATTTATATGTGCACAATTAGGAAGACAAGACAAGACATTCTTCCTTCCAGCGCTGCAGGCGCTGGGAAACGGCATCAGGGCATATGCCCTCTGGCCGTGGTTTCTAGCGGCACACATAAATGTGATGTGCTTCATTGGAGGGGCCCCGTGAGCCCGAGGAATATGTGCTTTTCTGCTGCTTTTCGTTCTTGAGGTCTCTCTGAAGCGTTGAGTTCCGAACGCAATATGGTGCCTGGGTCACTCCCTGTAGGGCGAGGTTTTGGACCACCTGCAGGATTCTTTATATCCTTTTTTTCTTCATTAGGAAGAAAAAAAGAGTATAAAAACAACAAAGATAAAACAATTGATACACAAACGTCGGTCTTATCGCTAATCAGCGATTTCTACCAGACAATCTTTGGGTTAGGAAATTTGTGATAAAATATACTTTGTGAAAAATGAATAAATTATCATATTGTATTTTTATTGAAAATGTGTTATCCAAATACAAAATATTTGTTCATTACCATTTTTATTTATGTTTATGCATATGTTATTACAAATTATAGATTTATATTAAAAACATATATTTCGTCGTAATAATATTATTATTTAATTTTATAGCTCTATATTATGTAAAATGTTTTAAAATGCCATCTTACAATGGCCATTGATACTTTCTACTAGTTACGCCATCTATGAAATAAATTTTGAAACTCAAAACTAATTAATACAACTATCTCATACATTCCTAGATGTCGCTACTGCTAACATAACACTTTTGTGATGTTACTTAAATAGTTAAATTAGATATATTATTAGAACATCAAACTCTTTTATTTATCTATATAAAATGTTAAACTCTTCCGACTGTTAACTTACCGACCGTCACCAATAGAACTACTGAACTTAGAAACTTCGAATTTGTCATGAAGGTAGGAGGTAAGAAAACGTAGCGGAAAAAAACGAAATGTTCCAATTTACTCGTAAAAGTCAACGGAAAAATTAAATTATCTAGAATTATTCATTTTATATCTGCTCCGTGTCACAGGAAGACAGTGTTTGACTGTTAACGCGGTGGTTTGCGGTTCGATCTGTACATCCAATTCCCAATTTAAGACGAAGCGCGTCGCTGAATTCCAACAAGTCATCACGTAATAACTCGTTTTTAAATCATTAACCGACTTCAAATTAGAGGATTTGAAGCCAGTCGTGGCGCAGGGGCACAAAGTGTGACTGTGAAATATTTACTTAAAATTTATATTTCCATTTCTTCGCTCTGGTGTCGAGGCAAAGCGCGGCGTTGAGTTCTGCCACTCAACACGCAATCCCTCCAGAATTCAGCAGAAAGGGGGGAACGAAATGTCTTAATACTAGGTTCCCTCTGCCTATCCTGCTGTGTGAGGGATATAGCGTGAAGCTGATTTCGATTTTTTTTTTGAAATCAGAGGAAACTATCAGTTTGACATGTACATTGTACATACATATGCATGTGTGTGATGTTGTTTGAATTAGTTTAATATTTGTGTAACTATTTAGATGATTTATTTAGACTTCCAAAAATTGTTTTTTATTTCGTAAGTGTATGTATGTTTGTATTTTTTGTTCCCAAATTTCTAGAAAAATAACAGTTATATCCAGAATAACGTTTTGATTTTAATCAAGTATATAACCTACCAATAGATTTTGGTATTCATTAATATTTTTACCTACATTATTATTATTATGTATTTGAAATCGATTTTATTAGTTATTTCTTTTTAATATTTCAAATCTCGTTCTATTCTCTCCAAACCATGACAGGAGGTGTGAGTACATATCTGGAAACCAAATTTCATACAATTTTAAGCTCGCCAATTGTCGCTTACATAGCAAGATATTATTTAAATAATAATCATCGCTTACCACATTTAGCAAGCCAGACTTTAATCAATAACGAAATAACAAACAATTTAGTCAAAACATTCCGCTACCTTCAATTGAGATGTTTAAAGCCTATAAAATGTATAGAGTCGACAGATTAATGTTAAAATTTAAAATTTACTTATTTTGAAATGCAATACAAAAATATTTATTTGTTAAATAACCTTACACTTTTTTATAACATAGCGAGACAGGCGAAGAGAAGATGCTATTAATACGCTCAATTTCGAGACATTGAGTGAGACAAATGCTTATTGTCTTGGTACTAGAGAGAAGAAATGACTATATAAATAAATAATAATTCATTCCTGTGAGTGAGAATCAAACCCACAATCGTCGCGTTACTGTCACACGTTTGTGCTTCTCCTCCACGACGACAGCCTAAATAAAAAGATTTATAGTGTTTTTTTTTAAATATTCAGCACCAGATTCCGCCAACAAGTGGATGAACGTACTGTGACAATATTTATCTTGTATATTTACGCTGCAAACATACATTATAGGTATGTTAAAATATGAACGTAATTCAATGTATTAAACAAATAATTCAGCAGTTTAAGCGGGCGAAGCTGCGAGCATGTCGCTAGTAATTAATATAATAAATTGCTTTATTTATGGGTAAATATACATAGATATCAATCTAGTACTGGCAAATCCACAATCAAATTAAATTGATGTTTTAAAGCATAATATCAAATTAGAAAATAAAACTATCAAAATATTCGATGTCTTTTGAGCCTTATAACGCCAACCTTAAACCTCCTCCAAGACCTCCTCCAAGACCTCCTCCAAGAGAACCGTTACTGTGCTGCCCGAATCCATCGATTTCCGGCGACCTCCACCAATAGTCAGTCCTTCTTGTAGAAACTTGCTCTTCTCTTACCATCTTCCATGAAAATTATATTAGGAGTTATAAAACTAATCATGCAAGTTTTTTTTTTCAATAATTTTTTTATAGATCATAAGTTAAGGGTAGCAAAATTTGTGTATATATTTTTTTATTAAATGGAAATCTATATTGGCGTAATGGCACAGCTTGCTATATAAATCTAGAAAATTGCAAATGAAAGAAATTCATTTTTTTTATGTAAACAATTATATTAATTACTAGTGACATGCTCGCAGCTTCGCCCGCTTAAACTATTGAATTATTTACTTAATACGCTGAATTACGTTCATATTTTAATATACCTATAATGTATGTTTGCAGCGCACTAAAGATTTCTAATGTGAAAATTATTAAAACCTTAGGTTGCATTTTCGTAATTTCCATACGAATATTCAATTAAACGTTTGTTTTTTCAAACACAGTTAATCGATAGTTGTTTAGAATTTCAGACAGTTAATCGATAATTACAATAAAATCGTAACCCATCGATGTCTATATATAGAAGAGCTATTAGAAAAATTGTTAATACGGGCATTTATTTAACAATGTAATAGAACTTGGTCAATTTGTCTATGCGTTTGTGCACGCCAATCTTAGAAATGGCTTAGCCGATTTATGTGCACTTTTGTATTTTAGCAAAGTTTCCTTAAATTTTAGTATTTGTTTTATTTTAATCGGTTCATAAATATAAAAGTTAAAACCAGATTCACGCTGTATCCCGCCTATAGCAGGAACCTAATGTAAAGACACTGCGTTCTCCACTTTCCACCGAATTTTTTGAGGTATGGCGGTCTAGGTACCAGAAGGAAGAAATGAAAATATTATTAAATTATAATTCATTCCTCCGAGTGGAGATCAAACCCACAACGTCGCGTTAGAGTCACACCCTTGTGCCTCTGCGCCACGGCGGCCTCTTATATCTATATAATTGAGCATATTTAATATGTATAGTATTTTTTGGTTAAACGATATAGTTATTACAACACATGCAAAGAAAGCATATTTCAGGCATTTTTTAATTCTTATACATTTTGAAAAACTACCAACATTTCTTATAGTTATTAAATTATTTTTTCAAATAAAAAATAGTGTATGTTTTTCACCAACTTATTTACATATCGGCAGAAAAATATTCAAAATGTTCAAAATTACACTATAACAATTAACAACACATTAGTATCGACATTCGACATTGTAGTGTTGATAGTAATTGAAAATAGTTACACAAAGTTATATTACCTTTATATGTAATGTTTAAAGCTGTTTTTTTATGACATAATGTAGAATAATATTTTCTATAGAGAAATCACACATTCTGTTTATTCTTTCACTATAATACATAATTATATTCTTTAGAGGTTACTCTCTCTCTCCAGCATTTACGTCTCTGATATTGTAATAATACATGGTACAAAAATTAAGCCATATTGGATAATATATCGATATAAATAATAGAAATATAAAACATTTAAAAGAAAAGGAAAAACTCAATTATATTGCGTTGAAAAACTTGGGTGTGACCCAGAGTTGCCAGATAGTCTCTCGGTGAAAAGCGGGACTTTTGAACATTTTGAACTAAAAAAGCGGGATTCTTCCGCAAAGAGCGGGACAAAACATTTTAATTGAGGATTCCTATTATTATTTATCCATTTATTTGAGTTTTAAATAAAGCTTTCAATGGTGATATAGCAATATAAAAAGTTTTTGCGTCTTTTATTTTCAAATGAATTTCCTACATCAATTCCCACGTCAAAGTTAACTCTATTACAATCCGTGAAACTATTAATGTTTCGATATATGGCGACTCCATCGGCCTTGTGACTTGATTATGATGACACCGCTACTGCGATTCCATAGTTGCAATTTGTCTGTGCTAAGTGGTATTACAATATGATCTCAGATAAAAACCAGACACACTCACTCTCATGGAATTTTCCATCCAAGTTTCGCTGATTGTCAAATATTCAGACCGGTTGATTCAGGCCGGTTGGTATTGGTAGAGACGTGTTCTGAGTGCGCGACAAAGCTTTGTGCATTGATGGCATTAATAAGTATAATACAGTGCTGTACGATCAGGTATTCCTGATCGTACACCACTGTTACAAAACTATTTTACTTTGACGGCTAGTGTCGGCAACGGATGCTGGGCCAATTTTTGGTACTCATCTCGGATCTCTCTAACTGTAGGCCACTTCTGATCAAGTCCGTGATAAGTCCGTGATAAAACTTGAAATCTTATCGGGTATTGGTCATATAAAGGACACCTAAAGATGTAACCCGACTTATTTTACACGTACCGTTTAGTTTAAAGTTCCCTACTGGCCCTTCAGGGAACATATTTTTAAGCAGCGGTAAGTGTTTATCTGTTGTTGGCGCAGAAACCATAGACGATACACTTATTACCAAATGGATTATTGGCAAACGTCGTATTAAAACGGACACTAGCTGCTACCCAATGTCTTGTAAACCTTAAAAACAAACAAATCTAAATGTTTTATAGTCTATGGCACTACAACATTCTTATTATTAGTATAGTCTCAGTTCCGTCAGTAACTCAGTACAACGCAGCGTTTCGAGCGACACACGATGGCCAAGGTCAGCTATTTATAAATTCACACTTGTTCTATCATCAAAACATTATTTAACTTATAATGAAACTATCGAAGTAAATTTTAATTTAATATTAATATTAAAGGGTATTATTTTATAGCAAAATTGTGTAATATTTTTGACAAAATAAGATAATATGTTTGGATTAAATTTAAAAAAGTAAAAACGTTAGGTTATCTACGTTACGTTACTTGCGTATACTTCATTGGGTGTTTTTAAAATTGATGAAATGTTTAAATAATTATTACATTTACATTTTATTTAACCCTAGATTTATAAACTATATTTACTATTACTTGTTCATAAACATACGTCTCTTATACACCTTACTTTTAAGGTTACCTAATTTAATTGTGAGAAATATTCATAAAAATCTATAAATATTAGTTGAAAATAACTTTTATTGACAATTTAAACATGAAAAAATAAATAAAATCTATCTGAGCATTCTAGGCAGAAATTACCGCGATGTGTTCCATGCATATGTGACGTTTGCAGGAAGTGTATACGAGTATAAATCTGGTCATACGGTTTTTTTTTTTAAATATCAGAAGTAACATAACTTCCTGATATGGTCATCATGATTGACTGATATATCATACAAAGTATCACTTAAAATGTTATCGTTGTTCCGTTTTATGCAGCGAATCAAAGTTAGTGTTCCGCGGCGACGTCGGAACCAAGGCAATGACAGAGTCATTTTATTTATTTAATAATTTTTCATATTATTCCCTGTAAATAATAATTGTTCATAGCTTCAATCAACATTAAGAACCATCTGTCCATAGTCACATTACAATTAGTACTTTGAATAATTTCAGTAAGTTGCTATACAAAGAAAGATGCCAAATTAATTTTTTTTTTTACTTTTTCTCATATATATAGTAATATATTATGTTTCTATAAAATAGTTTGTCTTAGACACGCAGATAACTATTGACGCCAGATGAAGCTTTCGTCTTACTAAGAAAGTACTGAGTACCATTTCATTTGTTTCGCGCCATGAGCTATACGAGTTGTTTTAGTGGAGAGTGTATGAGAGACGTATGTTTATGAATCGAGGGTTAAACATTAACAACACAAAAGATTGTTAAAATAAAACATTTTAGAAACAATGATTTAAAGTCAGTAAGTAAATAAGGCCTGTGGCGCAGGCCCGTGGCGCAGGGCCACTAGCGTGCGATTGTAAATGCGAAAGGTTGTGGGATCGATTCGAACGAGGCAAATCGCGGCGTTGAGTTGCACCACTTAACACGCAATGCCTCCAGTATTCAGTGGGACGGAGGTCTGCCTAGGTCACCTGTGCCTACGCTGCTGTGTGCGGCATACAACGTAAAGCTAAATTTATTAACAGAGGATGATTTAAAAAATTACATCGAGCAGCTTATTTTAGCGTACTATTTTTCTTTATTGCGATATACTTCAATAGATGTATTCCATAGCTCTGGATAAGATATATTCATATTTTCAATGTTTATAATATATCTCCCATATATTTTTAAACATTGAAAGTAACCCAACTCCCCCCAATATTGCCGTGCTGACAAACAGAGTACTTTTAGAATTGTACAATAATATTGAACAATATCGAAATACCGGCCACACACAATATTATTGTACGTGTGCGCCTAGCAATAGAGTGTTTCCTGTAGTGTAGACCAACAATCATGAAATTATCCGAAAAATGAAAATTTACATTCATATTTTGGGTTCTGTTACATTGATAAATTATAGATTAAAAACTATTACAAAGTTATAATCGTAGTTATTATAATTCCATATAAAATAAGTGCATACTCCTATTGATACAGTGTAAATAAATAATGACAATGCATAATATAATATACTAACGTGATATATTGAAGAGGTTGATAATTGACATAGATATGATTCAATTAATTGTTCATAAAGATTGTATATAAGCTAGTGTAAGTTCTCTATCTACACACGCGGCTTCATCCGCTTAAACTATACGAATATATATTAAATATATTTATGAAACTTAAATATATTTATGAAAACGGCTTCGCCCGCTTAAAATATATGATTATTGGTTTAATAAGCAGAATTGATTGACAACTATAATGACTTCTAATGTGATTTTTTTATTACTTTAATCTGTAATATTCTATTATAATATGATTTTTTTACGACATTATCGTAATTTCTATAAAAATTTTTGATTGTTTCGAACTAAAAAATACTACCAATGTTGATATTTGATATTCATAAAATATACATAAAGCTAGTTATTTATTATATGTATATATTTTTGTAACATTACGTTCTTTTTACCTATGTTATGTTTTTTAAATTCTTAGTTAAATGTGCTGTGTGTGATGTCAGTTAATAATTTAATGTACTGCTTCAAAAACAGCCTTAAATGTTAAATTATCGATTTGGGTAAGGAGAAAAATGTGACCACACATATCGACAGCCAGACAGACAGACAAGAAATTCAAAAAAAATATTTTTGCTTTCTATTATTCTTTTTAAGTGTCCCTCTATCCATTTCAGTCAAAATTACTAAATTTACAGACAAAATATTTTTACTGTCTTATTATATATAGAGATCATATTCAGTTTTCAATAGGATTAATAAGATTATAAGTAAAGAAAATAAATTTCTTAATATTAGAAAAAATACCTGAGTAATTGAAATGTAGAAACAAAATAATATATAATTTTTTAAAATATAAAAAACCGCCTTCTTCAATTTCAACTGGATCCCATAAACAGAGCTTAACAAAACTTTCATCAAACGACCTTTGAAGTGTATCCTTTCCAAAAAAAAGAAATCATTGAAATCGGTTGGCGGAATATTGAGTTATTGGTCCATTTGTCGCGCACATACTTAATTCAAATATAAAACTTATATAGTTTTCTCATGGAGATCATTGTCAGAAATGGACCAAATAAAATTGGGACCAATAATGGGAGAAATTAATAATAAACAACAAATAAAATAAATATTAACAACAGATCAAAAATGTATGAAAATTTACAAAACCGTCATCGGCGTGTGCCCGTTCGGGTCGGTCACAGAGTGCTGCTCGTAGGCTAGGTCAATTTGAATCATATACAGTAAAGTTTAATTTCAATCTAGACGAAATGCTAAAGTATTTATTCTAATAAGCATGAATACCAAATTATAGAAAATA
The DNA here is from genome assembly GCA_013403705.1 of Heliconius hermathena. Taxonomy (NCBI): domain Eukaryota; kingdom Metazoa; phylum Arthropoda; class Insecta; order Lepidoptera; family Nymphalidae; genus Heliconius; species Heliconius hermathena. The sequence goes on from JAAIXJ010000048.1 coordinate 628,285, forward strand.
CATTAACAATAACCCGATATATTTAAAATTAAATAAAATATATTAAAATGGTTACTGTGGCTGAAATATTGTAATATATTGAATATACCTATTAGGAGTTTTCGGGATGCTTAGCAACGCAAACTTGTAATTAATATGTTAGACAATAAATTGCATGTCAAATAGAAAGGTATTTTAATCTTAATATATTAATATATATCGATAATATTATCGTCACAGGCCGACGAACAGACAAAGTTACTTTCGAATTTATACTATAAGTATGGATCTACCTATTTATATCTATACCATAATATATAATACTAAGGAATATTGTATATTAGGAACTGGTTCGAATTGATAACCTTTTTGAACATGTTTCTATTAGCATCGGTCGTATCTATCTGTTTGTAACGAAAACTTTGAAAGTGATTTTGACCGACTGAAACGTCGGATTAATTTGAAATTTTGCATACTTATCAAGAGCCGATGATAATGCAATAATATGAAAAAAACATTCAGTCAAGTGTGAGTCGGTAAAAAATAACAATTAAATAATATTATAATAAATAAATAATATTTTAAAATACAAAAAAAATGCCTTATTATAAACAAAATACTAAAAGTGAAAAATAATTATATTATAGAATATATAGCTCTTTAGCATTGCAATACAATACTTTTTTTAATATATCGTACAAATTATATAACTGTGGATGTAAGTTCGTTTATTACGCTTTCACGCCAAAACTACTCAACCGATCATCTAACTAAAGATGTAATTATAATAACTCATTCAAGATTGATAACAATTCAAACTAACCCATTAAAGATTATACGAATTGCTAAAGAATACTGTGATACAAAAATTTGAAAAGTCAGAGTCTATTATGAAAGCAAAATTTTCGCAAAACAGCTATTGTGAAATAGAGACAATCTTTTGAAAGCCATTAAAATTTACTCTGATCAAACTCCAAACCAACAAAAGTATTTACAAAATTTAAAAGAAGAAATAACCTGTCGTAATTATAACGGAGAAGAAGATTTAACTATAAAGTATGTAAATGGAATACTTAAAATCGTAAAAAATAATTCAAAAAGCTACTTACTACAAATAAAGATTTAAAAAAATGCAACTGTATTTGTAGCTAGATACCAAATAACCAACAACTATAAAGACATCTACAACGTATTAAATGTCGTCTTAAATTATTATATCTAAACGCTCGAAGCATCTACAAAAAAGGCAAGTTTGACGAGCTCAAATGTATACTCAAAGCAATACCAACCAAAATTCATGTAATTTTGTTAACCGGAACATGGATAAACATAAGCAATGGAGTTGCAACTGCCTAACTAAACTCATTATTAAAATTGCAAAAACACATGCAAAAGGCGGAGGAACATACAGGGTGGAAGAAGCAGCGCTCCATTTACGGAAACAGCATATAGGGTAAAATATTTCAAACCTATACCTAAAGAAATTAATCAAGATGCCTCAAGAGTTTGGACGTAGGATTTTTTTTCATTTCACGATTTTTATCCATACCTGTATTTTGTGTGACGCGATTATGTATAGATCCCAATAACATAAACACTTACTACTACAATAATACTACTAAAGGTTAAACAACTTTGGACTTTATCGCCAATTCATACGACTTGATTTCGAAATGAGGCATGTGCGGCGGTGTTCCTTTGATAGGTTTATGTGTGCGTGCGTCATCCTTACAAATGGCGTTTTGTTTAAAAATGACAATTTTATTATTTATTTTGTTTGAAAAAAAAACTTTTTCATTTTTGGGAATTTATTTTTTTCTGAATTATATTAGGCTTTTATAGAGTAGTTAAAGCTGTGGTTTCATTTAATGTGGTGCTGACACTTCCCCCCTGTATACACAACAGCCTTAAACACAACTTGTCTGAATCTGAATATTTATATAGAAACAATCTATGGTTAAGACTTGAAAACTGATCAATAGAAATTGTTGTTGTATATAAGTATGCAAACTTTCTTACAACATTTAACAAACAAATTCAGATTACTAAGAAATACTGTACCCGAAATACGATACGAAAATCAATTTTGGATCATATGACCACAATTTTTTTTTCATTTTCATAGCAATTATCGAATCAGCTATGTCGACATAAACAAATTTGTTTTTAAATAAAGAAATATGTACAATTTAAGATCTAAATATAAAGCAATAGTCTATAATAAACTATATACCATGACTAAAGAAATAATAATAAATTCCAACAATAACGTCTACACACAATTAGAAAATAAAATAAACAAAAATACAATAAATACAACATAAATATGAGTAACATTATCAAGACTAAAATTGTAAATCTACCGCAGAAGGACTGGATATGTCAGAATATAATAGATAGAGTAAAGCAAGGAAACCCGTATTTTTAACGAACTGAAGAGCAGGCTAGGATAAAAACCTACATAGCTTTCATGTCATTTTCCTCCAGAATTTTGCAGAAAGTGGGGAACGCAAGAGTCTCAACGGGAACGAAGTATGTTGATACTAGGTTTCCAGGTTCCCTCTGCCTACCCTGCTATGTTCGGGCTGCAGCGTGAAGCTAAAAAAATGGATTCTTTTGATAAACATTCTTTAAAAAATGTTATATACCTGTATTCATATAACTGTTTGCGCTTATTTCTAGTATTCTTCTGATAAATAAACTTTTAAACATATTAATTTATCCATATTATTATTATAGGTCAATATTCCAAACTTCAAACTGAACAATGGCCTGGAAATTCCTGCCTTGGGCTATGGAACATGGCTTGGAATAAATGATAAGGTAAGCGTTATAAGAAACTGTATTTATTCAGTCTACTGCGCTGGGCTGGACTTTATTCGAAAAATTGGTCTGTGCTCGATAGTCTGGTAGGACTGGACTGCTAAGGCTCTGGGCAGAATACTATTAGGTGGAATATTACGAGGCCAATGTCTAATTATTAATGATATTAGGTAACTTTCACATACCAAATTACAAATTAATATCAAATATCCAGATCTAAGAAATGTGACGGTAAAATCGACTGGTTGTCTTAACACTAGAATCATTGAATCACTAATCACCGAAGCTGATTATCAAATAAAAAAATCAGCTTCACGCTGTATCCCGCACACAGCAGGGTAGGCAGAGGGAACCTAGTGTTAAGACACTCCGTTCCCCACTTTCTGCCGAATTCTGGAGGCATTGCGTGTTGAGGGGCAGAACTCAACGCCGCGCTTAACCTCGACACCAGAGCGAAGAAATGGAAATATAAATTTAAGTAAATATTTCATCTCCTCGAGTGGGGATCGAACCCACAACCAGTCGATTTTGCAGTCACACCTCGTGCCGCTGCGCCACGACCGGCCTCTAAGCTGATTATGGTCCCTAAAAACACAAAAAAATCAAGCTTCTAAGTCAACGCAATCAAAAGATACTAGCATTTATGCAACGATTTTGCTGCATTTTGTAATTTAAAAAAAATTCAAGGATATACTGTAGACTTACATTTATAAAATTTGGCACGAAGTGAAAACTTACAATACAAATAAAGAAAAAATCCGAAAAATGAAAATTTATAGATATTTAATAAAGAAAGTGATTACAAACATACATATATTTCGTATGAAAGGAGCTACAAGTTCATTTCATACGACTTATAATCTTGAAATTGGTACGAAAGCGTGTTTGATTCGCATTTACCGTTTTTTTTGTAATACTTTTGTGTATTACAAAAAATAACCGTAAACAAATTACCTCAAATGACTTAAACTGACTACCTTGTTGTTTCGTCATTTCAGTTGGAATTCCTCGTTCAAGATGCACCAAAACTAAAAGAGGCGATGTCTTACGCAATAGATGTCGGTTACCGTCATATAGACACTGCCCATTTTTATAGAATAGAGCCGGAAGTAGGTTTAGTGGTGAAGAAGAAGATAGAAGAGGGAGTTGTAAAGAGAGAAGATTTGTTCATAACCACTAAGGTTCGTTTTTTACTTATATTTAAGTATTTAGTGATAAGTTATTCCTTATTTAGGATAACTGTACCTCCAAAGGAAAATGAAATCATTATAGAATTACTTTGTTATTAGTGAAGCTGAAATTGGTGGATATTTTATATTAATTTCAAAACCTTTCAGCAAACTTAAGTTTGTCTATTGTTCAAGCATTTGACGAATTTTGCAGGATTGGAGACCCGAGAAGCGTTTTTAGTGATAGCCTCGTGGCACAGTGGCACAAGTGTGTAGACGCGACGGTTATGGGTTTGATCCCACTCGGTGAAATGAAATTTTTAATATTTCCTATTCTTCCCTCTGGTAATGAGACAAAACGCAGCGTTGAGTTCCGCGTTAATACACAATACCTCCAGATTTCGACGAAGAGTGGGGAACGTAGTGTCTTAACACTAGGTTTCTTCCACCCTATATGCTGTATACTCTACCTAAACAAAAGTAGTCTTCAAAGGCACATCTGACATCTACAGTCAAAAGTATATTAATTCAATTTACAATTTCAGGTATGGAACCAAAATCATCGCCCTGAAGATGTCGTGGAATCAGTGAAGGGCTCTTTAAGAAGAATGGGCTTGGAATATCTTGATCTAGTGTTAATTCACTGGCCCATGTCAATCAGTGTAAGTACCAAAATATTTTATTTTAAGAATAATGATTTAAATTAATTTTATTAATACAATTATATCTTGTACATATAATATACCTACAACATTATACATAGCATTAAGATCATTATGGCCCAGAGGCACACAAGCGTGTAACTGTAGACGCGACGGCTGTGGGTTCCATTCTCTCTTATTCTGGGGAATGAACTATTTAATATTTTCAATTCCTCCTTCTGATATCAAATCAACGCGCAATGTCTCGAAAATTGGACGGTGCGGACTTTCTTGACATTGGGCATGGGAGTAGGAAGAGGAGGAGCCAGGTGGGCTGTGCCCACCCCAAAATAATCTGGTGCCCATCCTAGAAATTTTACTTACAACAAAATGTGCCCCGAAAAATTTAAAAAATAACATTTAGACGAACATATCGTTCAACGTTAAAGTCCAAGCTCCCCCTAAAAAATATCTCTAGATACATTAATGACACTGGGTTCCCTCTGCATAGCTGAAGGTGCTAGTGAAGCTGAAAAAAACATAATATATGCTGAGAATCTCAGTCTCTTTATATATTAAAAAATGTAATTCACAGCAAGACGGCGTAGATGAGAAGATAGACTACTTAGACACATGGCGTGGGTTTGAAGCCGTGCTGGAACAAGGCCTCGTCAAGTCCATAGGCGTGTCTAATTTCACTGTGAACCAATTGTCGAGGTTGTTGGCGAATTGTAAAGTTGTTCCTGCTGTTAATCAAGTTGAAGTAAGTGAAAAGTTTTTTTTCTACTCTAGAGTCAATATTTATCCATTTTATGTTATCTACGTATTTGTTATATTATAGATATATACATTGCTAAACATATTTTATTATTTTGTTATTTATAATGGGATAGATTGTTATTCTAATATATTAAACTATTATGTACTTAATTTATGAATTATCTAGCGACCCAAAAGTGGCTTCGCCCGCTTAAAGATATTATAATACGTTGGGGTAAAAGTATTTTCGTATTTTGAATGTATTATTAGTAACCAAACCTCTTTGGCTGTACTGAATGTAACCGACTGATTTTAATACCATTAAATGTGACATTCTGAAGGAGCAATAAACAAAAAAAAACTAGTTCCCGTAATTTTTCTATTATTTTTCAAGCAAGCAAAATGAATGTATTTGACGAAGAAATTCGGTGCATTTTAAAGTTAAAATCAAAAAAAATCAGATTCACGCTTTTTCACAGCAGGGTAGGCAGAGGGAACCTAGAGTTAAGACACTCCGTTCTCCACTTTCTGCCGAAATCTGGAGGCATTGCGTGTTGAGTGGCAGAACTTAACGCCGCTAAAAGTTTTATTACAAAAAAGGTAAAAATGCGACGAACGCCAGAAATAAAATTTGTAAGGTTTACGGACTTCATGCGGTATCAATAAGAGTAGCACAAATGTGGTTCAAGCATTTCAAGTCTGGAAATTTAAGTGTGAAAGATGAGGTTCGCTCTGAACGCCCTGTCACAGATAAAATCATTGCCATCTTTGAGAAAGTAGAGCAAGATCGACATATTAGTAGCTGCGACATTGCTGAAGAACTGGATGCTAATTATAAAACAGTTTACGTCATTTACGAAGGCTTGGGTACCAGAAAAAACTTGACATTTGGGTACCACATGATCTCACTGAAAGTAACCTAATGCAACGTGTGTCCATTTGCGATTCTTTGTTGAAACATAACAATTCCGAAACATTTCTTAAACAATTGATTACGGGTGATGAAAAATGGGTGACTTACGATAAGAATGTGCGAAAAAGATCATGGTCGAAGCATGGACAAGCCCCACAGACCGACAAAGCCCGGCCTAACTCGGAACAAAGTGATTCTATGTGTAAGTTGGGATTGGAAAGGAATCGTCCACTATGAGCTTTTGCCACCGGGTAAAACTACCTCTACTGTTAGCAACTGATAATGTTAAAAAAAGTTATTGAGGAAAACCGGCCGGAGCTGGTGAATAGGAAGGGCGTGGTGTTCCTCCAAGACAATGCCAGACCGCACTCATTTAAGCCACGCAGCAAAAATTGAGAGAGCATGGCTGGGATGTGTTGAAACATCCTCACGAACTTTCACTTTTTTAATTTCTTCTTTAAAAGAAATCTTGATTTTTTGTTTTTAAGTTATTTCTGCCATACTTACATAATATTATTCTAATATCGCATTATTTTATTTTTATGCATATAAAAAAAGAGAATTTAGTATTAAATGATTACATTCTCTACTTGTCTGACCAATTTCAAGACATCAGTGGGAAAATTTAAAATATTTTCAGTCATTACTCCAAGTTGGAATCAAACGCTTTACCATCGTTGTGCCACTGTAGTCCTCATACTCCATTATACAATAATCAAATATATTGATTTTGTGTTTTAAATACAATGATAGCTGTATTGTTGTAAACTTATTATTGTATCAAACAGGAACATGTTTTTAATTCACTTTGACCTAATAAACAAAATAAACTCTTACAGATTAACCTAAATCTAGGCCAGAATGATTTAGTAGATTTCTGCAAAAAGAACAACATACTAGTATGTTGTTCTTTTTGCAGTAGCATACACACCCTTCGGTAAAATGGTGCCGAGTCGCAACGACGACAGTCCAGCGGTCAAATACGATGACCCAATAGTTAGTGGCATCGCTAAGAAACACGGGAAGACTGTTACACAAATAGCTCTGAGATATTTGGTGAGTGTAGACGAGTATTTAAATTTTTATGGAAAAATGGTAGTAATAAAACATTATTTTTGTTTTTTTTTTGTCCATTTTGTAACTAGTAGATAGATATTTTTAAAATTTTAAAGTGTTGTTCCATATTTAGTAAAAAAAAAATTCATATGTTTTCTAAATAAGTATTTTCCTTTCCTGATGGTGGAATAAAGCTTTGAAAATGTAAAAAAAATATTTAATAAATAGCATTCTCTTTTGTCAAATTATAATTTTAAGTAATTATTTTTGGGTAGCTAATATTTCTTAAAATCTCCCTTATGTCTCAAAAGCTAACAAAGCTAACAACATAAGTTATAAACCTAACAAGCGTATAAGAATTTCGACATAGGGCGACGTAAACGTATGGTTTAGATGTCAGTCTTTTTTTTGTTTTTACAGAGTAAATTTGCGACCAATGTTCAACTATAAACAGATTAGTTGGAATGTTATTTATTTTTTTACCTTCACAGTGTATTCGCACATAGCATAGTAGGCAGAGGGAACCTGGGAGGTTAGAGTTAAGACGAAGTCTTAATGGGAACGGTCCCATTAGGACTTCCGCTCGCAACTTCTGCCAACTTCTAAGACATTGCTTTTTGAATTGTGAAACTCAACGTCGCGCTTTGCCTCGTTACCAAAGCGAGAAGATGAAAACATTAAATATTTCATTTTTGCTAGTGGGAGTCGAACCCACAACAATTAATTAATTTACTGACATACCATTTTCTTTCTAGTACCAACGCGGAATCGCCTTCATACCGAAAACTCTAACCAAAAGCCGAGTTTTGGAAAACGCATCTATCTTCGATTTCCAATTAGATTCTGAAGATGTATCCATCTTACAAAAATTTGATATCAATCACAGAACGGTCGTGCCATTTTTCATACAACACATTCAAAACTATCCATTCGAAAAAGTGGAAGGTGATACACAGCAAATACCTGAGTGGTTCTTAAAATGGAAGAATGGAGCCAATTTGGATATAGATTGATTGACGATATTAATTGATGCATTTTTGTAACATAAATAAAACGTTTAATATGATTTTTATTTTTATTATTTGTGAATGCCAAATTACCTATAACTTTTACGGTTACAACGTGTCTTATACATACATATCGAAATATATATTATATATATTCTTCTTATAAATAATAAGATATCGAATATCGAATTCTATTCGGCGTAGCATTTTGGCTAATGCCAAAATTCTAATAAATTGTAATCAATTTAGGTACTCACAGATCACTGTTACTAGAATCTTCTTTAAAAGTGTACCACTTATTGCTCTAAAGCTCTAAAGATTTGTTTGTGTGGCTAAACTTTGCCGCCAAATACCTACGACTCGATTTCGAAGTAGAATGAGGCGTATGCGGCGGCTTCCCTTTGATATATACATATAATGTGTGCGTGCATCGTTCTTGACAAATGGCGTTTTATATTATAACAATAATTTTATTATTTATTTTGTTTAAAAAAAAACACTTTTCATTTTTGGGGAAAAAAATATATATATTGTATTAGGCTTTTATAGAGTAGTTAAAACTGTAGTTTCGTTTAAAGTGCTGCTGATGCTTCCACCCTGTATAAAATTTCCAACCACCTTGTAAAGTATCTCTTGATACTAAATTTAGTGTAGTAGAGTCTACTATATTCTGAATAGTAAATATAACGTAAAGCTGAAAAAGATACTTAAATCACTGTTAACTTATTTCTATAAATCTATAAATAAAATTAAAAGGTCTGTCTGTCTTTCTCTTTATCCGGGCTAACCTTCGGACCGGCTGAACCGATTATTATGGGACTAATACTGAAAGATTATGAGCAACAAATTGTGAAGCAACATAAAGGCTACTTTGATACAATAAGAAAGTTATATCAATTTAAAGTATGTTGTTAGACAAAATTGATACTTCCTAAAAGGGTTATTTTATACAACTGTTTGTATGTTTTATTGTTTGATATTGTTTCTAAATTACTATTTGTATGATGACAAAGAAACTCGAGATTGTATGATTGTAAAATAGGCAGAGATTTTAGATTCTCCAATATAAGTTAACAGTTGACACCCTTAGCAGCCACGTAGTGCTTGCAATTTCTTAATGATAGATAAAGATTTGTGGACCAATATATAATCTATGTTTATCTGGAATTTCTGGGGAATCGGAATTTATGTGGTACGTTTGCAGTGCGCGCAAATATCTAAAGATTTTTCTATTAAATTCGACAACTTTTTCAAGCAAAATCAAATCAATTCCCACAGCACATATAGATAACCAAGCTAACATAATTAATCAATTTTTAGGGTTCCATCCGTCTGTTCAGAATCAAGCTGAAAATCATATCAGATATTATTTATCAGGATTACAATACCCTGGAGAGCAGAAATTTAGCTTTTAATACAACTGGGTCAAAAGATATGAGCATTTATGTCTCATTTTGTACTAAATTAGGCGCGTGCCCTATTACAATGCCCAGCAATGGCCAACGTGAATGAAAGGAAAGTACCGATTTAAAATCATCATAAATTATCTGTTTTTTTTATATTTACAGCTTTTGATTCTTAAAAATAAGATATATGTAGTTCAATTGTAGTTCTTCAGCTCTTTCATACTAACAGGTTTGACGTTATTGGAACTATTTCACATAAATCCTTTTAAATTTACAAAAATTATTATGCTCTCCAGATCGAGATAAAAAAAATATTTAATAAAATATATATATGTAAGGGCCACTTTTTAATAATTCTGAATACCAGAGGATGAATCAAAGTCAAAGTCGACCTCGCAGCCTACTCAAAAATATACCAGTTTCGAATTAATTACACATAATTAACTCGTTGTCTTTTACTCCAGCCGTAGGGAGGCAATCTGGGGCTAAGACACTGTTACCCACGCTCCGCCCACTGTGCCCATGAGACTGTGTTTAGTGGTGAAATTCTAGGCCGAGCATTGTCTTATTACCGAAGCGAAGAAATTAATATAATTCATTTTGCCGAGTGGGAAACGAACTCAACACCGTAACATTTACAATGAAAAGGGTCTCGAGGGTCTCATTTCTAAATAAATAAATTTTCTAGTGGCAATTTAAGTGAAATTACATTGAACTAATTTTGTAAGTAATACTACTTTTCTTATTCTAATTCTTATAAAAACTTGAATATACCCCTAAAGTAAAGCCCACACCTATCTACCTTTATCAGAAATAAGTAAATTTCTACAATTTCTCTACATTTAACTGTTATAAAAACTATAACAGATGGCGTTGAAGCATTCTGAATCGCGCTGGCATTACGTTCACATTGATTCTATATGAAAATTTGTGGGCATTTCTCATTAAAGCGTTCATATACGCACCTAGTGACAAATTACTCTGAAATTTTGGACGCGAAACACTGGTAAGATAGTGACACGCGGTATCAAATATAACTTTATTTTACGTTGTCGTTGTCGTTGTAATCAGGAAATCGGGTTACCGGATCCCTCTAGCTCTCCCTCTCTCTCTAATCGAAAAAAAAATATCGAGTACTTTTGTTAGAGCCTAATAACCGTATGTGTTACTGTTAACACGTTTATTTCAATCAGTAAGTAACGTCACTACGTCACTGACATTGGTATTACTAGTAGTTTCAGTAGAATAGAATATATATATATATATATATATATATATATATATATATATATATATATATATATATATANTATATATAGATATATATAGTTTAAAAACACGCTTTTGCGAAAAAAATAACATTTTTTTTAATAAAATTTTAAGCCACTTACTCATAAAAGTATGGACACAAAAGTATTATTCTTTGAAATATCGAGACCTCTTTTAGAGTACAATGCACATACGTCAATGTAAGTCAGTAAGCAACAAAAATTATAACTCCTATTCTCTTCTACTTCTACAATCGCTTAATAATAAAAGTTTTTCGAGTCGTTTTGGTGATAGTCGGTTTCGGGTTTTTTTCAGAATACTTTTGAAATTGAGATTGATTTATTTTATTTTTTACTTATTTTACTTTTTACTTACGATTTTTGTCTTAACGATTCTTTAGGGCCTAAGTTATAGATAGAGTGAATAGCTCGCTTCTGCAAGACAAAAATTGATTTAATACCAGCTGCATTGCACCCCAAAGTAGGATTAATTCCGTAATACCGTAGGACATAATTCATGACAGTAACTAAAGTAGGCGAGCCGTTTACACCTCAGTTAATAGTCTGATTTTTTTAACCGCAAAAGCTGCTGAGCTAAGTCTATTCGCTAATTCATTGATATGAGGTCCCCACTGTAATTTAGTGTCAATGGTGATACCGAGAAATACCGTAGAATCTACAGGATCCATGGCTTCACCATTCAAGAGTACATCAGCTTTAACAATTTTTACGGGACGAGACGGGACGAGAATAGTTCATTTTTATTTGGAGAAATGGAAAGTA